>BTPG01000007.1:67782393-68117161 GCA_036245525.1 Semisulcospira habei
GACCATTGTAAATCGAGGGTGGCGCCACCCTTGAACTACCATGTCCGATCTAAATCTCCTTGTGGTGTGTCGGGGCTGAATGGAGAATGAGAAACAAACTCGTTACACTGCCAGAGACAAAGATTCTCATTGAGCCCCAGAGAAACCGTTGTGGTGCAGTCTTTGTTGCTGTTAGTTATACTGCGTTAACCATTTGGCTGTCAGTAGCCGCAGTACAAGGCGAACTCCATCTCAGCTGCAAGAGACATAAACCCTCATGAGCCCCCGCAGTAGCGGGGGCTCATGAGGGTTTGTGTCTCTTGTTTAATCTTGCGTTTTGTCATGTCTAATGTCTATTTTTGGTCCTATTCAAATCTGTGTTCTTCGCGTAAATGTTTGTCAGTGAGTATACATGAGGTGGTTTCAAACGCGCAATTCGTGATCACTGGAAACGATGGGGTTAAATTCAAACAATCACTAGTAGAGAAAGAGTTATTTACGTTTGTTACTGACTATAATGTCACCTGCGCATGACAAGAGTCCCTGATTCTGGTATGCGAGAGGTCCAACAACACGGCTACTGACCTTCTCACTTTTCTAAACGACCCACCGCCAGCCATACATACTACAAACAATTCTTCATGAGCTCTTGCGAGAACCTATTGCAGCCTTGCTGTCACAGGTCAGCTTATTTACATAGCCTGTATATTATTTAATGCAGACGATGGAGGGCGTTGGAATATTCGAGCGGTGATGGATTCGAATATGTTAAGTTTTCTGCTCTCGCTCTGTAGATATACTCGTTACTGTAACAAGACCTGTACTCCAGTGAGTGCAAAATCTGCAGTACGGATGAAATAGATCCACAGAATAGAAACTGTGTACCGTTGGTTGGTTGGCAAGTTCGGGATTTTACGTCCACGGTACCAGAGTGAACGTGGAGGACCCTAACGGGCGGGGGACTGGGATATCTTATGTCTATGGAGTACACTGAGCACTGATCCATTCAGGTCAGTGCAGTACAACCATGCATTTTGATTTACCAGGATCTTTCAACGTACATGCTGTTAAACAAGTCCGTCTTTCTTTTCTTCTTTTTTTTTTTTTGTGTGTGTGTTCACTGGATTGCGAGTCCAGTTACCGGAGCCGGGACGGGGACTGGAACCCGCGACTCGGCTGTTCCCGGCGCTCTCTTTCGTTCCGACGCTTAACCGCCTGACCTATTTCGGACTCATTGTGTACCGTGAAGGAGAAACATACATTATTATTCAGTTCGCATGAGACCCTGTAGCCCAGGGACATGAGGATCTATGCCTTAGCGCTGACAGAAATCGGGCTGTACGAGTATCTTTCCATTCAAGACGAGCCGCATCAGAATACGCGACTTTGTTCCGAATGCAGGTCGTCTGGAATGAGTTTTAAGCCATCTGCTCCAGGGCGGGCTTTCATGACTAAAATCTGCTGATACCACGGATTACTAATATTCTCAGCTAATACTTTTCTCTCTTCCTCTTACAATCTACGTGAGTAACCCAGTCAGCCCTGACGCACTACAGTAGGAGATGGGTCGACCATGATAATTCAAGGGTAGTGCCATCAGTATTAGCTTGCAGCCTGTCGGCGCCAAGCTAATCTGGCACTACCTTTGGAGTCCATCTCCTTCAACAGGTGCATAGTCGTTAGATGACGCCTCCAAATTTGGAAAATACGTGTCGGGCTGAATGAGGTAAACACACGTCACAGAGATTTTCTACTGCCCCTTGTGTGCATCGGTGGAACTCTCCAATGTACAAATGAGAAAAAGAACATAAAGTCTTTTTAATTTTAAGGCAATCCAACTTCGTCAGTGAAGTTAGCTCTTTTGTCAATGTTTATAAGAGATACTTAACTCATCCAGCCCGGCGCACGTATTTCCCACATTTTGGAGGCGTCATCTAACGACTATGCACCTGTTGCAGGAGATGGATCGACCATGATAATTCAAGGGCAGTGCCAGATTAGCTTGGCGCCGACACTGGCACTACCCTTAATTATCATGGTCGACCCATCTCCTGCTGTAGTGCGTCAGGGATGAATGGGTTAAACATTTCTCAGTGAAGGAGACATTGCGAAGTATTAACCCTCTCATATCTGAAGCAGGTCCATTTAAATGTATCTGCTACTGTAAAGGGGAAGTAAAAGTGGAGTAAGCATGAGTGAAATGGAACGAACCCTTCTGCATGGCCTCACTCTACACAGCAATGTTTAACACTAGTGTCCTGAGTGCGACAGTTTAAGAGTGTAGTATTTGCTTAGCCCGTCATGATAACCGCAGAAGGCACACATACTAACAGGCCTGTACCCAAAAAATAAAATGTCACTAGTAGTGAAGCATGCCGTACACATTTAATACTAGCGCATAATGAAATAGGCACAGCTTTGCATACCAAGATATTTTCCTCCCTTCCGGGCGCGCACGCACACCTACGCAGACATTACTCAAAGCAGGTACTGTCAAAGGTGTACGTGTATGTGTCGAGAGAGAAGGTGGCGGGGATGCTCATAAGGCGGGCAGAGGGGGGAGGCTAGGCATCTTTATAGTCAACAGTTTGATTTTGATAGCATGGAACCGACGCTAATGACTCCCGCACCTTTGGATAGCGTCCATAAATACCGTGTACAACCCAGAGGGGGGTGGGGGGGGGGTGGATCCGTCATAATAGTCCAAGAGTAGTGCCAAACTAGCTTGGCACCTTGGAAGGCACCAAGCTAACCTGGCACTGCCCGTGAACTATCTTAACCGATAGTCTAAACACAACTCGGCTGAGTGAGTCACGTCTTACCTTCTGTCAGTCAGATATGCAGCTTACAGTCTCATTTCAAAATCGGTCATTACCACGTGGTAACCAACTAGTATTAATTGGTTACCACGTGGTAATGACCGATTTTGAACGTTCCTCCTTAATCCCGTGTCAGCTACAAACCGTGAGTCCCTGCTCATCCACTCCCACACACTCCATCCAACCCCTCCCATTCACTACACAGATAATACTGGTTGTCTCCGTCGATTCGCTACCGCTGGCGAAGGAGGCAACCAGTTTGAACCCAGCTATGTCATTAGGACTACTAGTGAAAAAAAACGTATTGCACTTACATGGACGTTCTGCAGAATGTCGAACGTAATCCCATGGCCACCCGAATCAGGGATATCCACTTTCCAAGACTGTACCATCTCCAGATCTCGGTACCTCATGTTTCCAGACGTGTCTTCAAGAACACCACCAGAACCAATCGTTTTGAATTCAGTATCCACTGCTGAAAATTCACGACTGTCGCTTGTACACACACCTGTGGTTGGCGCCAAAAGACCGCCGTAGTAGCCTGTAGGTATTTCTCCGAAAGCCTGTACTTGGCATTGTTTCATCGATAATGTTATCGGAACAAGCACAAGTAGGCTCCGTAGGCATGTTTGAATTGTACTTTCACGCCGAGACATTGTCGCAGGCTGGCTAACAACCTTTACGATTCAAAACTTTTGAACTGACAAAGTTAGCGTTGAAAGGGCTCTAGGCCATGCCTTTCAGACGACATAGAAATTAAACGATCGACAGACTGACGTAGTGTTGTGCCAAACCCGAGTCCGTATACCTGTCCTGAAATTGTGAAGACTTGTACAAGGCGCAATGCTAACGCTGGCTTGGCAGACGACGAGCGAATTGGCACAATGGTTGCCTTCCTCGATCCGCTAAGTATAGCGGATCGAGGAAGGTAACCAGTGTGGCAAACGGGTGCATAACACTGGCTGTTTCACCAGCGTAAGTCCAACCCTCCTTACGGTCACCTGTGGCGGTTATGTCGCGTAGGTCACAGCAGACCAGCGTGCGCGACTGACGGCTTGGATAATCCGAAAATCTGTAAGGAAATCTCGCCAGAACTCAGTGCCCGCCGAAATACTATACTTCCATGGACAGAAAATACCTTGTGTCGCGTGACAAAAACTTTGCGGTCCTGTCAGGCGGCGGTGTGGGTGCGCTAGCCGAAGTTTGTCAACGCGCACGGGCTCTGCAGTAAAAGGGGGGGAGTGTCCTGAGAGGAGAAGAAGGGGGCTCAGCGCGACACACGCCGAAAGACCATGGAACGGTTTTCGTGTAAGTGCTTGCCAGATCAGTCAGGACACCGCGCATCAAAACGACGGGTAAGCCCAGTTATTCAAATCCTTTCACTGATTTTGATCGTATGTGTCGTCTTTCCTATTGTCTTGGCTTGACTTCGCGAACGAAGATTCTATAGGGCTTTCCTATTAGATGTTATGTACAATATCATACCACTCTAACAAACCTTTCAGCTTTTCTCCGCGACAAGCCTTAGACACTGACTGTGTGTAGTGTACCTAAAAAAAACAACTAGGGTACACCGCGTAGGTACAGAAAGCGTGCCAATCCCCGCTTGATAATAGACGTTAATGTGTATTAAACGTATGCAGACCCGCTTGACACTAGTCTCATTCAAACAGATATATCTCATTCACATTAATGTGACCCTTCTCTAGCGAGCCTACAGAAGGGTTATATCTGTGCGAATGAGAATCGTGTAACCTTCGCAGCGTAAGCTTTCGTTAGAATGCAGCTGAAATCATTATACTTTTTTTAGACTTGAATGAGGGCCTAGAGGCCAGATAGTTGGAGTACTTTCGTAGATATAGTGTTACGGCCTACAAGGAAATGCTCAGGTAGGCTCGTTCTCCTATCGTTTGACAGCACGATAATGTCCACCTGTTTAGGACACTCGCTGATAGCGGGGTTACAGTCCGGCACGTACACAGACAAAATTACTGACAGATAGGCCGAGGCCGAAATCGTTAAATGATTGGTCGAAATGTGCGGGTATATTCGCGATGTCAACCGCATGGTTATGTGTTGAAAATCGTTGATGACTAGGCTGAAATGCATATACATAATCGTAATGTCTACCGCACGGTTATGTTAACCATCTTCAATGACACTGGCTGCAGTTTTTAATTCATGGCCAAAGAGAAACGTCCTAGGGACATGGATGCAAAGTGGTTCAGTAAGAGGCATAGATCCTCATGAGCCCCCGCAACGCAGTTGTAACGTTCAACGTTTTTCTCGGCATTGAAGTGGTTAAAACACAACTGTGCGTTTCATATAACTGTCTCGTGGGCATTTCAACTCAGATGTCAACACAAAGTATTGTTTCAGTGATGACGCCGTGCCGTAAATGTCAAGTTCATATGTTTATGAAACACGTTATTAAAATGGGGAGACGATATTGTGCCCTTCATTATTTTCTCCATGACCGCTAGTGATGTGTGTTAGTCATACTGATAACACTACACAACTGCAGTGTATGAGTCGCTGCTTGCTCTGAAGCCGCCACGGTGAGTTAAATCTTCTTTTTATTTCATTTTTACTTTACGGTAGTGTAGGAAGATATTTGGCATTGGCAGGGCGGGGGGTGGGGGTGCAGCGAACCTCACATGTTACTTTCACACCTTCAACAAATTGGTGTGCAGGCGACAGTCAAACCTCCGAAATATCAATCAACCAGGTAAAGGGGTGGGGAGGGGGTGGTGGGGAGCTCGAGGTTATATACTCGTTACTCGTCCAGTCTGCATTTTTTTTTCTCTCCAAAAGGTAATACTGAAAAGGGGGGGGGGGGGCAGGGGTACTCCCCCCACCCCCTGTATATTTTCTTTAGCAGAAGAGGAGTGGGGGGGGGGGGGGTTGGTTTACGACATCGACTGTATACCCCATGGCAATTGTGGACAACACCACCGTGTCTGAAATCTTCCTCTCCGGGAGCTTAAACTGATATAAGTACAGCCATCAAGAAGCCACTACCTGTAACCCTGTAGGAGGCACACGGACGTGGCTTTTTGTTTCGTATCCTGATATGCAGCACGTCTCAAATGAGTTTACGCTGTAGAGGCAACTTGGATTATATCACACCGGTTATTCGTACACTGTACAAACTTCGAAATATATTTCATCATGGCCAACACACACACACACACACACACACACACACACACACACACACACACACACACACACACACACACACACACCGTACGGCGCGTGCTCGCCATCAGTTGCTAATGATGCGTTTGACAGTGTTTATAACAAACCAGGGCCTTCCTACTGGGACGCTTGTGATGATATGCACACACACACACACACACACACACACACACACACACACACACACACACACACACACACACACACACACACACACACACACCTTTTTTTTTAATTGCCTCACCTCCCACCCTCCCACCTCCACCAACATTGTTATTTTTTACCTTGCCGTGTTACAATTTCTTATTTAATATTTCTCGCTTCCCCACTCTTGATCCCAATTATAAACACTGGTCATATCCATGTCAGAGAGGTAGCTGTTCCCCGTCCTGAATCATACACTTGGGGGAAAAAAAAACTTCAAAGAAACCAAAAGCAGCTGCCCTCCCCCCCCCCCCCCCCCCCACCCCCACCCCCTCCCTAACTGTTTGTCTTTTCGTTTCAGTTCTTCTAAGGCTTTACGGTTATCTCTTTCATTTCAAACGCAAACTTTCAGATAGTTCAACTATAACTGCACATATATAATAATAATAACAATAATAATAATAATAATACCGTTATTATATAGGTCCTTTTTCTCAATTTTTGGGCAGATCGACTCAAAGCGCCGCGAACTGAAACCCAACACGCACACTCACGTAACAGACACAGATTTACGCCATTTAAGACAAACACAGTACAAGACAGACGAAGGGCCAGTTCACCTACTGAAGTTACAGAGATATTTGATCGCAAGTGGCCTGAAACCGGTACCAAAGTGGGGGGCACTTCTTTAGTACGCAAATCAAGTGCTACCCTTTATCATGGTCAATCTATCCCCACTGACTTGTATGTTGCACTTACCGGACGATTCTAAAATGTGATGGCTGTTTGTGGGAGTGAAAGGGTTTACATTTCCGGCCCTGTGATTTCTCCATCCCAATTATAAACAGAGGCCGTGTACATGTCACTGTTGGTAGAAAGGTAGCCGCGAGTCAAGTCGACCGGGCGGGTAAGCTATCCTGGATATGACACCAAATTCCACTTTCCACCTGAGAAAACTGATGTAACTTCCCTAGAGGCAAGAGGCACAGATCCTCATGAGCTCCCGCAATTGCGGGGGCTCATGAGGATCTATACCTCTTGCAGGTGTAGGGCGTTCGATGCCTGTGCGTATTAGCCCAAATTCTGTGCCTGAGAAGACGTGATGTAGTTTGTACCCTCGAGAGGATTAGACCATCATGAGCCCCGCGTACTACGGAGGCGCATAAGGATCTATGCCTCTTACTGATGGCTGGCATTCGTCGCAGGAGCGTAAGTCTCAAATCTTGTTTTCTAGAAACAGGGTTCATTAGCCATACCCTAAGGTGCAGCTTAAAAAATAAAATCCGTAGTTGGGCGATACAGTGGGCCAATAGCGGGCTGAAAGTGGTAACGGTGTATTGTAGAAGCACGACACACAGCCTAGCCTACTAGGCCATGGAGCTTTCCTGATTTCTCTGAGTCCGGGAAATGGCACCGTAAACCACCACCAGTCAGTCCACACCATGAAAATTGCCCTAGAGGTGGTCGAAGTAGCCCAACTCTGAGAATATGTATGATGATCCTATGACACTCATTTGATGTAATGATGACCCTAATATACTCATTAACTGCACAAAAGAAAATACACCATCCGACTGCAAGAGACAGAGATCCTCGCGAGCCCCCGAAGTTGAAGAACATATAAGCCTCCTCACAAACACTTCTTGTCCTTCACAAGATATCCACATGATCAAATTCTAAGGTTGTCTATGTCCTTGAATGTGTGCCACTCCTGTTATTGTTTGCATATAATCTCATCATGTGCAAAATGTCTGCCCTAAGAAGGCAAAAGACAGCACATGCATTTTTGTGAAAAGCGAGATTAAAAAAAAAAATTTTAATACAATGAAAATCGTCCTTTCTGTGTAGTCAATCCACTTTTACACACGTCACACTCTTTTACACACGTCACACTCTTTTAACCCGTTCAGTGCCGAGAAAATGTGAACACCACCCAACTGCAAGAGGTATAGATCCTCATGAACCCCCGCAGTTGCGGGGGTTCATGAGGATCTATACCTCTCGCTGACACCACTTAGAATCCATCTTCTTGGGAGCGCTGGGGCTTTTTGGTGTTGAATCAACGTTGCTTGCAGAAACACAATCTCCAGCAGCTGGCACTGAACTCGTTAACTCTTTCGAGACGTGTCGCATCCGGATTCGCGGCCTAAGGCACCTCTTCAAAATGCTTTGTCCCACCAAACGTGGAAAGACGCGTGGTAATCATATTCTTGCCTGGCCTGTAGTGTGTCCTCATGCGGCTACTGACGTTTGCCCGCCGCCCGCCATGCCACCACTGATAGAGACAAGTGTCCTGAGGGACTGCGTTGTCTTCTCACCCCTGGACTGAAGATGTTCATTCGTGATAATGTGGCTTAACTTTGTGGCTCCAGCAGGTATGATAGAGACTTAGAACGACATATTAACCCAAATCATACTGAGGATAAAAGCTTCAAATGTGTACACTCCCATAATATGCACGCTACGTTATAGTAATTACAGATAAGGCCAATGGATTTAGTTCAAGGGTGGTGCCAGAATAGCTTGGCGCCTTTAGGCGCCAAGCTATTCTGGCACCACCCTTGAACTATTTTAGTCAAACTTATTTCACACACTGGTGTATTCCGAATGATAAGGGTTAAGCATTTGATTTTAGACCTTTGTTTTAGATAGCCATGAAGGTAGTGCAAATGTGTTGACGTGGCACGTATTTTGGCAGAAGGACATTGCCTTGACATGCTCGACTTAAACCTCTTCGACCCTGTTTGGAACATAGAGCCTCCAAAGATATGTAAACCCTTCCCTGCCACTAATCACGAATTTCGCGCCCGAAACCCACTGCACACAGACGGACATGCGCGTGAAAAACTTGTTAACTTGGACCAAAAATAAGCGCACAGGCCTAACAAGAGACATAAATCCTCATGAGCCCCCCTCTCCCCCCCCCCCCCCCCCCCCCCCCCCCCGCAGTCCCGGGGGCACATGATGGTTTATGTCTCTTGCAGATGCGTAGCGTACGCCTTGCCCCCGCAGTTAATGGGTTAACTCATTCGCGGGAAGCCGCATCCGGATGCGCGGCTTATGCCGCACATCCCGATGCGGCTGGCCGTGAATGAGTTAATAACTTCTCACTATTTCTATACATATTCCAAAGGTCTGGTTGGCTAGGTAAGGTTAATTTGGTGCAGCGTTGACAGGCCAGCCACCCAACTGACCCGCCATGCAGCGGTTGCAGGGAGGTTTGACCTGTGAGGAGATACGAAACGGAAGTGGGGAAATCCGATGCAGTGATGGTTGGTTGGTTAGTTCGGGGTTTACCGTCCACGGCACCGAGGTGATAATGGACGGCCCTGACGTGCGGGTTATGGGAGACAAGGAATTCTATTGTCTATGGAGTACGACCTGAAGACAGATCAATTCAGGCGCACTGCAACTGTGCCAATTTAAATTCAACGGACATCTTACAAGGACCTTTCAACGGACATCTTACAAGGATCTTTCAAAGGACATGCTGTTGAACAAGCCCGTCATTTTTCCTGGATTGCGAGTCCAGCTACCGGGAATGTAGTGATGTTCATTCAGTCTTGAAACAAATAAAATTCATCTGCGACGGGCAACTTTTTGCAACGACTGTCATGCCTCTTCCTCGCGCTGGGACCATATGGCGTTGAGGCGCGTCCCCTGGGTGGTGGATAGGGGGTCCCTCGTGAGAGGGGTGCACCGAATGAAATAAGGTGCCGTGAACCAACATGGTCTAAGGGAAGGTGACCCCGACAGAAAACCCCTGGTCCTCCTAGTAAGGGGGTTGCGCGTGGGGGTAGCTTCCCCACCCTGCAAACAAGGAAATAGCTACAAAAACGCCGACGAAAAGACTAACAGTAATTCCTTTCCTGGAGGAGGAAGGTTCTTCTACCAGAAGACTTATGACGTCCTGTGGTGAAAGCCGGAAGTCTTCGGAAGCCACAGGACCGAGCCGCCTCTCTCTATCCAGGGATACAACCATGGGCACATGGAACGTCAAGACCATGTACCAGAGCGGCAAGGCCGCCCAGATAGCAGCGGAAATGCAAAAGTACAACCTTTCCCTGCTAGGTATCAGTGAAGCAGTCTGGCCAGAAAAGGCTGTTAAGTGGGGAGATGATTCTGTATTCAGGTCATGAAGAGGAGAATGCCCCCCATACAGAAGGAGTAGCATTCATGCTGTCACCGGTGGCACAGAGAGCGCTGATGGGCTGGGAACATCTTGGGCCAAGAATTATCACAGCAGCCTTTAGAACCAAGAAAAAGCTCAAGCTGAACGTCATCCAGTGTTATGCGCCCACTAATGACAGTGACGAGGAAGAGAAACAAGAGTTCTACGACCGACTCCAGAGTGCCTTGGACAAATGTGCGGAGCGAGACATCACCATCGTCATGGGCGATTTTAATGCCAAAATAGGGGAGGACAACACCGGATACGAAGAGGTGATGGGGAGAAAGGGACTAGGCTCGGCCATCGGAGATGAGAGAACGGCGAGAGGTTTGTAGACTTTTGTGCTCTAAACCGACTTGTCATTGGAGGCAGCATCTTCCCACACAGAAGAATACACAAAGCAACTTGGGTCTCACCTGACCATACAACAGAGAACCAAATAGACCATATCTGCATTAGCAAGAAATTTAGAAGATCCCTTCAACATGTTCGAGTGAGGAGGGGAGCAGATGTCGCCTCCGACCACCATCTGCTTACCTTAAGAATGAAGCTCAAGCTAAAGAAAAGCCGCACAGAGACAACAAGAAGACAGCGCTATAATGTAGGCCTCCTGAGAGAAACTGGAGTTAGAGAAGAGTTCAAACTGGTGCTGTCCAACCGGTTTCAAGCGCTCCAGGAGCTAGTAAATGAAGAGGAGGCGGTCACCACAGAGCAGCAGTGGAAGGCAGTTAGAGAGGCGCTGAACTCAACCTGCAAAGACACTGTAGTGTTCAGGAAACACCATCACAAGGACTGGCTGTCGGCACAGACCTTGAAGAAGATAGAAGTGAGGAAGCAGAAGAAAGCAGTTGTCAACAACAGTCGCACGAGAGCAGCTAAAGTAAGGGCACAGGGGGAATACTCGGAAGCCAACCGCGAGGTGAAGAGGAGTATCAGGGCAGACAAGAGGGCCTACACAGACAGCCTGGCAGCAGAGGCAGAAAAGGCTGCAGGCAGCGGCAACATGAAACAGCTCTACGACATTACCAGAAGTTTGTCAGGCAAGTATGGCCAAACAGAAAGACCAGTAAAAGACAAAGAAGGCAAGCCTATTGCAGACAGAGCAGACCAACTCGACAGATGGGCCGAGTATTTTGAAGAGTTACTGAACAGACCTAGCCCACTCGACCCCCCGGACATCCAGCCGGCAGAGACCGACCTACCCATCAGCTGTGACAGACCCAGCCGGGAAGAGATCAGAAGAGCAGTGGCATTTTGAAGAACGGCAAAGCAGCAGGCCCAGATGGCATCCCAGCGGAGTCTCTGAAAGCAGACCTAGAGACAACAGTGGAGATGCTGTACCCACTGTTTGGAAAGATCTGGGAAGAGGAGGTGATGCCGGCTGACTGGAAGGAGGGGTACCTAATCAAGCTTCCCAAGAAAGGCGACCTCAGCAAGTGTTCCAACTACAGAGGAATCACCTTGCTGTCAGTACCAGGAAAGGTCTTCAACAAGATCATCCTGGAGAGAATGAAGAGCTCCGTTGACCCCCAGCTGAGAGACCAGCAAGCAGGATTCAGGAAGAACCGATCATGTACAGACCTAATCGCCACTCTCCGCATCATCGGAGTGGAGCTCCCCGCTGTACGTCAACTTTGTGGATTATGAGAAAGCATTTGACAGTGTGGACCGAGAGACTCTGTGGAAACTCCTACGACACTACGGTGTACCCACAAAGCTCGTCCGCCCGATCAAGAGCAGCTACGATGGCATGACATGTCGCGTGATCCACGAAGGGCAGTTCACCAGGGAGTTCCAGGTCAGAACTGGTGTCAGGCAAGGGTGTCTGCTGTCTCCGTTCCTCTTCCTACTGGCCATAGACTGGGTCATGAAGATGACCACAGAGCACAGACGAAGTGGAATACAGTGGTGTGGACACAGCTTGACGACCTCGATTTTGCAGACGACTTGGCATTACTGTCCCACAAACCATTCACAAACAGAAAACAAAGACAATGAGGCTGAACGCAACCAGGGAAGAACCAGTCTTGCTTGCTGGCACCCCGTTGGAGGAGGTGGAGTCCTTCACCTATCTCGGGAGCATCATAGACAAAAAAGGCGGCACTGATGCAGATGTCAGAGCACGAATCGGTAAAGCCAGAGCAGCCTTTCTCCAGTTGAAAAAAGTGTGGAGTTCCAGAGAGCTGTCACAACACACCAAAGTCCGGATTTTCAACTCCAATGTAAAAGCAGCTCTCCTATATGGAGCAGAGACATGGAGATTGACAAAAACCACAGTCAACAGAGTACAGACCTTCATGAACAGTTGCCTTAGAAGAATTTTGAAAATCCACTGGCCAGAGAAGATCAGCAACGTCAGACTCTGGGAGAGAACAGAGCAGATAACAGCAGAGAATGAAATTGGGCGAAGAAGATGGGGATGGATCGGTCACAGTCTGAGAAAGCCAGCTTCCAGTATCACTAGGCAGGCATTGTCATGGAACCCCCAGGGAAAGAGGAAAAGAGGTAGGCCGAGAAACTCCTGGCGTCGAGACCTCCAAGCAGACATCAAGAGACTGGGAACCACCTGGAGTAGAATCGAAGGAGAAGCACAGGATAGGAGTTGCTGGAGGTCTCTCGTCGACGGCCTATACCCAGGTAGGGGTGACAGGCGTAAGTAAGTAAGTAAGTCATGCCTCTTGCCGATGGATGACCTTCATTGCAAGAGATCCTCATGAGCCCCCGCATATTGTCTGGGCTTGAGCCTCTGAGCGTCTATGCCTCTTGCAGGATGCAGCAGAACGTTTCTGAGCGACCGTAGTATGTCATTGAAGGCCCACTACCGCCGTAACTGTTCAAAGATACACTTCTGTAACAGATGGTTACGAAACTCTCCACACAGGTCTAGTTATGGTTCATTTAGACACAGGATAATCCAGTTCAGCACACGTCGTCTGTATAATTATCAAGTAACCTGACAATGACTCCACTCCGTTCTAGAAATACAACGCTTTCAGTACGAGAAACAGCTAAAAATAGATTGACAGGCTTACAGCAGCGCAGAATAAATAAGTGCGATTACGCACGTGTTTTGCTCCGCGTCCAAACTGCTGTTAAAGTTCATTAGGTGTGTCGACAAGGCGTAACAAACACACTTTTGTTTTAAATTGTGTCTTCAGATTTATGCGTTGTGATACTTTAAAGACCATCATGTAGCCAATGGTCTTTAATGACAGGTGACACTATTTGTCCTTCAAAACTTCTCTTCAGACTTCTCTGGAGAGAGCACCTGTCTAAGACAAGGTTCTACTGTGTAATCTATGTAATTTTGCCATTTATGGAGTTCTGGATATTTGGAGCCCCCATCCACCCCCCTCCCTCACTTCCCTCACTTTCCTCGTTGAAGTTTTCGGACAGCAGTGCTAAGTTCCCTTTTGTTTTATTTTCTGCCGCTGGTGAAAAGGGTCTCACACGCTAACACCCCCCCCCACACACACACACACACACACACACACACACACACACACACACACACACACACCACCCCACTACAATGTCAGTTTGCAAAACATTCTAAGAAAACAAACAAATAATATGTAAATGGTCCGAACTTAGCCCAACCCTAGCATTAACAGCAATTACGTGCACAAAGTACAGTATCAGGTTGTGCGTTGCATAAAAATGACGGTATTAAAACGGACAAATTTAGCCGGCGCCGGAACTAGAATGGGGTCCACAAAAACTTTACTAACGCCACACAATGCCCCGTTGTTGAAAAATCTCCTTCTGAGTTTCAGTATTTCTATTGTGTGGGTCCATCTGGCAATAGAAATATCTTGGCATGTGTCCTATGCTTGCTGTGTCCATAAAAATGCAAACCCATTCCACTCACGTTGCACAAGTCAATGCAAACCCATTCCACTCACGTTGCACAAGTCACGTATTTTCATGTCCCAACTGAAACTGCGGGGTCATACGGGAATATAACTTTAATCGTCAATGATCCATTCTCATTTATATCTGCTTTCCTCAGACAAGCCATCCAACTTTTAAACCACCACTCTGTGGGTCGCATTCATCACACATACTCTGTTTGGTTAGAGTTTGGGGCTTCCCTCTCTAGGCGTGGCTCGCGATCGACCTTTCTACATACCCTCCCATATAAATGCAAGCGGCATACATTCTCATGAGCCCCTGCAACTGCAGGGGCTCATGAGAATGTATGCGGCTGGCATGGGTCTACACCTCTTCACTGTGGTCATTTACTCCCATTCATGCACCAGGAGGAGGGAGTACAATCTAGGGTTTGAACGTTGGACGTCTCCGCCCCTCCGTTACGTTTAAGGTTTCCATTCCAAAGCCTTCCCGCTAAAGCCTAAGCAAGCACAAGCAGCCTGGCCGTGTGTACCGAACAGATTTAGGACAGTACGGTTTTGCTAGCAGCCGATCAGGCAAGGGACCTGCCGGACACTCTGAACCCAAACATAAAAGAAAAAACAAACTCGAAAGAAAAGGTAAACGGCGGCCGAGAAGACAAACTACCTTACTGAGATACAAAATAATTAGTAGAATAACTTTTTTTTTCAAGTTGCCGCCGGCAACGCTATAAGACAGTTACGCAGCGGCTACTGAAGCGGGGTACCTCAGAGTGTGTTAAAAAGTCAATCTTATCTCGTTTCGTCTCCGCCTCTAGTCCGTAAAGCAAAGTCCTACGTATTATGTAATCTATATACCAGAAAAAAATCATCGGTTGTATCGTAGCTGGGCAGCACTGTTCTCATACCCTCCCTTGTTCTGTATAGTATGTATTAACGTTTGTCCAATTTCAAAATGCAAACTACTTTCTTTCATGAACTGAATAACAAGGGGAATCTTGCCCTTGAAAGTGAAGCTAACAAAATGAACTCTAACAAGGTAAACTCTCCGGGCCCCTGCTAGAGCACGGCTCGAGACCGCTGAAGACACTCCAGCGGCCGCGAACAGAGCCTCGATTGTTGTGATCCGTTGTTGCGTGCTCGCGTTAAAGCTCCGTGCGGCCGCCGTCAAAACTGAGGACAGTCTTCGTGTGAGGAGTAGAAATGAAATTAAGGAATTACTGGCATGAGGCATATAATTATTTTCATGAGCCCCAGCAACCGCAGGGGCTCAGGAGAATCTATGCCTGTTGCAGATGGATGGGTTAGACTGAGAGACCGAGATTATCTTCATCTGAGGACCAGTATGTATAAAAAGAACTGATTTTAACTGATGGGGCATCAAGGTTGGCAACAGAAGCCAGACAGACAATAGGGCAGCTGCAGGGGCGCATGAGAATCTGTGCCTCTTGCACATGGAAGGATCTACTCTTGAATGAAAGACCTAAAGTCCTGAGGAATTGAAATTCAACAAGAAACTGCGGCTTTGTGACAGGTATTCGGATTACGCGCCGACTTGGCCAATGGACTTGGTTACACAGGTTACAGGGTCGGGGTGACGGCCACCCGAGACTGGTACAGCGTATAGACGTATGTGACGAAGAAGGAGGGGGGGGGAGAGAGAGAGAGAGAGAGAGAGAGAGAGAGAGAGAGAGAGAGAGAGAGAGAGAGAGAGAGAGAGAGAGGAAAGGGTGGTGGTGGTGAACGTCTTGTGTTAAGGTCAGTATCGTTCGAAGCGACAAGTATACTTCTGACGCATATTTAGTGTTCTACTTCGACTGGCAAGTAACCGGGCGAAATAAAATGTCTTGTGAAAATGTCTCCGAAGAGTGTCGACTTGTTCATCTGGTGTCGACTTGTTCGTTGGGATGTCGTAGGTGTACGTCGATGTCATTTAGAGTGTCGACTTGTTCATCTGGTGTCGACTTGTTCGTTGGGATGTCGTAGGTGTACGTCGATGTCTTTTCAGGCAAAATGTAGACAACTCTTCTGTTAATTGTTGTGTTATACTTTAGGAATGCCAACGTAAAAAAATAAAAATAAAAAAAAATATAAAAAAAAAACTTTCTAAATCGCAGCGAAAGCGTTCATCCTCCGAAACACAGTCCGACTTCCTTAAAATCCAAAGACATCGTCTAAGGAACAGCCTTTAACTTCGGACGCCGACTTTTGGCCACAAATCACTTTACTTTCTTGCAACCCCAACCATCCCAAACTCCCTAGAATAAAAAAAAAAATATTAAAAAAAAAAACATCGTTAAGTTGAAAACAAACAATGCATACATAGATAGATCCTTGAGACCGTAAGATTATCTAACATTCCCATTGTTCTCAGACGTCAATGGACAGTTTCAGTTCCACTACCAAACTTGAAACTGTAACCTCCATGATTTCCTCGGTCTGAAGAGCAGAAATATAAATGGGACCGATCGTTTCAAACAAAGAGGCATAAGCTCTCATGAGCGCATGAGAAGCTTTGCCTCGCGCAGGCTTCCGGGAGGTCCAGGTTTAGGAACATAAGTGCTGAAGTCAAGGCAAGACGCCAGGGGTCAGTTGCATTAGCGAGCTTTAGTCTTGCAACAGCCACGAAAGCAAGGTGCGCCGCTATAGCGGCGCACCTTGCTTTCGTGGCTGTTGCAGGACTAAGCTCGCTCATGCAACTGGCTCCAGACAAATAGAAACCCGACGCGAGGCTTGTGCATGCAGGTGCTGGCCGAAGAGACACATTCAGGTTCCGCAGACATATGAAACCGCCTACCTGCCGTAATGTAACACAAAAACGTTGGCCATGAATATGTGCATAACCTTACCTCTTTGGAACAGGAATATGTAACTGTATACCAAACTCCGTCCGCGTCATCATGCACTTATAATATATTAGATAACAACACAAAGTGGCTTTGTATTTACTTTGAAACTAGATACTGGCGAGAAATGAAACTGCGGTACAGTAGTCGATGTAGTAATGTGCGCAAAGCAGCACCTAAACAGCCTACGCAGAATATAGCGTAACGAGACGTTCAATTTAAACATGTGTCTGAAGGCGGTACAGTCGATGTAGTAATGTGCGCAATGCAGCACCTAAAGCCTACGCAGAATATAGCGTAACGAGACGTTCAATTTAAACATGTGTTTGAAGGCGGTACAGTAGTCGATGTAGTAATGTGCGCAATGCAGCACCTAAACAGCACGCAGAGTATAGCGTAACGAGACGTTCAGTTTAAACATGTGTCTGAAGGCGGTACAGTAGTCGATGTAGTAATGTGCGCAATGCAGCACCTAAACAGCACGCAGAGTATAGCGTAACGAGACGTTCAATTTAAACACGTGTCTGAAGGCGGTACAGTAGTCGATGTAGTAATGTGCGCAATGCAGCACCTAAACAGTACGCAGAGTATAGCGTAACGAGACGGCCAATTTATACAAGTGTCTAATTTGAAAGCGGCACAATAGTCGATGTAGCCGTACTGTACGCAACACAGCACATAAACAGTACGCAGAATATAACGTAACGAGACGTTCAACATATTCTGATCTAATGTGAACGTGAATTTTGTTCTTTATTATGTCAGATAACGCGACCAAAAAAAAAAAAATTATATGAAACGATATAGATTACTAGCGACAAAGTGAATGGGACTACGCCACAGTCACTTGCGTAGTACGCCTAAACGTGTGCAGTCAACCCTTTTCGGCGTGTCGGTAGCGGTTCTTTCAAAAAGTGTCGCGATGATTCCTGTAGGGTAATATTACACTTCTCGCCTAAGAATGATAAGCAGTGCATCGTATTCTTGATGTCCATGTCCATGTTGAAAAATGGTTTTGACCCGAAAATTTAATAAACTGTTGTACTTGTGCGCGATTCTTTCTTTCTTGAGATTTTCTGGGCCTAACTACATAGTATGCAGATTACGGCGTATTCTGTGCAAGCTACTGACAACAAAGTCCGTTCTCATAATTATAAAGTGGGCCTACTAGATAGCAGTCTTTTTACTTTCTTTCTCCTATTGTAAGCTGAGCACAACTTTGACTACTAACGTGTTAAAATTGTATAAAACTCAACCCTTAACTCATTCTGCCTGCGACACACCACAGCAAGATATGGCTCGACCATGACAGTTCAAGGGTGGTGGCAGAATAACTTGGCGCCTATAGGCGCCACGCTATTCTGCCACCACCCTTGAACTATCACTGATGGTCGATCTGTCTCCTGAATCGTAATGCAGTCCTCGAGGATAACTCGAAAATGTGGGTATTTCGCACCTCGGGCACAATGCGGAGTTAAGGATATTAAATATACACAGGACACTGAATCCATCGGCGATCGAACACGAGTGCATTCGTACTAGCTTCTGATTTGATGATAAAGCAGTTGGAGGTGAGAGGTGGAGACGCGAATTCAAAAGCAGGTGGTTTCTATACAAAGTTGGCCCCGAAAAGTGTACAGTGAGGCCGTTTTTGTTGACTTTAACGAGAAACCTCTTTATGATGATAAACTCACCGAATGTCTGCGGCTGCCAGTGAACACCAAGCCGGCCGACGCCGTCAGCCGCAGTGGGCCCGCGCACGGCCCACTGCGGCGGACCATCGGTCTTTGGACTTTCTGCTTGCTGAGTACCTGCATCACAAGACTCCATCAAATGGACCAACGACCCGTGAAGTCCTCACGTATCAAATGCCACAAAAAAAAACTTGTTACTACGCTCCTAATCCCACTCCTCTCAATGCGGAAAACTGATGAAAATTTTGCCAGCAACAGTGCTAGATCATACGTAATTAGCAGTTTATGATGATCTATGTCCCTTGCAGGTGGTTACGGTTGGTTTCATACTGCCATAAATGTGATAATATACTAATGGACTCCTCTGACTGAGGCAACGTGGCAAACATTAGACCAGCAAGAGGGGCAGATTATCATGATCCCCGCATTTTGCATGAGGCACAGATCATCATGAGCCCCCGCAATTGCGGGGGCTCATGATGATCTGTGCCTCATGCAGATGGGTAGAGTGTTGATGCGGGATTGACTGTCTCTTTCACACAGTCCACCCCACCGCCTCCTTATTCATTGACAAATTCCAACCCGACGCAAAGCTGATCTTACCTACAGTATACACAAGAAAACAGGCGTGCTACAATCATTACTACCCACCCGGACCATGGCCATACCCCTTTTCAACGCTTTCTTCTTCTTTCTTTTTTTTCCTAACATCACCGTACCCGACACAAATATCTTTTTTCGTATTTTTTATCTCTGCTTTGCTCGACACAAAATGTCTTTTATTATAAGGTATGTGGGAGTGTTCATCCCCCCCCCCCTTTTGTCCTCAGACCTACACCCATGATCAACCCGGAAAGAAGATACATTATATTTCTGTTCAAATAATGGTTGGACGGTCCATTAAGTAAGAAAGCGCTCATACAATCTCACATATTTTCCCCTCTGTACGTTACACGAAATTACCATGTTGCGGGTGAATGGTCAGCTAAAGGCGGATTGCTCTCTCTGCAAAGTTGCATTGCGGCTTCAGTAGTTGCCGAGATCTTCCATTCCTTGCGTGGCAAATTGCTGTGTTTATGCAACTTGCGAATGCATTTCGAGACAGGTAAATACTTGACAACGTGTGAAAAATAGACGAGAATGTCTTTCGTAAAGACCGAAAACAGACGGGTGTTGTATTGAAAGTGCCGAAGGTTGAACAAAGGTCAAATTGCAAACAAATAGCTTTTAAACCGGTTCAGTGCCGAGAAAATATGAACACTGCCCAAATGCAAGAGGTATAGATCCTCATGACCCCCTGCAGTTGCGGAGGCTCATGAGGATCTATGCCTTTTTGACACCACTTTCAATCCATGTTCCTAGGACGTCTAGGGTCTTTTTGGTCTTGAACTAAGGAAGATTGCAAAACTGAACACGGTCTGCAGCTGGTACTGAACCAGTTTAAGCTGTTTGTTTGCATTTTGTTGGCGCATTAACCCATTCAGCCCTGACGCACTACAGCAGGAGATAGGTCGACCATGATAATTCAAGGGTAGTGCTAGATTAGCTTGGCGCCGACAGGCGCCAAGCTAATCTGGCACTACCCTTGAATTATCATGGTCGATCCATCTCCTGCAACAGGTGCATAGTCGTTAGATGACGCCTCCAAAATTTGGGAAATACGGCCGTCGGGCTGAATGAGTTAATAAAGCGAGTGTTAAGAAACAGTCGGCGGTCGTTAGGTCAAGATACAAAAGTGGCCAACCAATTGCAATCAGGCAGCTTTAAAGCTGATGTTGGTTACTTTGATGACAGACGACGTGTTTCTCGTTGCTGCACTGATATGTTATGCAGACCACAAAAAGTTGTCAAAATGGGATCTTTTCCACCACTTTTATAAGACAGATGTTACAAAACTGTCGGCGGTCGTGAGATACAGATACAAAAGTAGCTAACAAATTGCAAACAAACCTCTTTTATCAGTGTTAGCAATTTGCAGGATATTTTGACAATAGCTAACTTGCTACTGGTTGGTAATCACAAAGAGTTGCATGGACATCTTACGGAGACAAAAATGTTGCACAATTGGGAGCCGGATACAAAGGCTGCTGGTTTCCAGTTTGTTGCTTCCTTTAATAACTTTGAGCTGTTTGGCGGTTACAAGTTACTCTTTAAAACAAATGCTGCATAGTTGCGATGTGCATAACACCACACACACACACACACACACACACACACACACACACACACACACACACACACACACACACACACACACACTTATGTAAAACGAGTGTGCTTGTCTGCTATTTTGAACATGACAGCCATAAGGTTCAAAATCATCATCAAGCACACTTACCTGCAAGATGTACAGGTCTGCACATGCATTCTACCTTTTCAACATTCTTCTCTCCCTCACACCTCCCGATCCACTATTTGCCCCAAATATATTTTTTAAAGCAAAATACGCAAGCTTCCAATCCTTTAACTCACTGTACCACAAGACCGAAATCCCCAAATTTTGCCGTGTCCTCTGAAGGCTGCATTGCAGTGCAGGACACAGATCAACCATGATAGTTCAAGGGTGATGCCAGAATAGCTTGGCGCCCATAGGCGCCAAGCTATTCTGGCATCACCCTTGAACTATCATGGTCGATCCATATCTTGATGTGGTGTGTCTGGGGTAGAATGAGTTAATTATTACAACGGGCATTCATTTCAGTTCTAGAATGTATTGCCTAAACTAACTTAGAAACGAACGCAGTCGGATTACAGTGGCTGCACAGAACTTTTGTAAACTGTTTTGGTTTTGTGTGTGTGTGTGTGTGTGTGTGTGTGTGTGTGTGTGTGTGTGTGTGTGTGTGTGTGTGTGTGTGTGTGTGTGTGTGTGTGTGTGTGTGTGTGTGAGCTTGTCTAGCGCTGCTTTACTACCACTGTGTATACCTGTATACTGGACGAAACGTGGTTGTGAAAGTCAGGTTGTCTAAACTATTTTTGACAATATGATTCCTACCAGAATCACGTTGTCAAAAATAATTCACGCAGCCAGAACACTTGTAGAGAAGTAATTTTCTGTCATATAAGTCTCAGGGAGTTATAAATCCAAAAGATAATAAATGATAGATAATCCTTAATCGTTGTGTAGCGGTCCAGTCGCGTCATAATAGTGTTTAGTCGAGGAGGTAATCGCGTGTATATATATCTCCTCAAGAGTTTGTTAAACTCGTAAAAGAGTAGTGCTGATCGCTAGATAAGCCTTTCTAGACATAAAAAAAAAAGTTTTAAGAATCACTGACACAGCATGTTTATCTAATGACTCAGTGTTTTTACATAGTAAAAAGACCCCGTGTGTGGGGACAAGGAGGGTGGGGGGGGGGGGGGGGGAGGGTGGTTAGACCTGGCTGTATTTATGTGCGTGTATACGTGTGGAAGTCGAGTGTGTGGGGGAAGGAGGCTTAGTGGTTTTGTGGTGTTGTAGGTATGCAAATGCGGTCTGTCTCTCGTTTGCAAATTGGTCTTGTAAACAAATACTTCTACCGTTGTAAAATAAAAGTTCTCTGTCTCTGTCTCTGTGCGCGTGTGTAATAATGAGGTTATATTTTTAACAGGCATATTCATGATACTGTAAGCGTACTGTCGCCCTAAAGCTGCCACTATGCCATGTGTGCGCGTTTTCATTGTGTGTGTGTGTGTGTGTGTGTGTGTGTGTGTGTGTGTGTGTGTGTGTGCGTGTTCAGTGTGTGTGCGCGTGTGTGTGGTCATTGTGTGCGTGCATGTGTGCGTTTGTGTGTGTGCGTGTGTGTGTAATAAGATTACATTACTAACACCGAGCCATATATAAGCGTTACTGTCACCCTAAACCTGCCATCAAAACGCCTGCTGGTCTGTGATTTTGGACCTTTCGGCTGAAAGCCGAAGGTCCAAAATCACAGACCAGCACACATAACCCTATCTTCTCCACTGTGTGCCACTAATAGGCTGGGTGTGTCGCATACAAGTACGTGAAAGCAGGCCGCCTGCACTGCATGTGCCCCATAGAATGCTAACAAACACCTAAAAAATACAGCGAGAGTGGACCTATTCCCCATTACACTGCACATAGCGACAACACACGAGACCCAACCTATGTTTACCAAGTTTCCACACAACATCTGTTTTTACGGGCACAAACTACATGCTATTAAGTCACCACTTTCGCGAACTAATTGCTCTAGTGTCATCTGCTGTCGAAAACCTAGGTAATACTGCCAACTTTATTATTTTGGCCGCTGGATGTTTGTGAATAATATAGCCTATGAAACAGTATGGGACTCTCCCATTTAACCACACCCATTAGTTGGCAATGTCAAAGGGATGACCGTCGCGGCTCCGGGTCGGTGTGACTGACCAAAAAACAAACTGGTATTCAAAGGCATTTGCTGTTATAGCAGTTGAACTCAGTCAGGAACGCAAATTTGACCCCTTTGCTGCTAGGGTCTAGAAATTGAAATTAATAAAGTTTTTTTTTTTTTTTTTTTTTTTTTTTTTTTTGGTCATCGTCGCGGATTCACTGCGGAGTCACTCTCAGTCTGGCTGAGACACGTGGCACGGGATATCTTTAACTGTGGACAGTATGAAGCATAGGCCCTCATGAACCGCCCACAACTGTGGGTTGTTGGTGTTTTTTTTTTGTTTTTTTTTTTTCTTATTTAGCATCTATGCCTTCATAACCCTTCCCTGCCACTGCACGTGCATTTTTATTTCTGAAATCTTTGTTCATTCAACGACCAAAAGCCACAACCGTCCATGATACATGGCAAGAGGCATAGATCCTCATGAGCCTCCGCAGTCGCAGGGGCTCATGAGGATCTATGCCTCTTGCATTTGGATCATGTTCTCTTTTTCTCGGCAGCGAAAGAGTTAAATAAATATGTTGGAGCTCTGTTTTGAATCTAACTATGCCTCTTGCATAATGTATGCTGTTTCATTGTGTTCTAGCAATGACGGGGTTTAGTTACGACACCCACGTATTTGCAAAGGGCGAGCGTTCGTTTTACACACATAACAAAAATTATTATCTCTTCAATCAAGGGCTGTTAACACTTCGCGCTTTTTTTTTTTTTTTTTTTTTTTTCATTTAATGTGACTGCACAGGAAAGCAAAAGATCTGACTGGACCACTAATGTCGACCGACGTTGGCCCGGACACTGCACAGCGGCCGATGTCGGCTCAACGGCCTCTATCTCACTGGGTGAGAACACTCTGACAGTAAAATTGCCGCACAAGCCTGCCTCACACGCGGTCTTGCATAAAAAAAAAGTTCTTTAAACACTCAAGGTTGTGTAACACAGGAAAGCGTCTATTGAGAGGTGGAGACTGACTTTTTAAAAGGCTTTTTCAAAGCTTGCACTGAGGGCAGCCGGGAATGCCCTCTCACATCCTGTGTTATTATAGACGCGCATTGAAGGAGAAATGTGTACGATTACCTGTGTGGCTTGTTTACAAAATCACCACGTCTTAACCCTTATCATTCGGAATACACCAGTGTGTGAAATAAGTTTGACTGAAATAGTTCAAGGGTAGTGCCAGAATAGCTTGGCACCTCTAGGCGCCAAGCTATTCTGGCACCACTCTTGAACTAAAGCCATTGGTCTATATCCTTATCTGTAAGTACTATACTGTAGCTTGTAATATGGCAGTGTACAAATTTGAAGCTTTTAGCCTCAGTATGATATGGGTTCAAAGAAACTGCAGCTCCCCATGTCGATGTGGAAGGGAACTCCTGACCCAGTATTCTGAAAAGAGATTTAACATGGCACAAACTGTACTATTATGCAAGAGTATGTATAGAGCATTATAACACAGATACATGAGTATTAGACATAGATTTGCAACCAAAAACTCTGGTGAGGCGGCCATACAAGACATCTTTCTTCCTACAACAAAATTGCACCAGCGCTTCACTGCCACTGACTTGACACAAATTGTTTCTGAAATCTTGGTTAATTTAGCGCCAAAGGCCCAGCCGTCCAAGGAACATGGATACACAGTGGTGTCAGCAAAGGCATAGATCCACATGAGCCCCTGCAATTGCGGGGGCTCATGGGGATCTAGGTCTCTTACAGTTGGATCGTGTTCCCTTTTTTCGACAGTCATGTAAAAACAAATGGACAAAAAAAAAAATCATTGTATTCTGCCCTTGTTTAGCAAAACCCCAAATGTCCATTTTTGTGAAAATGGAGAATTTCATTGTAATACAATGAAAATCTCGCTTTTTACAAAAATGGACATAAAAGGGCAGTATTTCTCCCGATATGGGATTGGTTGGTTAGTTCGGGTTTAACGTCCACAGCACCGAGGTGATCATGGACGGCCCTGACGGGCGGGTTATGGGGGACAGGGAAATCTATTGCCTATGGAGTACGACCTGAACACTGATCAACTCAGGCGCACTCCAACTGTGCCACTTTGATGACCAGGACCTTTCAACGGACATGCTATTGAACAAATCCGTTTTTCCCCCTGGATTGTGAGTCCAGCTACCGGGGCCGGGACGGGATTCGAACCCACGACCCGGCGATTCTCTTCGCTCTCCTACTCCGACGTTTAACCGCCTGAGCTATTTCGGACTCACCCGATATGGGAGGTGAGTGCCAAAGGTTTATTCTTCGTCGGTGGAAGATTGTGGCATATGTCATAACGGGTTTGACGTCAATTTTTTTCTGAACGAGCGGACGAGCTTGAGATTCAGGTTACTCCGTACACGGCTGAATTTTTTTTATTCCAACAAAGGCAAGGGTTGAGGAGAGAAGGATATGATTTTTATGAGGCCTCTATGTTCTGTTTTGTTTGCACGCTTTAGGCAGACCGCTCCGAACTTGTCGCGCCATATTCACAGCAGTTTATGCCAATGTATACATGTGTAGATGGAATTTATTTGACGATATCTTCTATGTGTTTGAACCCACACACTCCTCCCCCACAAAACCCACAGTCACTCCGATGCGCTCTGTGTGTGTGTACTGTGTGTGTGTGTGTGTGTGTGTGTGTGTGTGTGTGTGTTGTGTGTGTGTGTGTGTGTGCGTGCGTGCGTGCGTGCGTGCGTGTGTGTGTGAAGAAAATGTTTCATCAGATTGGTATTCATTAAACAGGTCCGTAAACACATATATTAGTAGTTTGTATGTTTGAATTAGATGTATGCGAAGTGTTTAACCCATTCACCGTCACTGTCCGTCTGCAGTCTGTGAAAATTCAACGCGAAAGACTGAGCCCCAGCCGTCCCATGAACAACAGACTCAAACACAAAGTGTTTCCAGCAAGAGGCATAGATCCTCATGAGCCCCCGCATTTGCGGGGGCTCATGAGGATCTATGCCTCTTGCAGTATTGGTGGTTACCTAAGTTGATCTGGCACTACCCGTGAATTATCATTCATTTATCATGGTCGATCCGTCTCCTGAAATTGCTACGTAATTGTTAGGTGACACCTCCACAATTTTGAAAATGTGGCTGTGGGATAATGGGTTAACGTATTCAGCGTTAGAAACGACAGCACCGCCGCTGGTCTGTTTCTTAGCCTCCTTCGTGTTATGCTTCAGTGACAATGTGAAGAAAAAAAATTATGAAAACGTTTGCAAGACGGACTTACTGTTTTGCAATAAACTCGCCGTACGGTTCAAATTTAATGGCGTTTTGTCGCGCTCAACAACAAAAAAGAAGATATGAACCCCCACCTCGTCAGAATGATTTCTGGTCCGTCAAAGAACATCGCCTTCTTGATCATGTTCATGATCTAGTTTAGCTCATTGTGCCCGAGGTACGAAATACCCACATTTTGGAGTTATCCTCTAAGGACTGCATTACAATTCAGGAGACAGATCGACCATGATAGTTCAAGAGTGGTGGCAGAATAGCTTGGCGCCTATCGGCGCCAAGCTATTCTGCCACTACCCTTGAACTGTCATGGTCGAGCCATATCTTGCTGTGGTGTGTCGCGGGCAGTATGAGTTAAAGGTTGTTCTGTTCAAGGGTATGTGTCATTTCTGTTATTAATGTTTACTGATCTCGACACACGCCAGATATGCCGTCCGTGTGCTGATCTGTGATTCTGGACCTTACGGCTGAACGCCGTGAGGTTCAAAATCACAGACCAGCACACAAATAAGGCTATGTGCCAACTTCTTTCAGCTGCATGAGGCATACATTATCATGAGCAATTCTTTGTTGTTGTTTATTCACAATATACGGTTTACTATATGCGTACACAGAACCGGTGGCTGCCTGCACAAGGGAGGTTAACAGACATACATTATCAAGTGCTTTGTTATGTGTCTTCGATAGAGGAGAACATTTAAACCGGTTTACGCCTGTGTGTGAGACACAACACTGAGATGAAGACCTAGTGGGTGAGGTGGGACAAAAACCTGTCCATCATCATCTCTCATTTTCTGACAGACTGTTTGGCGGCTCATTATGAGATGGCTTCCGTGGTTTGCCGACGGCAAAGCTCGTACGATCAAAAGTTTTCCGTGCATAACTTTGTCACTGTTTTTCTGTCGCAGCATTTTCTCCTTTTTGTCTTTTTTTTTCCAGCGGTGTTTTATTGGTTGAAAAGATCGAATTATGACTCATTCCAAGTGTCAACATGGCTCACATTTTTTGTATCATTACTTACAGGGCGAGAGACCAAAACAAACAAAAACAAACAAACAAACACAACGTTAGGGCTTAACGTCTTTTGTCCACTACAAAGGTGATTTCAAAGACTAAATACCGTGTAAACAAGTTTTGACCCCACCTGGCTTCGAACCCTAAAGCTTTCGGATGCTCTACTACCTAAACTACCCAATTCCCCAGGGCCATGGACAGATCGATTGACCACAATAGCTAAAGGCTTAAATTTCACAAACCTGGAGAAGCGCTCGCCTAATCAGACCCTACCGGTGAGCTGTCATTCGTGTGTGTGTGTGTGTGTGTGTGTGTGTGTGTGTGTGTGTGTGTGTGTGTGTGTGTGTGTGTGTGTGTGTGTGTGTGTGTGTGTGTATATATATATATATGCCCACTCCATAACGTTTTTCCTTCTTTGACACATGTATTGATATATTGTATTACAAGCAAATTAATATTCATGGATGTGTTTGATATACTTCCCTTCCCAAAATCCCTTGAGCACCAGGATTCGATCTTGATGATACGTACATTTTACAAAACAGAAACGCGAAATATTTTCATACGGCAACATTAACAAGCTTCTTATATGTAGTAGTAATGAAATACTTCTTAGTGTGTACGAACGCTCGAAATTTACATCCAATACACAAACACGAACGAAGAACAGACGCCAGGAAACGTGCGAGCCGCTGGACTGACTAGTGAAATTGACGAGATGCCCAGCTGACGATATCGACAACCTGAGAAAAAGAACTGAATAAACAAACCTGCTGGCATTTTCTGCAATTATGCGTGTTCTAGTAACAAGTAGGGTATACTCAGTAACACGCGCGGTTATACAAAACACTGGATGTGCTCATAGACGAAATCTACGCATTGAGTCCATAGTGAAATGCAGTCGTCTGCCATTCATTTGTTTTGTCTGAACACCGCAATCATCCGCAAAATGAACTGTTTTGTTTTGTTTTGTTTGGACTGGGTACATAAATTATATTGAGCAACATTTTGCTTGATATAGTGCCGGTAGCCGACAGGTGTGATTACTTGACCCAAATCAAAAATGTCCTCGTCTTACGATTTGGGCATTTTGATTCGGGTCTCGTAATCACATCTGCCTGTTATCGGCACTATATCAAGCAAAATGTTGCTATATATATATATATATATATATATATATATATATATATATATATATATATATATATATATATATATATATATATATATATATATATATATATATAATATATATATATATATATATATATATATATATATATATATATACTAGCGCTAGAAATGAGAGGTAGCTGAACCAAACGAGTCAAAAAATGTATCAGGAAATGAGAAAAAGAAAGAGGCAAACGAAACAACGTGCATAAAGCATGTTCTTAATTAAACGAACTTTTGATCGGCAAACCTAGATTGGAGAAGATCGGCGATCTTTTGGTTTGTTTCTTAATTGAGGTTGAACGAACCTAGGCTAACTTCAGCAAACCAGGTTTGCCATGGTTCTCTTTCTTAACTGAAGTGCTTGATTCGGCGTACTTACTGTCTGCGAAGGTGTTCAAAATGGCTGCCGTTATGTCGCTTCGCGATTTGAACGATGTTTGTTTTTGTACTCCTTGCAGTAGCGACCCTACAAACAGCGTTGCGCCTCCCACAAATCAATAAAAATAGGTCTTGTTCTTCACACGAGTGAAATATCGCCGTCCGCCATATTTGTTTGTATCGGTGACTGTCTTCTTATCTCCCGGCAACGCAGAAGAGGGTAAAAGTTTTGACCAATCAGAGAAAAGGCTTGCCTTGGTTTGCTCAACACGTTCAGCGAACCTTTTCCGACAGCGAACTATGGTTTGCCGAGGTTTGTGAACTACTTCGAACTAGGTTCGCCGTATCTTTAGATCGTCCAATTAAGAACCAACCTGGTTCGTACGAGATCGTGAACTCTAGTTCGTCAGAGTTCGCGAACTAAAGTTCGTTTAATTAAGAACATGCTTAAGAAAGAAAAAAGATGAACGTCCGGTTCTTTTTTCATTACATATACGCGGAATAATGTCACAAAGGATGGCACAAAAATGATTTAAAATGCACTTGACCTCATTCAGACCATCGACAAAGGTTGACACAAAACTGATTTCAAATTCACTTTACCTCATATACAAGAGGCATAGATCATCATGAGCCCCCGCAACTGCGGGGGCTCCCGAGGATCTATGCCTCTTGTAGATGAGGTAAAGTGAATTTAAAATTTTTTTGTTTTGTTTTGTTGTTGTTGTCAACTTTTGCCTGCAGTCTTAAGCCTTAGAGCTGTTCTTAATTGGACGAACTTCTGGTCAGCAAACCTAGATCGGAGAAGATCGGCGATCTTTTGGTTTGTTTTTTAATTGAGGTTGATCGAACCTAGGGAACTTCAGCAAACCAGGTTTGCCATGGTTCTCTTTCTTAACTGAAGTCTTCTCTCTTGTCTTGCCGTATACGCCCACAAACAAACGTGTTGATCATTATGGCACTTGAGAGGAAAGTTTTGTATGCATGTCAAGTACGAATGCGGAGCTAATAATAAAACATGTCGCTACATGAATCAGGCCATGGAAAATGTGAGTGAAGGGGGGAAATGCTGGGGATGGCGGGTGGTGTGGGGGGGGGGGGAGGAGGGGGGAACTGGAGGGCTTTATTGGGAGACCCCTGACACCAAGGTGTCAGCAGTCAGAGCCTCCAGCGCCTCACTGTTGAGGGCATTCCAGTCCTTTATGGTTCGTGGCAGGAAAGAGGCGGCTCTATATTGGGTCCTGCACGAGACTTGCTTGTACTGCTTGTTGTGGCTGCGGCGTTGGCGCGATATCGCCTGTTCCACTTTCCCATTGATGATGGGGCAGTTCGCAGCGCCACTAGTGACTCTTGCGCAGCATCTGAAGGCGTGCAGTGCGACGTCGTTCCTCCAGGGACGGCCACCCCAGTGACTCTAGCATGTCCCTAACACTCGATGTGTCGTGGTAGCGGTTAGTATCAAACCGGGCGGCGCGTCTCTGAACTGCCTCCAGCCGGTGCTTGATTTGGCGTACTTACTGGTTCAAAATGGCTGCCGCTATGCCGCTTCGCGATTTGAACGATGTTTGTTTTTGTACTCCTTGCAGTAGCGACACCACAAACAGCGTTGCGCCTCCCACAAATCAATTAAAAAAACAAAAAAATAGGTCTTGTTCATCGCACGAGTAAAATATCGCCGTCCGCCATATTTGTTTGTATCGGTGACTGTCTTCTTATCTCCAACGCAGAAGAGGGTAAAAGTTTTGACCAATCAGAGAAAAGGTTCGCCTTGGTTTGCTCAACACGTTCAGCGAACCTTTTCCGACAGCGAACTATGGTTTGCCGAGGTTCGTGAACTACTTCGAACTAGGTTCGCCGTATCTTTAGATCGTCCAATTAAGAACCAACCTGGTTCGTCCGAGATCGTGAACTGTAGTTCGTTAGAGTTCGCAAACTAAAGTTCGCTTAATTAAGAACATGCTTAAATGAAATGAAATAACGTGCTGGCGTAAGGCAGCAATGGTCGCATACACTGGTGTCATAACCTCATACAACATTTGCAGCCTGAGACATTTGACTGTCTTCGTTTATGAGCTGGAAAGACGACGGACGATTAACGAGAAAAACTAATGTAAGTCATGAAACTTCCGTGTTGTAAACTTCTCATCATAATAAAACGACCACGACAAAACGCTTCAAGTCACATGCAGTCCTTTAACCACTATGGTTGTACTCGTTGCATTATCTTCTAATCTGTTGTGTTTTAATGAACTACTGTCAATACTTCGGCAAATGATATTCATCTATTCCATCCAGCTACCAAAACGTGCAGTATAGCCTGGTCTTGAAATCATGAAATCAGTGTAATATGTAATGTCTTGTAATATGACCCGTTGGCTATTTGAGGTGAAAGTATCCAGTATCTCATCAGCTTGATTTCATTTGTAATTTCTGTTGTTTGTTTGGTTTGGTTGCTTATGTTGGGGGTTTTGTTTGTTGTTTGTTTCTGTTATTGGTATTTCGTTGTTTAAATTTTTGTTTGTTTGCGTGTTCTCTTTGATGATACTACAACTGAGTTATAAGTGAAAAGTACAGACGAAGACAGGTTTCAAAATAGAGGACTTCGTTATCAGTGGGAGAGTAACTATGTGCACACACAAAAAGGAATACAGTCAGTGACATTTGGCCCCACCCCCAATCCCTTTACTCTAACCTCTCAGACACATAGCGTGTAAAACAGATGTAAGTAGGCCACGTTTACGGCGTCATGTCGTTTTTACCTGTCAAGGTGCGACACGACGCACGGGCTTGGCTCTCTCACCTGTAAAGCACTAATCCTTTCGAAGAAAATAGACATAGAAGGTTGCAGTGAATGAAAAACACCTGTAAGAGGCACAGATCCTGAGGAGCCGCCGCAGCCTGTTGGGGCTCATGAGGATCTGTGCCTCTTGCTGCCAGTATGTGTTCTCATGTGTGTCTCTCACGTTTTCTAAAGCATTGGTCCTTCCGAAGAAGATTTTAGTAATGCTTCATTGGAGGAAAACTGCAAGAGGCACAGATCCTCATGAGCCCCCGCAGAGTGCGAGGGTTTATGAGAACCTGTGCCTCAGTCTCATGCTGCCAATACCTGTCCACACAGTGTTAGTCATTCTCAATCGTAGTACAATATATTCTGCTCGCGTTGAATCGGCTATTGCTATAACTCAAAAGGGAAGTGTGATGCGATTTGTTCCAGGGTGTGCCGGGAAGAGGTATAGAAGACTGTTGAAGGTTGAATAAAATAGAAGGAGGGGGTGGGGGGGGGGGGGTACCGAGAAAGGACACACTATTAAGTTTTCATCATTTTTATTATCAAATTGAGAGTGATCTGAATGGCCAAAGCTCGGCAAATACCCCACAGAATTTTTCACTCATCCGAGGCACTCGCATTGTGTGTGCGTCAGCGAAAGAGAGAGGCGTGGAGGGGAGACGATTTTTTTTGCAGCGAAATGCTCAACGACCCGGCGCGCAAAAATCCATCGGGCCGACATCGGCCGCTTTTGGCCCGCGCAATGTCGTGCGCAGGCCAACAGCGGCCGATGTCAGCCTGATGGATTTTCTATTGGGTTCCTATTTGCTTTTCGTCTGCGCCACTCGATCATGTCATGAAAGCTTGATGTGACTGATGTGCTGATGTATAATCCTAACCATGTGTTGTCGTGGGTCTGCTCTAGTGACGTTGATGGAGGACAAATGCAAATTTTCACGCTAAGCAGACTGCGGACAGCTATACACGCGGAACTGATTATCATATATCTGAATATTGCACTAAAAATACAGTCATTTTTACTACTGCAGACAACTACTTGTGTCTGTCTTTAAAAGAGAAAACACGAAAGTGACCTCTTTTCCATTTGGCATATGTCCAGATTTGTGTAATTTAAAAAAAGGGTAACTTATTCTCTCTCTCTCTCTCTCTCTCTCTCTCTCTCTCTCTCTCTCTCTCTCTCTCTCTCTCTCTCTCTCTAATAATTGACTTTTTGTGTCTTCTTTTTGTTTCAGAAAGATATTTGCATAGCAACAACTGCCAACGACATGAAAGAACCGTGTGACCTTCACATGTGACCCTGCGGTTGCCATGGCGACCATCTCCTTTCTGCTGTTGCTGCTGGCAGCGGGCAGCTGCCTAGGCAACACAGAGAGAGCGGATCATCTGTTGCTATTGGAAACGCTGCCCGAGGATGTCTCACTGGACAAGCCAACTTTTCTGGACGTTCGCACAAACTTCAGCGTAAGTACTGATCAACTGAGAATCAAACCTTTATTGCAGACCATATTGTAACATCTGTTTTGGGCAGCCGCCTGTTTTGCACAAATAAAGTTGTCTTAAAAGACAGGTGCTCTCTCGTGAGACGTTTTGAATTGCAAAACGTGTCACCTGTCATTTAAGACCATCATTTAGGTGGCTACATCACCTAAATGATGGTCTTAAATGACAGGTGAACTCTGAGGGTGGCCGCTCTAAACAGGAATGCCCAAAGAACAATACTGTACGTGGGTCTTCACACTGGTGCTTGTCCTATGACTTTTTGCCATGTATTTAAGCTTCATTCCAGATATTTTATTACAATTCAATATTTGTACTCCGTGTACAATACGTTTCGCACGCTCCTCCGTAGCACGTTCTGCTGTAAACTGACTGCACCGGCTCAAGCCTAATCAACGATGTAAGCAGCAGTGCTCAGCCGCCAAATAACCAAAGACAAATCTTGATATATTGAGATGCTGAAGGGGGAGTTGTAAGGAACTTTCTACAAATGTGCCAATTATCACAAAGCTTGTGGACACACCTTGGAGCTTCAGCCTGCTTTGTGACAATTTGTTGTCACAAAGTTCAAAGACTTCCCACAAACTTTGTGACAACAGTGACAGTTTGTACATACAGCTGTTTCAGCGCGTGAGTATCTCTGGCCTGGATGGACAGTTGTAGAGGGTGCAAGTGGAATGTAAGACGTTAATGTGTTCGCTGACAATGTCATTAATAATGCTCTTTAAGTTTTAAATAATGTTTTAGTAATTGTATTAGAGTTTTAATAGTTCTTAATCTTAGTCTTAATCTTGGTATTTTCAGTCTTACAGATTTAGCATAATCAGGTACAACTGGGATATTAGAATGTCCTGATATTAATTAATGTTTATTGAATGACTTTTATTTGATTGTTCCACCCGTCCACACAAATATAATTGCCCTTTCAGGGATAAATAAAGTTGTTTTGAATTTGAATTGAATAAGAAATAAATGAGAACTGTATTATCCGCGATCTGTTCCAGGGCAGGCTTTTGTTGCCGATGCCATGAGTTATAAAAACTGTCTTGATTCAACTTTTCTAGCATTGTTTTCATAATCCATGTAGTAAGGCAAACGTAGCAGTGGTTTTCTACTGAACCTTATGCGCGTCGGTGGAAAGTTAACTCATTCAGCCCGACGGCCGTATTTCCAAAAGATTGGAGACGTCATCTAATGACTATGCACCAGTTGCAGGAGATTGAACGACCATGATAATTCAAGGGCAGTGCTAGATTAGCTTGGAGCCGACAGGCGCCAAGCTAATCTTGCACTACCCATGAATTATCATGGTCGACCCATCTCCTGCAGTAGGGCGTCAGGGCTTATCCTGTGTACAATGGGAAAGAATAGCAGAATTTTTTTCAGACTGCATAGGCTATGCTAGCCTTTGTCCAGCATTATTGTAAGTCATAATAAGAACATGAATGCAGGGGATATTGCTAGTTATTAACCCTTGCCTTGAAGCGCTTGGTCCCTTTAACCCTTTGGCTGTCGGTAGCCGTTTTTGTCGCCATTTTCGCGACAAGAACCGCTAACGACAGCCAACGAGTTAAGATAGGTCTCAGACACTGACTGGGAAAGTCGTTGGTGATGGCGAAGTTTTCTCCTGAGTCAACAAGTACCATCCACAATCCAGAAGGCAGCCAGCTTTCTTTCCCTTCATCAGGCCAGAAGGCGGAGCCCCCCCCCCCCCCCCCCCCCCCAATTGATGCCTTTTCACTAGATACAAACACTCCAGTTTCAATCAGCCTCCGACGCCACTGAATGGGGGACGAGGAGAGCCAGGAAGTTAGTTGAAGTGATTTGTGTTGCGGAGTGTTGGATTACAGTATGCGGCGAAAACTGGACGTCTGCAGTAGGCATAGATCATCATGAATGCGGGGGCTCGTGATGACCCATGCCTATTTCAGATTTAATTTATATCACTATTCCTACAGCAGGGGATCTTTTGTGTTCATTCTAGGGCATAAGAAGAAAAAAGGTGATCTGCAATTGGCATAAATCATCATGTTTGCCCACAGCCTCATAACGATCTATGTCACTTCCATGTTTCATTTATATCACTATTCCCGAAGGCGGGGAATGTACTTTGTTCGATCCAGCAAGAGACTGGACAAGGGGAGGTGTGAAGAGAGACATGTATTGACTAGATTTCATTTGGCGGAGCTTTGAATCTCGAGTAGACAGTGGCCAAGGTTAAGTCTCTTCTCCTCTCTCGGGGGCACGGTTGTTTTATGGCGGGAATCTGTTTGATTAGCCAGTGATCAGAGGGTTACGCCAGGGACTGTTTGGGGAGGGGCCAGAGGGTGTGTGCAATGAAAGGATAACTGGTGGGGTGTCCAGCCATAATCTATAGTGCGGTCCGCACCATAACCGATTATGGCTGGACACCCACCAGTGGACACTACAGATTTTAGCTGGACAGCGACTAATGTCAAGATTGGACAGCCGCGCCTGTCGCCAACTGACTGAAGATGCTTTATGAGGAAGGAGTGCTTGAACGTCTCGGATTAACCTTTCGGTGGTCGTAATGTTTTGTGACCGTGGTCCTTGCGTAAGAAACGACCGCAAGAAATGGTCAACTCGGATGCCAAGGAAAGAAACTGGGTGTGACTGACCTGAGACATGTATACTATGACAATTCACGACAAATATGACGTTAGAGGGTGTTCGATATCTCAACTCATTTTCGATTTCCTTAAATTCGGGTACTTTGTCTTTATCTTCTCTTTCACATGTGATTATCTTCCCTTTAAAAACACCCCTCTGGATCCGCCCCTGCTTTTCTTGATGACCGTGAATGGACTTGCAGTCTTTGCGGCCTAATGTATAGCAGTCTAAATACAGGCATATTCAAAATTTGGACTGGCTAAGACACTGCTATTGGATATAGTCTTAGCGGAAAGAGCTCTGCTGACTGCAATATTAAGACCCCTACACAATATGCAGGTGACCTGTCCGGGGTCATGCAGGTGGCTGCAGGAGTAACTTCCATGCCACACAAATAAAATTTGAAATTCAGTCCCATCTGCAAGAGACATAGATCTTCATGAGGCCCCTGCTCTCGCAGGGGCCTCATAAAGATCTATGTCTCTTGCTAATACAAAATCTGACCTATTTTTGTCTTTCTTCCTCGTAAGTCATATCATTCATCCTGCTGTTCAAGCTTGGAGTGCTTGTATAAAGAGGACTAGAAAGTCGTAGTTAGCGCTGATTTTATGAGGGCTCACGACCTGGAGTAGGTCTATGTTAAAGGTGTTTAGTGCGCGGCACCCATAGATAAGAGCCCCTAATGTCTTACCTGTGACCCGGCCATATATACCAGTCTTAATGCCTTGCCTGCATCGTGGACTTAAACGCCTTGACAGCCTCCTTAGCCGAGAGCGGAGAAACATACGAATAAAGATAGTAGAGGGCGTAAGTATGCATGAGGCCCTTGCTGGGGCTAATGATGATCAATGTTTCATGATGCGTGGAGTTCCCAGCGCGAACGTCCAGACCAACTCACATAGATTGAAAGCTTGATTGTCTCAACCACCTGAGAAACAGAGATGTCTGACGTAAATCAGGGGCATAAGTCATTAAACTACCAAGATCCCCGCATACTGCGGGAGCGTGTGGAGATCTGTGCCTCTTGCACGCGTGATTTTTATGCTTCAATAGTGTACATGACCCGTCAATAAATCAGTCTGCGTATCCTAAACGCCACACGATGACGACCTCCGTCCGAGGACCGCAATATGAACAAATCATGCCACGATACCTACAGGCAAGAGGCGTAGATTCTCATGTGCCCCTGCATTCGCAGGGGTTCATGAGAATCAATGCTCTTGCAGACTTGTCTGGGTGGTGGTCCAGTAATGCTATTCAAATCGCGGCACCGTAGCCTCGAGGAGACGAAGCGGATGACTTTTATGGGTGTACTTTTCTATGCTCTAACACGTTTTGTTTTAGTTCCGCGACGAAACCCGGGCGGTCTCTCAGAGCTACTGCTTTTTTTTATTTTTTTTTTTTACTACTTACGCAGATTTCCTTTTCGAACCAGCAGCCAGCTGCGTGTGCGCTTCACATTTGCCAGCCACTAAGCAAGGTGCTCGCACGGCCTTGCTTAGTGGCTGGCGAAGGACTAAGCTCACTCGTGCAAGTGAGCCAGTAAGCAAAATCTCCTCAGGCCGGCATTCTCACGTTTTCTCGTGGAACCTAAAGACAAGTTTTATTTGTTTTAAAACAGAGATTTATTGATTCTTATCCAGCGCCAACTCTGAAACAAAGTGTTAATATGGCACCATAAATTGCGTGCCGATTAGTCCATTTTACATACCTTGCACTTAGTGCCAGAGAGTTAAAGTCCCATTGAGTCGTGACAAGGATTCTTTAGTCCAGAAACTGCGAAACTCGGTGAATCAATATTCTTCAAAAGTTGCAGTAAATTCGTAGTATTGATTATCATGGTACTGCACGGAGTAACTACATAATATTGCAAGCCAGAATATGATGTCATTACCCCGACAGCCTACTGACCGTAACCCATCCCAGCCACTGTACATACATTTTCGTCCTTAAATCTTAGTTCATTCAGTGACCAAAAGGCACAACCGTCCGAGAAACATGGATAAAAATTGGCCTCAGCAAGAGGCATAGATCCTCATGCGCCCCCGTGGGGGCTCATGAGGATCTATGTCTTACAGTTGGATCGTGTTCACTGTTTCTCGGCAGTGGATGTTTAAACGTAATGTCTTTTAACTCATTCTACCCCAGACACACCACAGCAAGATAAGGATCGACCATGATAGTTCAAGGGTGATGCCAGAATAGCTTGGCGCCTATGGGCGCCAAGCTATTCTGGCATCACCCTTGAACTATCATGGTCAATCTGTGTCCTGCACTGCAATGCAGTCTTCAGAGGACAACGGCAAAATGTTGGGATTTCGTTGTTGGGGTAAAATGAGTTAAAGGAACACTTGACGCTCGGATCTTGTGGGGCATACCATAAAATCATGAATTAAGAGTCAACACACGCGTCATTCAACTATTTTGATTCAAATATTTGCTGGTAAGGTCACTTTCATATATGCGGTCACGCACGCCATCCTCAACCAAAGTCACACCCACACGCATGCACGCAAGTTCACACACACACACACACACACACACACACACACACACACACACACACACACACATACACACACAAACACACGTTTCAAAATCTTCTTGTGCTCGACTCAGATTTTTATTTGTATTAAACATATTTGTTATTCAGGTTTTTACCTTTGCATAATAAGTATAAAATGTATAAAAATTAGAAGCCACAAGCACGGTTTCTTTACAATGATTATGCATTAATACTGAGATGTTTTATTGAATTCCAACAAATTATCAGTGTCAGCTACTGGGCATTCCAAACAAGATCAGCCACACCTCAGCCACTCCCGCTCGCACCTTAGCTAAATACCTATCCTCCCCCACCCCACAGCGAGTCCGAAATAGCTCAGGCGGTTAAGCGTCGGAGCAGGAGAGCGAAGGGAATCGCCGGGTCGTGGGTTCGAACCCCCGTCCCGCCCCGGTAGGTAGACTCGCAATCCAGGGGGCATGTTCAATAGCATGCCCGTTGAAAGGTCCTGGTAAATCAAAGTGGCACAGTTGGAGTGCGCCTGAGTTGATCAGTGTTCAGGTCGTACTCCATAGGTAATAGATTTCCCTGTTCCCCCATAACCTGCCCGTCAGGGCCGTCCATTATCACTTCAGTGCCGTGGACGTTAACCCCGAACTAACCAACCAACCAACCAACCAACCCCACAGCACCCCAAACAAACCGTCTCAGCTCTACCACCGTGACCACAACCCTACCCGGCCTCCTGTGAATGTTCTGATCGTGTCGCGCTCATTTTCAGTAAATTATCGTCGTGACCAAATCAGCGTTGACCGGAGTTCACTGCGAGACCGCAGTCAGTATGTCCGTAGCAGCTTCGCTTTCACCTCCAATCTCGGACAATGGATCGACCGTGAAAACTCAAGGGTAGTGCCGGATTAGCTTGTCGCCCGAGATTGGAGGGGTTGTGGGACGTAAAAGACGATTTCAGCTGAAGCTTGTAACTTTGTTTCTGGATGTGTCTAACGTAGTCCACTCAAGTACAATTTGTCCTACTCGGTCTAATGTTTGCCCGCTAACAATGGAGCCTACCCTGCTACAAAAGAGTATTGTCCCTTACTCGCGGGGAACTCGGCTCTCAGCAGAGCGTGGACCAAACTGCTGAGCGGTCTGTCCATGGACACAGTTCTTGGGTATGCTAAGTCTATGTATGGGTCTGTCAACTAGTAAGGCTATGTGTCCAAGCGGCATAGATTCTCATGAGCCCCTTGCAGGGGTTCACGAGAGTCCATGCCTTTTGCGGGTAGTGGTTGACTTCATGGATACAAGTGCCGTGAACTAACTTCAGTTATAGCAAAACTGATGCCCGTGCCGGCGGCCAACAATTTCTTGGCGTTGAGCTGTGTCCGAAGTTTGTTAAAAGCGGACTCAGGGGTCCACTCAGTCAAAATTCAATAGGCCAATTGAATGAGCAGTGGGTCAATCATTTATAGCCAAGGTGATCGGCCAGAAAAAAAAGAAGAAAAAAAAGAAGACAAAACACCCAGAGATTATATAATATAACTGCTCTGTGTGTGTGTGTGTGTGTGTGTGTGTGTGTGTGTGTGTGTGTGTGTGTGTGTGTGTGTGTGTGTGTGACACACACACACACACACACACACTTCAGTTAGAGTCCTGACACTAACCTGCCTATTTTGCTGTGTGATGTTTACATCTATAATATCTGACAACACTTGCAAAAGTCCCTGTGCAGATGTTGTGCTTGAATAATCTGTTTTCTCACCACACGGCTTCAGATGCTCAATATATGGGACCTTTAAAAGTTTCAGAAATGCCAGCAATGACTGGTATTCAGTATGCAGAGACAGACTACCCTGGCAGAGCCAAAATACAGCCTTCATGGCCATTTGAACAGCTTTTTCTTCTTTCGAAAAAGCTTTTTCTGATGCAGCTGTCATCTTTTTCCGTTCCTCTGGCGCTGCCATGGCTCGCTGATGGTCACTACCGCTCACATGCAGTGTCTGGTCAGAGTGCTCGTTCGGAAGTTAGACGTTCCTTGGACCATTGTATGGCGTTATTGAACTTGAGCGATCTGCAGTCTTTGCAAAACATAACCCCGTTCTCATACCTGAGCCAGGGATATGTATGCAGCCAACCCATTTGAAAGTTTCGTTTCTGGTCTTCGTGTTTCGAACTTGAACTTGCAGACGACCCTGCATTCAGGTTACCCGGTACAGATGACGGCCCTGCATCCAGTTCAGAAGCAGACGACGAAGAACACGAGGCCGTCTCACTTTCAGGCACAGAACTTACCGCTGTTCTTTTCTGCGTAAAAGCAAATAGCGTCTGCTGTCCTTCGGCAGGCTTAATTTTTTTTTTTTTTTTTTTTTTTTTTTTTTGGGGGGGGGGGGGGGGGGGGGGGGGGGGGGGAGAGGCATTTCTTTAGGGACGGAGAAACTGGATTTGTTGGCTTCGTATATTTAACAGGGAGACAATCCTTCTTTCAAAGTGAAACGTTCGTTTTCTAAGAATTAGGTCGGTTATAGAACGATGGTTCTCATTGGTTGAATAATTAATGAGTGAACCAATTGCAGGCTAGAATCTATGTTTCGTAGCGTGATGACCCTTGACACATTCCTAAAGCAATCACACCGAAACGGCACCGATCGTATTGTCAGTGTAACTTTTTTCATTTTCATTCTAAGCCAGTTGTGGTTAGCTGGTTTGTTTCAAGCATCGATTATAGAGTTGTGCAAGGAATAAACACACCGCTGGTGCGCGTGCACGTAAAAACGATGCGCCCGATGTCGCGCACCCCGGAAAAGCAATGGGCCAACATAACTGAGACTCAATGCGTCAATTGGCGCGGGGCGCGTTTCAAAAATGAACCCTGCGGACTACAGGTTTACATTGTAAAAGCGTGGCAAGGGCATATGCAAAACCGGACCACACATCCGACTTTAAAAAGTAATAATGAATAATAATAATAAGTTTCCATTTCTCAAATGTTGGAGGTGTTGCTACGACTATGCACCACTGAGTTGTAGGGGATAGATTGATCATGATAATTCAAGTCAGTGTCAGATTAGCTTGGCGTCTAAAGGCGCCAAGCTCATCTGGCACTACCCGCCTTGAATTATCATGATCAATCCGTCTCCTGCTACATGGTCCCGGGGCTAAAAAGGATTAATTCCGATGACTTCAAGAAAACTGTAACTGGCCGACCAACGACAAGGAGCTCGACCACACGAAAACCAGACTCGCACTGAACTGAGGCGCGTAGGAAACAGCAACTATGAATGCCCACAGGCTGTGTATACGTCACACCCCTGCGGTTTTAACCACCGACAACGACCGTAAAATAAGCACCTACACACGTACATTAACTACCTGTCGTCGCAAGCGGAGGCATAGGGTCACTATTATTACCTGGAACTGCGGTGGCCAGGTCAGACAACCAGCACAAGGTCCTCGGGCCGACGCCGGCCGCGGTCCGTGCGCGGGTCGACTGCGGCAGGTCAGTGTCGGTGTGAGGACATTGTGTTTGCTCACTTAGAAGGCGAGAGCATTCATTACCTGCGGTCTGTGAATGACTGGGTAGTTCAGGCGAGGAAGAAGTCACTGTAGCACAGTAAAGTACACAACAGACAACACTGTTTTCAGAGACGAATTCCTTAACCCTTTGGCTGTTGGTAGCGCTTTCTGTCGCGATGATTCCTTGCAGGAATCATCGCGATGAAAAGCCCTACCAACAGCCAAAGGTTTTGTTGTTGTTGTTGTTGTTTGTTTGTTGTTGTTTTTTTTTTTTTCTTTCTGCCTGACATTGACTGAATGCAGGGCACAGAAGTGAATCAGTACAAAGTTCGACACCCCCAGAGTTTAAACCCAGGACAATATGGATTGGACATCAGTCGGCTGGTATCTCATTGAGCAAAAGATCCTCGTTCCTCGGCACAGGGACCTCTTGCTTACTGTCATACTGCCCGGGCTGTCCTGGTCGCGTCATGACTATGAAGGGCAGCTAAGAAAACATCTCAAATCAAAGCGTGTGCCGGTCCGCTGTGATTTTGGACCTTACGGCCATCGGCAATAAGGTCCAAAAGTACAGTCCAGCACACACATTGAAAACGCACAGCATTCATGTTCCCTATGAAAGCGATTCTTTATATTTCAGAAATCATCTCATATAAAATGCATGCTCACCTGTGATTTATTAAATTTGAACGAGGTTTTTTTTTTTTTTCAGAATCTAAAATTAAAATGCTGCTTGGTATGAACTTGATCTGGATTTAGGCCTCTCGGTAGTAAAGCCCAAAATCATAGACCAGCACACGCATCACATCACACTGGTATACCCGTGGAAGCTTTCCCAGGGTTTTACAAAACTGACTGCGCAGGTGTGCGCCCACATACATACACGCAAGTCAAAACAAGGACATTGTTGCATAAACACACTGACAGCCTGTCAGAATCAAATCCTTTGTTTTCATCTCACTGTGTGTGCATGTTCCGGCTTCCAAACCCTCATATGCGCTGTATCTGAAACACGCCAAGTATACTGACGCGCAAAAGAAATGCGGATGATTCCAAAAAATTCTGGCACCACCCTTGAACTAAAATGGTTGAGCTATCGCTTAATCTGTAATGCAGCCTTCATGAGTCGAGAGTGAGAAAATTCCTCAGGATGTAATGGGTCAATCATAACTTGATTAAATTCAGCGATACAACACTGGAGCGATAGTTAATGTGCTCGTCTGTAATTTTGGATCGAGCCATGACAGAGTTCAAAAGTCACCACACGAATACTGACACAATCTGACTTAAATTAAAGGCCCACCACGCCGTAACTGTTCAAAGATACACTTCTATAACAGATGGTTACGAAACGCTACACACAGGTCTAGTTATGGTTCATTTAGACACAGGACAATCCAGTTCAGCACACGTCGTCTTTATAGCAAGTAGCCTGACAATGACTCCACAACGTTCCAAAAATACCACGCTATACCATCTCAGTACGAGAAACAGCAAAAAAATAGATTGACAAGCTACCACGCAGAACAGCTGTCAAACTGCTGAAGTTCATTTGGTGTGTCGACAAGCCAAGGCATAGCAAACACAAATGGCGCTGAAATGTCTTCAGATGTATGAGTAATTGTACTTTAACCCTTTGCGTGTCGTTAGCGGTTTTTTTCGGGATGATTCCAATAACGCAAAGGGTTAAGGCTCCCGGGTACAACGATACACAGAAGCTGACCACTGCCTGACTTGTTATTGTGAGATGTTTAGATTTCAGATCCGAATGTTGCCGATTTCTGATTGCAGGGCAATGTGCGGGTGGTTGAGGCCACGGAGTTCAGGGTGGTGGTCAACATCTCCGCACCCGACCTAACCGCTGCTTACAAAGTACACGCTGACCTGACTTCACACAATGGAGGCATACTTCTGCAAGTGGTCAGTAAACTTAACTTTTTTTTTAAACACCATCGATCGGTCTTGTATCCTGTAGGCCACCGTCATTAATTCTGCGATAATGAAGACAAGGCCACGTTTGCAGAATGTCACCTGACTCATTACCAAGGGTGGCACTGAGATGGACACCACAGGGGAAGAGAAACCGTGGCGACCAAGGAGACGTGGCGCCGAACCGTGGAGCGAGAGCTCAGAACAGAGGCCTTACTCTGCAACAGCACCCAAAATAGCAGCTGACAGACAAAAGTGGCGCTCCCTTGCCGTCGCCTCAAGCACCAGACGGCGCAGAGAGGACTGAATGAATGAATGAATGAAGACAAGTCGCGACTAACCTCTGTATTTGTTTGTCTGTTTTGAAAAAGGGTATTTACCCGAAATATTAATAAATTGTGATGTAACGGTCTTTTCTAAGCGTGTTTCTTTCTCCGTTGGGTTCTTTCGAGCTGTAACTTACTGGTAGTCCTAAAAGCACACCCTCTACTTCAGGCCACTTTACAAATTTCAAATACAAGCGATCAAAAATCTCTGTAACTTCAGTAGTTAAACTAGCCCTTCGTCCGTCTTGTACTGAGTTTGTCTTAAATGGCGTAAATCCGTGTCTGTTACGTGAGTGTGCGTGTTGGGTTTCAGTTCGCGGCGCTTTGAGTCGATTCGCCCAAAAATTGAGAAAAAGCGCCTATATAATAACGGTATTAGTATTATTATTATTACTTTCAGGAATTTCAACATTAGTGTTCAGTGTATTAGTAGTGTGTGTGTGTGGTTGTAGTCATTAGAGTGCACACATTATTCTGTTTGACATAAAAATGTCAGTCTACTCTTCTTATAACCAGGTCCGATACAACAAAAGCATGATAAAACAACACTTTTTCGGAGGTCCTGACAGCACTCCTATGTAAATTACTTCGCTTATAACACACTTATAGTATCATAGTAACAACCAACACAAATTGGGTCCCCTGGTGAATTCGTTATATCCGAAGTTTACTGTACATAAGTACGTAACAGACACAAAGCCCCCCCCCCCCCCCCCCCCCCCATGTTATGTAAACACAAGATATATATATATATATATATATATATATATATATATATATATATATATATATATATATATATATATATATATATATATACATGTATGTCTCTGAGCACAGAGTTCCCTGTAAGTGTGTTGCTGGTCTGTGATTTTGGACCTTACGGCCGTAGGCCGTGAGGTCCAAAATCACAGACCAGCACACACGTCGACCGTTCTTCTACCGTGAGATTCCCTTCGTTTCTAGCACGAGCAAGAGACCAGCACGAGCTTCATCACCCTGACTTGGCTGGGAATTGCCATCGCGGGCAGCACCGCTCTGGTCCTGATTGCGGCCTCCGTCTACGCCTTCTGCTGGTACTCCTCCGAGAGGTCGCTCTACGACCTGGCCGAGAAGAAGAGCTGCGCCGGCAGCAGCATGAGAGGGGTATACAGGTCGCGGAACAGCCTCCACGTGGTCAACCTGCCGCCCCTGGGCGATCTGCCCTTGCCGCCGGAAAGGGATGACCATGACGGGGGACCGAACGACGACTCCCTCAAACAGGTGCCCGAGATGCCGGAAGAGGAAGCCGCAGAAGCCATAGAAATGGTAAGTGAAAGACGGGTGGGTGATAGGAACAGTGGTTACTCTTAAAGCAGAATCAGGTCAAAGACATAAGGGTGAGCCCCGTCATAATAAGAACAGACCACAGACTGCGCCCTTTTGTGGACATACAAGGGACGTTTGCTCCGGATCACCAGCCCCTAGTTGCAGGAATTTTTCCAGGCCAGTAACTGCCAACCAGCTGTCCCTCTGCATTGCAGCCAGGTTTTTTGCGTGGGGCTCAAACCAGCCCAAAATAAAACTATTGAAAATTATGTGCATCTCGGCCCAGGATCACTGCCGTGTTTGTACTGGGAACTGCCGTACTGCAGGATTCTTTGCGACAAAACATACTGACATCCAAAGGGGCAATACTTACTCAAATCAGCCCCACTGCCGCATTTCCCAAATTTCGGAGGCGCCATCTAACGAATATGTACCAGTTGCGGCAGACGGATCGACCATGATAATTCAAGGGTAGTGCCAGATTAGCTTGGCGCCTGACGGGGCTTTAGTGCGTCGGGGCTAATACCAACATGGCAAAATGAGGATGTCAACGAGGCCAGCTCCTTGCGAGCAAGAGGCATAGATTCTCATGAGCTTCTTGGACTTCAGGGGCTTATGAGAATAAAATATTTATCTGGCAGATGGAGCTGAATGGTTAATTACATTGAATGTAAAAAGTCCAACCAATAGTGCCATCTACTTTTGATTTACAGACAGCTTCTGTTCACTACCTTTTCCGAGTCCTTTTGCCAAAAGAAGTTCTGTCCATTTTCACAGTCGCCACAGGACTCATGGTGCAGGTTGAATATTTGCAGGACCATACTCGCTAGACTCGGTTGCTCAATCCGCATGCAGCGATCTACTGGCTGCAACAATGTATATGGTGTATTGACTGAATCTGGCTTGTACAGCAGCACCCGTTTTCAATGGCCACACTTATGAAGGATCACCTGTCAGTTAAATACCATCATTCAGGTGGCTGCAGCCATCTAAATGGTGGTCTTTAATGACGTGTGACAAGAGTTTTCAAGAGTTTTCTTGAGAAAACACCCGTCTTCTTGTGTAAATACGGTTGCTCAAAACAGGTTCTGCTGTTATCAAATTCTAAGGAAAAGGAAGATACTCAACTGTGTATCATGTGTTCTAACAGTTGTAGACACTACTGTAATACACAAACCTCAGGATCGTATCTTTTTGCGGTCAAGTGTATTAACAAGCTTGTGTATGCAGGTCATTCGTTGTAAACTATTTCGGATGCTGCTGTAATGCGGAGTTGTGTTTTTGAAGTTGAATTTCATGTGCATGCTGCCAAAGTGTTTAACCATTTTGCTGTCGGTAATGTGTTTAGTCGAGGTGATTCCTGCAGGAATCACCTCGACCAAACAAGCTGCCAAAAGAGCCAAAGGGTTAACACTGTTGGTGATGCCATGCACAAGAGGGTTAATCTGTTAACCCATTCATCCCTGATGCACTACAGCATGAGATGGGTCGACCATGATAATTCAAGGGTAGTGCCAGATTAGCTTGGCGCCAACACACCCTTCAGTTATCATGGTCGATCCATCTCCTGCAACAGGTGCATAGTCATTAGATAACGCCTCCAAAATTTGGGAAATACGTGCGTCGGGCTGAATGAGTTAATATGTTTCAGGAGGAGCTGACCCAGCAGAAGCTGAAGGATCTGCACACGTCTGCCACATGCAACGAGAACGACAGTCACAAGCCCAGTGCCCAGGAGAGGAATCTCATCAAAAGCCAGCTGCACTCACACAACAAAAATGTCCACAAAGACCTCCTCAAAACTAAGCGTAGAACTGCAAATGGAACATACACCGGACTGGCTTTAGGTCCGGACTCCGCCACTGCCTCTGCGGATGAATCCATAGACTCTGAAAACGACACAGACCTCGATGTCACGGGAGACAGTGTAATGGAAGTGCTGCAATCATCAGAGAAAAATTATGAAAACACAGATGGGCGGAAGCCTTTAACAACTTTCATGTCACCTGTGAGAAACAGGCAAGGGTACGGAGTGGGTGGGACCAGCGCTGAAACCAGCAGTCTTCTAAAGAGTGGTCACCAAAGTGTGCACCGTCTTTCAGAGGGAAGTCCATCTATGGACCTGAATTTGAAGGTTATGGCTGACGTCCACAAGACAGGCACGCAGTCAGAGATAGTCAAAGTCTCCACACCTGACAAACAAGGTCATCCTGGCTTTGTGGGGATGTTGTCTCCAGACACGGCACGCCCAGCGTTGACCACGTTCACATCCCCTGTGCAGTCACCAATCATAGTGGGGCAGCAAGGAAAAGCCATTCGCTTTAACCCCTTCGTGCATACAGCCACCGGTACTGTAAACAGTACTGGTGGTAGCATGCACAGGGGGGTTAGTAATCCCTCAGATGATCTGGCAGATGATTCTGCACTTACACAGAATGACGATCTTGCACAGAAACTGAACCTTTTGAGTGTGAACCCCATAGCAAGGTTTGCTCCGGGCTTTCTGACAATGGGGGACATTCCTGAGGACCCGCGAGAAGACTGTGACAGTGTTCAGAGCGGTAGGTCAAGGTCAATGTATGGCAGTAGCGAAATCTTTGATGCCAATGCTCCAGAACATACATACTACAATCTGGAAGATTCAGACATAGACATCCCCCCACTGGATTCAGAGGACATCCTGTCAGATGGTGGACTTCCCAGTCCCTTGACTGCGCCTATCAGTCGTGGGCACACTCAAGATGATTCAAGTGTTCCTGGACAGCGAGCATTTTTCTTCAACAGAGATCCTACCATGGCAGGGATGTACAAACCACGACCGTACAGCAGTATTATTTTGCGGACAGAACAGCAACAGGCTCGAGCCTCTTCCTCAGACTCTGGGGTTTCCTCCGGAATCTCTTCAGACCAGACATCCACTCCTGCCAATTCTGAGATCGACTCCACATCTCCACAGCTCCCACCCCCACCTATCCCCCAAGAGCAGACCACTCAGGATGGGAGCATGTTCAACTTCCCTCCCCCTCCCAGTTATTTTTCTGGGTCTCCGCGGGTCACCTGGACCTCACCACCGACTACTCCTGCATCAACAGGGGACTACGTGACACTGCCAAACAACTCCACCAAGGGAGGGGACAGCAAGAAATCGGAGGCCAAAGTTAAGCCAGAGGTCAAACCAAAACCGGAGGTCAAAGTCAGGGGGCCTGTTGGAGGGCGAATGGGATTGGGGTCTACGTAGTAAGATTTTTTTAGATTTTTGATTCTCTTTCATTTACATATTAACTCATTCAGCCCGAGGTGGAGGTGTCATCTAATGACTATGCACTAGTTGCAGGAGATGTGATCAGCCATGATAATCACTCAAGGGCAGTGCCAGATAAGCTTGGCACTGACAGGTGCCAAGCTAATCTGGCACTACCCTTGAATTATCTTGGTCAACCCATCTCCTGCTGTAGTGTGTCAGGGCTGAATGGGTTAAGCCATGAGATCAAAATCACAAAAATGTTCGACCATTATAGTTCAAAGGTGGTGCCAGAAAATCTTGCCACCTTGAGGCACCAAGCTATTCTAGCATCACCCTTGAACTGTCATGGTCAGTCCATATTAATTGCAATGTGTTGGAAGAATAGGCTAATAATTAAAATACATTTGTGACTAGGTTGAGCGCCAAGACTTTAGTTTAACTCATTCAGCCCAACGTACGTATTCCCCAAATTTTGGAGGCGTCATCTGATGACTATGCACTTGTTGCAGGAGATGGATCGAACATGATAATTGAAGGGTAGTGCCAGATTAGCTAATCTGGCACTACCCTTCAATTATCATGGTCGACCCATCTCCTGCTGTAGTGTGTCAGGGCTGAATCGGTTAGGTGCTTCGAGCATAGGAAAGCTAACCCTTTGTGTGTCGGTAGTGAATTTTGTCACGATGATTCCTGTAGGAAAGGGTTAATACTGTAAATTTAGCACATCTAGTTCAGTATACTGAACTTAGTTAAACCAGTTACAACTGATAAGACAAAACATACATGGGACAACAGTGGCCATAACTGTGAATGAGCCCACTAAAAACAAAGACAGTCTGTACAGCACACTACACTGCTTCACATGTTTGCTTGTTAACCGACATCCCTTATGATTTGGTTTCAGTATGAATCTCTCCCTCCTGTCTATCATGTGTGTCCTGGGCTTAACGACAACTGTTTACTGCAAAATGGGAGAAGATGGCGCCACTAGAGTGGACATCACTGTCTTCGCACCAAAGTGGTTTCTGTCTGCTGGCACAAGCACTGTCTACTTCAATCGCAACAAAAACACTGATCTGGAAGTGGATGAAGGGTTTAAGTTCGATGCTTTTGGTAAGTTGTGGAGACTACTTTCAGCGAGATCACCTCTCGTTAACCCACAATATCCTAAGGCTGAATTTTTTTAATTTGCTGATTGTCTCATGAAGGCTACGTTACAGATTGGGAGACAAATCAACCATTTTAATTCAAGGTGCCAAGCTATTCTGGTGCTACCCTTGAACTGTCATAGTTCAATTTATTTCAAGCAGTAGTGCATCAGGATAAAAAGGGGTAAAGTCCACCATTTAGATGAATGTTGGCGACTATTAGCCTTTTAACTGCTTAGAAAAAATGAACATGATCCAACTGCAAGAGACACGGATGCTCATGAGACCCTATAACTGCAGTGGCCTAAAAGGATCTGTGCCGGCTAGCTAATATGTACAACTCTGTGTCTGTGTTCCTTGGACAGCCGGGGCTTGTTTTTGCCTTGAATTAACTATACTGACTTCCATTAAAAACGCGAAAAGTGACAGTAAGTGTACCCGCAAACAAAGAGCCAGCGTGACAGCAAAACAAGAACATTTTATTTGTTGCTTACTTCAGATGTTCAGCTACTGTCTGAGCTACCTTCACACAAAATTTGGATGAGTTATCGCCCATGGCTACCTTGGAGGACACAGAGCTTCATTAGTTGTGAAAATAAGCAAAACTGGACATGCTCTGTGAAGCAAGTTTCATGTGATATGCAGGCACGAGTGAATGCGAATGTATGCAGTGACGTGTATGTATATAGACGTAAGTTTTGTGGTACCTGTTTTGTGCATGTGTATTTGCGTCATTATGTGTGTGTGTGTGTGTGCGCGCGCGCGCGGGGTTTTTTTTTTTTTTTTTACGTCATTCTAAATTCTCTCTATACAGGATGCCATCTTTTCTTTATGTCGTGTTCTTTTCTGTTCTACGTTTGTTTCCATGTCACCTGAGGAAGGATCTTTGATCCAAAACGTCGTTATTTGTTTCTATTTTAAAGGGTTTTCTACCACTATCTTCTGTTTTTCTTTCACGTGAAACCCTAGCGGCAACAGCACTAAATTTCATGTGATATGTTTTAACACACAAGTTGTGTGGATTGCTTATGATGTTATTAACTCCTCAAACGAAATTTGACTTGAAAAATTCATTTTCCGGTGCACATCATTTTCTTAATAAATCTTATTTGATTTAATGTGAATTACTTTCAAACCATTTGTTATGCTCCAGTGACTGACACAGAGATAAAGAACACACCCATATCCATTTAATCAGGTAAATATGGCCGCTAAAAATAAAGAACTTTTTGATTTTCATGTTTGTAGGTCATGTTCATTATTTAGGTGCCTTTTACAAACGAAAAGTAGGTCAAAACCAAAGAGGCCGGATTTTCATGCACACGGACCCTAGTGACACTGCACATTGGTTGGCTTTCAGCTTTGTCCTCTGCAGATGCTCCCCATTTCACTTTCAATATCATGACTGTGATGGTAGTGTCACTGATGACGTCATAAGTCATCGATGTGCGATTTTTAAGACTAAACATTCTATTTGCACACGACATAACACACTCTTCTTAACATTTCTAATAAATGACGTCAAAATAACCCGGATTAAAGCATATTTATGAAGAAAAGCGCTATGGTGAAAAATTCGCCTTTTTAATGGAAGTCAGTATTACTATATATCACAGAAACTATCTGCATCAACTGGCACTGGTGAGGTTAATGATCAAGTCATCTCCTGCAACTGGTACATAGTCGTTAGGCAGCACCTCCAAAATTTGAGAAATGGGTCTTTGGGTTAAGGGGAGCACCTGTCTGTGAAGACCACTTCTCTCTTGCAAACAAGTCCTACTGTACCCAGTACTTGTACTCCCAACTCCAAAAGTCTACTAAATAACCTTTCCCTATTATGTCCTCTGCCGCTAAGCAATTCTCTTAACCCATATCATCCTGAGGCTAAAAGCTTCAAATATGTACGCTGCCATATGCAAGCTACATTACAGTACTTACAGATAAGGATATAGACCAATGGCTTTAGTTCAAGGGTGGTGCCAGAATAGCTTGGCGCCTAGAAGTGCCAAGCTATTCTGGCACTACCCTTAACTATTTTAGTCAAACTTATTTCACACAGTGGTGTATTCTGAATGATAAGGGGTAAGAATTCGTATCTGGATCTAGTGCGCGTGTCAAGTAATGGCACATTCAGCACAAAAAATAGCCACACACACACAATGCCAATGAACCTTGGCTGGACGGATCTCACCACCCACCAGTGGAATTTGTGTCGCCACCCACCACTGAAATTTGTGTTGCCACAGCTGCCAGCTGCGGCAAAGAGCTACTGTGGGAAACAGATAAACTGCACAATAAATCTGATTCCTCGTTTCTCTCGCAGTCATGCCTGATCCAGTGTTGAAAGACAAGAGAGCAGACCTGTGTGGATCAGCATCATGTTTACAGGGTTGTGACGTTCAGACTGGGCAGTGCATCTGTCGCAAAGGGTTCCGATTCAACACGTACGCAAAAGACATGGATGATCAGTGTCTAGGTATGCAGGCCACTCAGTGTTGTTCGTTTTTACCTGTAGGTTGTTGTTTTTTTGTTTGTTTGTTTGTTTTTTCTATAGTTTAATGTGACAAGTTTCAGAAATCTTTCATTTTTTACAATTCTTTTCATAGTCAAATGTCACCCAAATGCTTTTCCCATTTACATGTACACACTCATTCAGCAATGTAGGGAAAAGGACTTGAAAGTTTGCAAAAATTATAATTAAGCTGGCGAGTTGTTCTTCAGTTTTCTATTAGCTTTGGTGCCTTACACTGCATTGTTCATGCCTTCACTCATTCAACTCCAACACGCCACAGCAAGACATGGACCGAGCGTGATAGTTCAAGGGTTGTGCCAGAATAGCTTGGCACCTATGGCGCAAAGCTATTCTGGCACTACCCTTGAACTATCATGCTCGATCTGTTTCCAGAAGTGTAATACAGTCTTCAGGGGGCAACTTCAAAATTTGCGGATTTCGGTCCTGAAGCAGAATGTGTTAATTTCAATGCTTTGAGAAGAGGGCCAATTACCAGAGTGACCAAGTGTGAAAAAGGAAGCAGAAGACACTTACCCTTGAACTATCACAGTCAATTTTACTTCAAGAAATAGCGTATTAGGATGAAAAGGGTTCAGCAACATTTGTTACAATATTTGCATGTTTGATGACAAATCATCCAGCAAGCATGCTGTTTGGATGCAGTATTGTGCTTACTTACAATATCATGGCAACAGATATAAATTTTCTTTCATCTTCTTTTCCCCAGATGTGAATGAGTGCGCTGAGGGGCTAACCAAGTGCCACCCACTGGCTGGATGTCTCAACAGCAGGGGATCTTATGACTGTGTTTGCACCGACGATTATTATGGCGATGGCAAAACGTGTCATGGTGTGTTTTTAAAACTCTCACTTTTTTCTGTCCTTGATATTAACCCCCTCATGTAAACAGCACTGGTAGCTGCACACACCAGACGGTTAAGTGAAAACAATGAATGTGTTGGTACAGTTTGATTTGCTGTAGTATACCCTGTGCTGATGCACCATTTTTTAGACAAAGAAATGATGTAATCAAGTACCCTTAGTAAAATGATTTTTTCTCTAAAGTGTATTTTTTCGAAAAATACTTACCGGTGACATTACTACTAGGAAGTATGCCTAGCTTATGTAATTTCAGCCTAAGAACCTGTTGTGTTCCCACACAACCAAGGAGGCAACTCAAGGGGGCCGTAACCAGGGACCCTGAGTAGCCTCCCGTCCCTGCCCATCCGGTCACGTGGCACATGGTGTCACGCCAGTAAGGAACACTTCGCTTACTGGTGGCAAGCGGGGCAGTTGGGAGGGTCCTCCGAGTAATGTCATCGGTAAGTATTTTTCGAAAAATGAATTTTTCTTTAAAATGTATTTTTTCGAAAAATACTTTTCGATGCCATGACTACATGGGATTACCTATAGCTTACACAATTTTAGCCAAAAACTTACGATGTGTACCTATTGGGCCAAGGGAGGCTACCTGGGGTTGCCGTGACCCAGCATCTGAGTAGCCTCCCGTCCCACCCCATACGGGTAACTGGCTTGCGCCGAGACCCCAGTTTTTTCGCTTAGCAGACGAGTGGCAAGTGGGGTAGGTGGGAGGGCCGTCCGAGTCATGGCATCGGTAAGTATTTTTCGAAAAAATACATTTTAAAGAAAAATTCATTTTTCTTCAAAAACATTACCGATGCCATGACTACATGGGAGAATAGGGAAAAGGTGGGGGGTGCCGCATAACTGTGTAACCCCACAAGTTAGCCAGACCCGCCCTTCCCAGCGCAAACTCCCGACAATTTTAGCTAAAGGTTCCCAACGGCACCGAAGGCGCCGGGAGGGAGTGTTGTGCCGCCGTGATGTCCCCCACCAGGGCCAGGTTGTCTCGCTGGCCTGCCAGGTGTCGTAGGTAGAATCGGGTGAAGGTCGACTCAGTCCGCCAGCCCTCGGCTGCCACGATGTCTCGGACAGCACAGTTGCGTACGAAGCGACGCTTGCAGCCACGGCTCTGACCTCGTGCGCCTTGATGTGTAATCGCTTGGCAGCGTCAGGGCAGAGGTCCTGGTAAGCGGAGCATATCACCCATCGGAGCCAGGATGGAATCGACTGGGCTGAGAAGTCAGATCTACCTGGGGACAGAGGAAGAAAAGGCAGGGGCGTCCCCTGCAGAGCGGCTTGGTTCGGCGCAGGTACACGCGTAAGGCTCTCACCAGGTCCTGATTCCTGGCTTCCCGGTTCAGGCCTATCCCCTTCAGTGGTGGTACGGTGATCACCTGGGGGGCAGACAATGGGACTGCATCCTGGCCAGGAAGGCCGGGTCTGCCAGCAGCTGCACAGAGCCGTCCGTCCTAAACTGCAGCAGGAGGGGTGCGCCGAAGGTGCCTGCAGCTCCCTCACACTGGAGGCCGTGGCAAGGGCGAGAAGAAGCAGGTCTTCTGCGTTACGTCGGCCACCAGGTTAGCAAAATCTTCACACTTGCCGGAGCCCGGGCGGCCCAAGGGTTGGGACGTGTCGTCAATCAGGTGAGGTAGCCCCTGATGGTGATCGGCGCCAAGTGCTGCTCAGCAAAGCCAGAGGAATTCAGCCAGCTGGGGGGATGTCAGATTGGTAGGAGCGAGGTGTCGGTCGTCGCACCAAGACTCCAGGATACGCCAGGTTCCATTGTAGCCTCAAGGTTTGAGGGTCTGTGGCCTGGAGCGAAGCATCCACTGCTGCACTCGAGAAGCGGCTAGCGACGGGGGCGTGCCCCACCATCTCCAGGGGTGTAGTAGGAGCCGCTCGGGACATGGAAGGTAAGCACCCGCCATGGTCACTGGAGCATTGAGCGTGGTGTGGGGAGTCGCAGAGTGGGTCCGGTGGCGAGGTTCAGAAGGAGGGGAGCTGGGTGGCTCGGTGGTCCAAGACTTGGTCCAGCAGAACGGGCCACTAGCAATCGAATTGCGTTGCATCCCTAGAGCATGCGCAGGACCTGGGGACCAGCACGTGGATGGGTAGGCATACACAAAGAGACCTTCCCAGGAGAAGGGGAGCGCATCTACAGCCCAGGCTAGGGGGGCCGGAATGGTGAGACGAAGAGGGGCAGCTGGCGGTTCCACCTCATCATGAAGAGGTCGACCAGAGTAGTCTCCCACGCCGTCCAGATCATCCGAAAGGTGTCCGGATGTAGCGCCCAATCGGTGTCGCGAAGCTGACCGGGCCGCGATAGGGAGACTGCAAGGCCAAACAGATGTCCCGGGATACTTCTTGCCCGGAGATGGATGTCGTGGTCTTCACCCCACCGGAGGAGCTGGTAGAGAAGAAGGCAGAGGGAGGGGAAGCGAGGCCTGCCACGCTTCTGGGAGTAGGAGACCACAGTGGCGCTGTCGGAGGACGAGCAGTTCCTGGCGTCCGAGAGTGGTTTCCCAGGCGAGGAGGGCTTGCCAACCCACGTGCAGCTCCAACCAGGTGATACATTAGTCTGCGATGTCCGTGGTCCAGCTGCCGGAAACTGGAGAACGTCGGCAGCAGGTGCGTGTGCCAGCCAGCGCGGCTAACGTTGAAGCAGAGGGACAACTGTGGGGGTGGAGAGAAGAGAGGTATTCCGGACGCGAGTCATCGGGATCCGCCCAACAGAGGAGGTGGGGGAGGGGCAACGGAAGCACTGGTACCGAGTCTCAATGTCGCCAGCCGAGAGTCGCCAGTGAAGAAGTAGGGGCAGTTGAAGCGGACGAGAGTAGAGACGGCCACAGGGAAGTAGGTCCGCTGCAGCACGCATCAGGCCCAGGAGCTGCAACCACCATCTGGCGGAGACCGACTCCTGTAGAAACACTAACTGAGGCTGGGTTGGCTAACTCCGTATCCACGGTTCCGGTAGTCTCCTCAGGTTGAGGTCGGTCCGGAACTCCATGTCCAGGTGAACGAAGCGGCGGGACGGGGCGAGGTCCGACGTCAGAACGTTGACCATGAAACCCAGCCTGTTGAGAAGGTCCAGCAAGGCATCTCAGGCCTTCTCCAAGGCGGACGCCGATTGGTTGCGCAGGGGCAGATCATCTAGGAATCCGATGGTGGCTTGGGGACATCCGCCTGGATGCGGCGAATACGCCATCCTCGGAGATGAAACCTGTTCCGTGCCGAGAGGTCGAAGATTGTGAGCCCCGTGCTTCCGAGCTTGGGACCAGGAGACAGCTGTATAAGGCGGGGAGTCGTGACGCGTAACCACCTCCGAGGCGTCCTACTGTAACAGCACGGCGATCTCTCCCTGAAGAGCGGCTGCCGGAGGCAATCCGAAGGGACGAAAGTCCGCACAGGGCTGCGACGTAGGGGGCGGCCAGGGGTGGGGGGCGGGCGGGGATGTCCAGTGACAGGTGCGGGACTACCAGGCCGCAGGGAGAGATGCAGGGCATTGCGGGTGGCTGAAACCGGGAGGAGACGAAGCGGGTGGGCCAGAGGTCCCTGTATGCGTCCTTCACTGTCTGCCAGGCAGGATCAAAACGTAGCGGTTTGCGGAAAGGGGCCAGCCGCAGCAGACTGCGTAGGTTCGGCGGCACCGTTCATGGTGTTGACGGAAGCGTGATAAGCCGCCACAGCAGCCAGGGCTAAGGCAAGGACGTCTCCTAACAGCGGAGTGAAACGACGGGCGCCAGGCCTCCTCCACACTAGAGACGACAGCTTGCGTAACCATGTCAAGCAATCCTCCACAGGCGAGGCGTTGCGGAAGAGGGACACCGTCCGAACCAGACGGGGTGAGAAGCAACGCCGCGAAGCGCGAAGTCCATCCGCGCGTAACTGCGCCGGGGGATCCACAAGGCCGAGAGCGTCCTCTTGGGAGACGAGGAAGGACAGGCTCCTGGGGAAAGAGACGAAGCGACGAGGCGAGCCAAAGCGGAATCGTCCGGGAAGCGCTGAGGGCGTCATCATCCTCGGGAGGCACGAGAGGCCGGCACTGAGGGTGCCAGGCAGCAGGCTCCGAAGCGAAGCGAACCCGAGGAGAGCGATGGCGAGGGGCAAGCGGGAATCCTCCGAGACGTGCGGGGAAGTCCGAGGCCAAGGGCAAGGTGTCCAGGAACAAGGAGCCCGAAGCAGACCTGGCCGCTGGGTGGGGAGCGCAGGAACGACGAGCAGAGACCGAGGAGCGGGGCAGGCAACGACACTGAGGTCCGGGACCATGGAGCCGCGGAAACAGCTGACAGGAGACCATAGTCCGTGAAGGAACGCGTCGACGTGGGCTCCGAACGCGCGAGCGGGTGTCCAAGATCCAAGCTGTGTCCGTCCTGGAGCGTTCCAGGGGTTGCCTGTCGTGGCCGCAAGACAAAGCCGAAGGTCCGGCGTCGGGAAGGTGCGTGGTTTACTTCCTTGTCTTGTCGTGTGATGCTTGGGTTCTGCGCAAGGCGGGGCGAGCTAGCTCGCTGCGGACCAGGCTCGAGCGAGCGGGTGCGCAAGGGGGGAATACGTCCCCCAACGTCAGGGCTTGGTAGCCGTTTGTTTTCCGCAAAGCGGGGCGAGCGGACTCGCTGCGGACCAGACTCGAGTGAGTGGGTGCGAAAGGGGAGATCCCTGGTAAGCTGTCCCCCAACAGCAGCGTGGTTGCGTCTTGGTTGGTCAGGGGCCAAGGCATGCGTGAGGCTGCGGAACGGCAGTGGATGTTCACGCCGATAGCAGCTCCAGAGCTGGGACCAGCTCCTCCACCAAGGGCGCGCGGACATCACAGGTGCGGCCGGAGGCACAATAGGAGCAGGAGAGGCACACTGCATGCATACACTCGGCCACAGGAAATCGCCACATCGGGTGCAGGTGCAGACTTGACAACTGCAACATCAGATTAGAACAAGCACCTATATAGCGTCACAGTAGCCCGTTCTACAGCCTCTTAATGGGGACGGAACGCGCTGCCGGTCTCAGCTGCTATGGACAGTGCTTATAACAAGCCAGGGCCTTCTGATAGGGACACTTGTTATCATATATATATATATGTATAGGCGAAAAGAAGGACTATGGTGCACCAGAAGGTGCGTGTCATTTTTATTAATTATTTAGTTATAGCACTGCAGAATAGTGGCTGACTACCCAAGAAATTAACGGTATAATAGTGTTACGCCAGCATGAAAGTGTGCTGTGCACAGGAGTGCAGAAGAAAACCTTCTCTTCTTCCAGTCCAAAGGCATGAAAAACACTGTGTATATATCTGAACATGGATACTAGCATGTCAGGATACATGGGTGTGCATGACACAGACATCTGTCTTAAAAACACGACAAGCACACTGGGTGTCAAACAAACGTGGGTGCATGCATCATGACCATAAAATGTGGTGTGTGAACACCAACATGTGTGTGTATACACCAGTGTGATCGTAAAAAATATGTGTATCTAACACCAGAGTGTCTACAAGAAAGTGGATGTGCATGCTGGTATGGGTGCGCAAGACAAATGGACACCATCAAGAAAATGGGTGGTCGTGGCTGCTACGCCACGTCACGAGTGCACCCGAGCACGCAAAACACCGATAATGATGCCGCCGCCTGGCGCCTCTGGCGCCGGTCGCTGGCACACATCGAGACCTTACCTAGCCATCTTGCAGAGGCTGGGGAAAGGAGATAACCCAACACGCAGAAGCGGGAGCGCCACACCAAGGAGCCGGGGGCCGCACATGTCAGGCAAGGGCGCCGAGTCCGCGACGGAAGTCCCAGAGGACCGGAACACTGACGAACTCGTCCGAAGGCATCAAGAGAAGAACCACAGAAGTAACCACAGTTCAAAGCACCCGAGCGCAACACACCGCCGGGAACTGAGGCTCCAAGTCGCAGGCACAACCAGCGCAGAACCCTACACAGCCATAGGGAAAGTGCAGAGGGCGAACGCACGTCTGCACTGCACATCCCACGCGCTAACAGAGAGCACCAGAGAAGAAGAAGCACACAAGGAACAACAGTCCAACAGCGCCGGGCAAAGGCTACGAGCACACAGCCGGAACCAAGTCTCTCAGGGCGCAGGGAACACGGTGCACAACGCCAGCTGGAAGAAGCACACAAGTGGCAAAAGTCTAAGCCTCCGAGGACCAGCCAGAAAAACCAAGTCTCGTAGGTACAACCGGTGCAGAACCATACACAGCCGTAGGCTCAACACCGCAGTAGGCTAACACACGTCTGAACTCGGTAAGCTAAAGGAATAAACTGGGGTCTCGGCGCAAGCCAGTTACCCATATGGGGTGGGACGGGAGGCTACTCGGATGCTGGTTCACGGCACCCCCAGGTAGCCTCCCTTGGCCCAATAGGTACACATCATAAGTTTTTGGCTAAAATTGTGTAAGCTATAGGTAATCCCATGTAGTCATGGCATCGGTAATGTTTTTGAAGAAACAAAATACATTTTAGAGAAAAATTCATTTTTTTTTTCTCAAAATACATTCCCGATGACATTACTACTAGGAAGAATAGCGAACAGGAGGAGGGTGCCGCCCAGAAAATTACCCCCAGTATAGGGGCTTAGCCAGACCTGCCCTCCCCGGAGCAAACTCCTGACAATTTCAGCTAAGCTTTACCAACGGCGCCGGAGGCACCAGGAGGGAGTGTTGCACCGCGGCGATGTCCCCCACCAGGGCCAGGATGTCTCGCTGGCCTGTCAGATCCCCGAGGTAGAAGCCGGCGAAGGTTGATCTGCCCGCCAGCCCACAGCTGCCATGATATCTCCGACGGCACAGTTGCAGTCGAAGGCGACGCTCGTGGCCATGGCTCGAACCTCGTGTGCGTGGATCCTTAGCCTCTTAGCTCCCTCTGGGGAGAGGTCTTGGTAGGCGGACCGGATAAACCAGTGTAGCCAGGAAGATATCGTCTGGTCGATATATCCGTTCTGCCTGGGGACAACGGCACAAAGAGGCGGGGACCATCCCCTCCGGATGGGCTTGGATCGGTGGAGGTAGACGGGCAGGGATCTTGCTGCCTGGTGTCCTGGGGAAAGTTCAATCCTTTCAGCGACCGAATGGTGATCACCTGGGGCGCGGCCAGGGGAGAGCTAGTCTTGGCGAGGAAGGAAGAGTCGATGGAGCCATCCGTCCTGAACTGTAGGCAGGCAAGGCGCGTGGAAGCGCGTGCAGTTCGCTTACTCGGGCAGCCGTGACAAGGGCCCGCAGGAAACAGGTCTTCCGAGTCACGTCCGTGAACCGGGCCAGGGGGAGCGGTTCGAATTGGTCCGAATTCAGCCACGGAAGCACCCAGGACAGGTCCCAGCGTGGGAACAGCGAGCGGGGGACTGGCCGCTGGTGGCCGAAGTGGGCCATAAGGTCAGCGAGGTCTTTGCAGGCGCCGGGGTCCGGGCGGCCGAGGTGGCGATAAGTGTCAGCTAACATGGCCAGGTAACCCCTGAGGTGATGGGCGCAAAGGCCTGCACGCGAAAGAGCCTGAGGAAGAACTCGGTGAGCTGAGGGGTAGTCAGATCGGTGGGGGAGAGGGACGGGACGACGCACCCAGACCGTAGGACTCGCCACTTTCCCTTGTAGACGCACCTGGTCGAGGGTCTGCGAGCTGTAGCGATAGCCTCCACCACTGCACTCGAGAAACCTCTAGTGGCGAAGGCGTGCTGCCAAAAGTCCAGGCGTGCAGGAGAAGCCGCTCTGAGCACGGGTGGAAACGCATCTGGTGGGTCGTCGGAACATCTTGCGTGGGGTGGGCAGTAGTAATGGGGAGCCGTGGTGAGACTCGACAGGTCGGTGGTCCAAGACTTGGTGCAGGAGAATGAGCCACCAGTAACACGACCACGTTGCATTCCCTGCGCGGAGCCGGACCATGGGGCTAGCACCGTCGGAGGGTACGCGGAAGTGTTGAGGCCGTCCCAAGAGCCGGGGAGCACGTGGACTGCCCAGGCGAGGGGTCCGGGACGGGGGGGGGAGACGAAGAGGGGGAGCTGTCGATTCCACCTCGTGGTAAAGTGGTCGATCATGTGAGTCTGCCACTGAGCGCAGTTCAACCGCAGGATATCCGGGCGAAGAGTTCGCTCGGTGGAGGAGCTGGCCATGCCAAGCGAGGGGTCGGCTGGGACAAACCAGGGGAGTGTCGCGCACGGAGCGATGCCGCGATCTTTGCACCACCGGCAAGGACGAGGAGGACCCGGTGTCAGAGACGAGTTTCCCACGCAGTGAGGGCGGAGAGGCGAGGGGCACTCCCGACGCGAGCCATGCGGGGTCCACCCCGCGCCGGAGCGGGAACCAGTACCGGGGAAGCGCAGTCGCGGGGGGCTGTAGCCAGACTCTGGGGAGAACCGTGTCCTCTTGAGACACTGGTCAGGTTAGGGAAGCCTGCTTCCTGGTCCGCCGCTTCAGAGGGCTCCCCTGGTCAAGGTCAGTCAGAACTCCATGCGCAGGTGCCCAGACCGGCGTGCAGGAGCGAGGTCCGCCCAGCCAAAGCTGGTCCGGGAGTAGCGTCGAGATCGCAGAAGGAGCAGAGCCACTCTGTCTTTGTCCAAGGCAGACTCCGACCTGTTCCGTAGGAGACGTCATCCAAGAGGTCCACAGGCGAGCTTGAGGGAGCCCGTCTGGTCCCGGCGACGATGGTGTCCAACTCCAAGACGTGAAGCACACCTCCACTGGCTGATGTCGAGGCCAACAGGCAGCTACCTGACTGTAGATGACGTGTCGGAGGGGAAGCACTGGAGGATCCATGCGGGGGGAGCAAGTCGACGATCTGAAGGGCGCCCGACAGGTCCAGACTGACGACGCCACCCAAGGGCAGCACCACCACCCTGAAGGCCCGGCCGTCGCCAAGCAGCACGTAGGCCCGGCACTTGTCTCGAGTCGAACGGAGGAAGACGGGGTGACACTAGTCGTCGGGCCTGGGAACCGCAGAGGCGGCTGCTGAGGGCTGTGGGGGGGGGGGGAGCAGAGGTCCGGAACAGCGGCCTCGAGGCCTGTTCAAAGAGCTGACAGGGGGCGCGACGTCACACGGGGCCTGACGGAGCAGCTTCTACAACGTGGAGGGCAGGGCGAGGCAGGTCCGGAGGACAGCATCCCGCCGCAACAGGTCGTAGTCCGAGGCAGCAGCCAACGTCCAAAGAGGAGAGATACGCCGCCCGGAAGGGGGGCCCCGGCTGGGGCGAGGAAGTTCTTTAGGAGGGGTACCAGTCCTGGCAGAAGGAGATGTCCAGTCCGGTAGGCCACCCATAGCCAGGGCGAAAGGGGGGGGGGGGGGAGGGGCCCGCCGTTGCTGTCCCGCCACACACGCGTGGAGGACGAGTCTGCGGGGTCCCGGAAGGCCGGAGACTGGGGGGGGGAACTTGAACCTCTGCATGTCGGGTGGCGCCAAGCGGGCCGACGCCTCTGTCTAGGGCGGTGGGACGGAGGGCCGGACTCCGGGGGGACGACAGGCCTCAAGCCGGAAATGCCGACCCGTCCAGGGACCATGGGGAATCCGACCTAAGAGCCAGGAGGGCCGCTGGCGCCACAGGGCAGTCCAGGGGACGCACTCCGAGAGGAGTAGGTCCACTGCTATCACCGAGGAGTGCCGCGACGGAGCCGTCCGGTAGCCGGCTGGGGGCCTCGTCACCGTCGGGGGGGGGGGGGGGGGGGGGGGGAGGCCAGGGAGAGGGGAGAGAAGAAGGGGGCGGGCATGTCAGGTCCGGTAGCGTGGGTAGCCGCGCGCCTCAGCGTCACCGAATGAAGAGCGGTCCCGTCGGGCCGGCACCAGGGGGCAGGCCGGGATACAAGGGTCGATCAAAGACGGAGCGGGCCAGCCTCTAACGCCAACAGTACTTGGCGATCCCAGGCGGGCAGCCATCCAAGAGCTCACCGAGCCTGACGTTGCTGAACATCCAAGAGCTCACCGAGAGCCAGGCATCCCCTGTGTTATGGTTGCTGGTCGAGGAGAGGAGCGTCGGTATAGCGGGCGAACCAAGTCGGGGCACCGGGGCGATGTAGGTTCTTAAGCTGAAATTACGTAAGCTAGGCATACTTCCTAGTAGTAATGTCATCGGTAATGTATTTGGAGAAGACAAACAAAAAAAGGTCTTAACCCACAGAACCCCACTATCATGACCAAAACTGCTACCAATTGCCAAAGGGCTAACCCTTTGGCTGTCAGTTGCGCTCTTTGTCACAATGATTCCTGCAGGAACCGTCATGACAAAAACCGCTACCAACAGCCTGAGGGTTAAACGTTCTATGATGCATGTATGTTCAGCAAGTTGGACCTTATGGCTCTTGACTGTAAAGGTCAAAGTGTTCAAGTCACAGGCCAGCGAATATGCTGTGCACAATGCACTGCGATTTGCAGTCTTCAGACAAAACAGTAAGTTCCTTTAGTTTAGCCATTTTCATCCTGAGGCACCCATTGCTTGAAATAAACTTGCCAAGTACAATACAATTTATTGAATGCTCTGATTTAACTCTTTCAAGATGTGCCGCAACCAGATTCGCAGCATAAAGCCGCAAATCTGGTTGCAGCATGTCTTGAAAGAGTTAACCCCACAGCCAAATTTTGGAGGTGTCAACTAAGAACTATGTACCTGTCACAGGAGGTGGATTGACCTTGATAATTCAGGGGTAGTGCCAGAATAGCTTGGCACCATCAGCCACCAAGCTGACCTGGCACTACTCTTGAATTATCATGGTCGATCCATCTCCTGCTGTTGGGTGTCGGGGCTAACTGGACATGCAGACAAGAACATAATGAACTACTTATTTTTCTTAGGTGAGGCATAGTTACATTTTACACACTTGGCAGTCACCTTTTCAGTCTAGATTTTTAAATTTCCCTGCATTTGATTTTTCAGATTGCAATGAACCTTGCAGAGATGATCAGTACGAAGTTCAGCCTTGTTCCAAAAAGAGCCAGAAAATCTGCAAGGGTGGGTCAACTATACCGCCCATAAAGCAAACTGTCCTTGGGCCAATATCAGCCTGTGCACACCAGCAACAGCTGATGTTGGCCTGAGGTCTCTTTGCTTACTGGGTGTCTACTCTTCAAAGTTCACATGTACTGATATTTGAAATTCACTGTTTCTAGCTGCCCACCTTTCTGAAGTCACACAAGTAAAATGATTTTGTGATACTGATTTCTTCACCTGCAACAGTGCAAAGTTTATAGTTTGTCACATACCTTGTATACAGTAGTATTTTCAGTTTCTAGATGCAGTATATATGGAATGGTATCTACATAGATATTTCACTCTGTTTGATTTGTGGCTTGTGGTTTTTTTTGTTTCGTCAGAGCATGATTGTGATGGAGACTGTGAATGCTGTGGATTGTGTGTATACTGTGTTTCTGCTGTGTGATTGCTCTGTAGTTTTCACATGGTCCCGCATGGTAAAAGCGAACTTGTATTTATTGTACATCCGTGTCCTTTCTCCACGCATAATAAAACAAAGCAACGATTACTTTTTTTTTCAAGCGTCCAAAGACACATGTAACACCAAGATATTTTTCAGTATTTTGCTTAACATAACGTGAATTAAACTAAGCGAAGGAAAACTTGTTCAACAAATGAGGCACACACACCAGTGTTGACACTCAGGTCAGTTGTGGCCTATTTTCTTTCTGTTTCTCAGAAACAAAGTATGATTTATCGGTATGCAATTACAAAGTTTGGGTTTTGCTAGTTAAACCCCTAATGCATGCAGCCATCTTTATTGTAAACAGTACCAGCAGCTGCATGCAGTCACTGGTACTGCTTACAGCACAGGTGGCTGCATGCATAAGGGGGTTAAAGATACTCTCTGCCACAGAGCATAGCGTTAGTTTTATATGAAAGCGTGAGCGTGCTGTCTGTGTTTGTTGCAGACTGTACCAAAGTGTGCCACAATGGCTACTATATGGCCAGTCAGTGCTCAGAGAATACCAACGCCATCTGTAGAGGTAAATGTCGTGCCGCCAAATACCATACACATCAGCTGTACTAACAAAAATCATCATCATATAATTAATCTTTTGCGCTGTTCGTTCACTTGCAATCTCTTAATCTTTATCCTCTTGTATCATAAGTTTTGTCCTTAACAGGATGTGCTAGAAAGGCTCAAACATCAGTCAATCTTTTGCTCTCCACCTAACCTTGGCCACCATACGTAAAGTCCATGCAGTATGGACACACTGTTAGAATCCTAGCCGTCAGCATCAAAGCATGACACTGGTTTTGCTGCATCTGTACCCTAAAATGCACATGTACGAATCAAGTCTTTGAAATTGCAACAAAAAAAATCAAGTGAATGTTTTAAATTGTTTGCATTTTTTCTTTGATTTTCCTGCAACATTCATTCTATTAACCCATTTCATCCTGAGGCTGATTTTGTAAAGTTTGCTTATTGCCCTATGAAGACTACATTACAGATCAGGAGATAGATCAACCATTTTAGTTCAAGGGTGGTGCCAGGCGCCAAGCTATGCTGGCACCACCCTTGAACTATCAAATTTATTTCAAGCAATGGGTGTATCAGTATGGTAAGGGTTTAAAAAAAATATATAAAATTATTTTTGCCACTGGGATACAAGAACAAAAATAAAACTCAAATTGCATTGCAATATGAGATGTGACTGAAATTATTATTTATTTAATTGTAAGACACACATTATTTTTTTTCTAGTAGAAGTTTTATTTTCTCCTTTACGCTACTGCTTTATTTGCAGAATCCCTTCGTCATGTTCTCATTTTTATTTATGCATCTCACGTTGTTTTGTATTTTGCGCAGGGCTTTTATTTTTTGGTTGCAGATCAACTGTGTTGAGATTCAGAATGCTTGTCTTGTCACTTTTTGGGTTTTGCTAGCATTTTAGTTGATATATTTATTTTCTACTGTTTGTGAATATAAGAGTGAAAGATGTATTGGAAAATAAATACAGTAAGCAGAAATGGAAAGCAAAAATATCTTATCTAACAGCTTGTAAAGTGTCACTGCTGTAACACACTGTTGCCACTCGCCAAAATATCAAACAACAGGGGGAGAGGTATTCTAGGTCGGAACTTGCCAAAAAAATCAAATGGGGGAGAGGGGGGGCGGGGGGGGGGGGGGGGGGGAGAGGGTTCCAAACATCCCAAAACGGGACTTTGTTACAGCATTTTAAACAATTCTGGGATGTACGCCTCTTGCTGACCCCACTCCATGTCCATGTTCTGTGGAACTTGAATTAAGAAAGGTTTCAGACAATCGGCGACTGCTGGCAAGGAGTTAAAGTGTCACTGTTTAACTCGTTCAGCCCGACGCACGTATTTCCCAAATTTTAAAGGCGTCATCCAACAACTATGCACCTGTTGCAGGAGATTGATCGACCATGATAATTCAAGGGTAGTGCCAGATTAGCTTGGCACTGACAGGCGCCAAGCTAATCTGGCACTACCCTTGAATTATCGAGGTCAACCCATCTCCCGCTGCAGTGCATCAGGGCTGAGTTAACTCTGGTCAATGATTATTAGTCCAGTCACAAACGCAAGTATCATAGATCAAGGATCCTCATATGCCTGTTCACACACACCAGTTTATAGGCATCTCTGCCATTCCCTTTGGTGGGAATAACCGAGTTAAACAGATGAAGTTGTTTAACTCATTCAGCCCGGCACACATATTTCCCAAATTTTGAAGGCGTCATCTAATGACTATGCACCAGTTGCAGGAGTTGGATCGACCATGATAATTCAAGGGCAGTGCCAGATTAGCTAATCTGGCACAACCCTTGAATCATCATGGTCGACCCATCTCCTGCTGTAGTGCGTCAGGGCTGAATGGGTTAAAGCAAATGTTGTACCAATATAAAACTAGTACTATTTATCACACATGCACATGTAACCAGTGTGTGTAATTTGCTGACTCATTTTCATTCAGAGGTTTCTGTTTTTGTGGTCATTCTGCAGTGCAGAAATTGTTGACCAGTGTTTACGTTTATTGTGAACGGACTGTACTGCTGTGTTTGCAGTATGCCAGCCCCAGTGTCTTACAGGGAACTATGAGTACAGAACCTGCTCCAACTACCACGATCGTCTTTGCAGAAGTATGTACACCCTCCACCAGCCTTACAACCCAGTGCACTAACGGTCATCATTGGCCCAGTGACCTTTATATTAGCCTACTGGAGATTGCTTTCTGCTAGGAGATATTCACAGACGAATATCACAACACCTTTTGAGAGGTTGTAGTTGTGTGTGTGTGTGTGTGTGTGTGTGTGTGTGAATTACTCTGCTTATAACACACTTTGGATATAACAAGAAAATGTAGGTTCCCTGGCGTTTTTGTTACATATAAAGTTCAGTGTAATTGATGGACTGACTGGTTGGTCAGCCAAATCGATCAGTAGACTGACTGTTAATGCTTAACCCTTTTAGCACCAGGACCCTGCAGCAGGAGACAGATTGATCATGATTATTCAAGGATAGTGCCAGATGAGCACTACCCTTGAATTATCATGATCAATCCATCTCCTACAACTGGTACATAGTCGTTAGGCAACACCTCCAAAATTTGAGAAATGGAACCTTGGGGCTACAAGGGTTAATGCGATGGTACTGACAAATACTTGCATGCATACAGAGTACATCTCTGAAAATTGAAATTGATATATGTGTTATAAGTCTCTGAATTTTATCTCTGTTTTTACCTGTAGATGTGACATCCCTGCCCGAGGTCCAGGCATCGAACAATGTCATTTTGGAGGAAGAGCGCAAGCTCAAGGACTCAGAGGTCATTGTGGAACATCTCTCTAATCTGCTGGTGGGCTACACACTTTACTCTCTGCAGAGAGGTGAGCTGTCTTTAATTCAGTGCGGGGGCTCATGAGGATCTATACCTCTTGCAGTTGGGTGGTGTTCATGCAGTTTTTCTCAGCACTGAGCGGGTTAAAACTTGCATTTTTTTTCCTTATTAAAAGATACATTAAGCTAAAGATAAATGACATCTTCCAGTTTGCGCCCACTCTTCGCCCCCCACCCCCACCCCCCCCCCCCCAAAAGAAAAAAAAAAGAAGTAATGAAGTGACAGTTAACAAGAAACACCAGCCATCACCCTAAATTAACTGTGCCCTCGATCACTACTGCTATCAAGGGTCATCATCATCAGTCCCCTGACCTAGTGTGGTCATTGAGTCGCTGAACTGCTGAACGTTCAACCAGCTCCCTCCACTTATCTCGGTCACGTGCCAGGCTTTGCGTCTCTGCAAAACTTCTCCCAGTCCACTCTGTGATGTTGCCCACCCACTTTTTTCTCTGTCTGCCTCATTTTCTGCCACCCATAACGCTGCCCTGCAAGATTGTTGTGGAGGAATGACATGGCCATACCATTTCATCCTTCTCTTTTTGATGGTGGTGGTGAGGTCTTCATAGTTGCCAGCTTCATGCCTGATGGTACTACGCACTTCTTTGTTTGTGATGTGTTCCCTATAAGCATCTCATTGCCTGGATTCTTCGCTGCAGTTCAGCTGTTAATGTCCATGCCTCTCATGCATATGAGAAGATTGAGAGGGCTAGTGCTTTCAGAAGTCTGATTTTTGTTTTAAGACAGATATTTTTGTCAGGGGTAACATAGCAAAAAAGACAACTAGTGTGCTATTGACCCTACAAGCATCTGAAAATGATGGTGCTGAGTTTGCCAGACAAGACTAGCTGCCGGACAAGTATTGTCACTAACATACTGTGAACTTTCCCTTAACCTGATTCCATCATGTGTTCTGATCTGTGATTTTGGACCTTGTGGCTAAAAGCAGTAAAGTTCAAAATCGGATCAGCATATACATAGTGAAAAGTATAACTTGTTTTGAGAACCACATTTTCATAGAAAATTGTTATTAAAGACCATCATTTAGGTGGCTACAGCCACAGTCACAGCTACAGCCACCTAAATGATGGTCTTTAATGACAGGTGATCTCTCACAAAGGTGGTCGCTCAAAAGAGGTCCTGCTGTACAGTTCAACAGAAAGTGCTGATCCTAGCTGACCTGATTTTTCCTTTCGTGCAGGTACAGGTCTACATGTGGACATCAGTTTCCAGAACATGGAAGCCGCCCAGCAGTTCATGCCACTGAAAAGCCAGGGATCTAATGTCTCGGAGTCCTCGCCACCCAACCTCAAAACACCAGCTGTTCAGCACTTCTGTTCCAACCCTGTTCCTGACTACTACATCCTCCACTACACCAAACACAAGGTGAACCTTTTGTCCACAATGTCTGGGTTCTGTTGTGAAAATCAGATGTGTGCTAAAATGGAGCAAACTTGACTGGTAACAACCACTTTGCTACCAGTGGCTAAAAATGATGTTATCTGAAACCATTGCAACCTAAACCTATGGCCAGAAACATAGGCTAACCTTGATAAAACGTGGATATGAATGAGGCCAACAAGAGACTATCTTAAAGTGTGGACAAGCTGATTTGGTCTTGACAATCTCATCACCTTATTGTAATTATAAAGTCCCTAGAGCACGTTGTGAGTAGGTGCTATAGAAATTGACTTTATTATTATGATTATTATTATTATTATCAGCACACTGCCGGCTGTGCTACGTATAGCATGAGTTTGCCAACCGCCTGGAGTCATCCCTTCAGCCCCCTTGTTATTGCAGCCACTTGTACTGTCAACGGTACTGTTGGCTGCATGCACAAGATTGCTTAACCCCTTGACTGCAAGACATAACAAGCAGAACACAAATGCAAGAGGCATAGATCCTCATGAGCCACCACATGAACTGCATCCATCCAAGGAACATTGGTGCAAAAGTGGGGTCAGCAAGAGGTATAGATCCTCATGAGCCCCCACATTTGCGGGGGCTCTTGAGGATCTATACCTCTTGCTGACCCCTCTTTTGCATCAATGTTCCTTGGATGAATGCAGTTCATTAACAAAGTCTGCATCCACTGGCAATGATGAGTTGAAGCTAGATTCCACTGTATTCCCACGCAGGTAAAATTATTAACAAAGCAACACATAATAAATTTTCTTTCTGGCCAACAGGATGTGACATACCAGTGGGACGAAAACGGAAACATAGCATCATGCTATACCTATGAGAACCACGGCACATTTCCCTCGGACGTTCTTCAGAAAGACAATGCCTTCTTTGTGACCGAGCCAGGGCCACTGACAGAACTGTTTGAAATCGACCCCGAGGTTTTCCAGACCACAACACATTGGGCAGAAAAATCTAAAAGGTAACAATTGTCTTGTTTTGGAGGGGGCTGGGGACTGACAGTCAACTATTTTTGTGTATAAGAAAAAAGATGAATCAACTGTACATTTGTGGACTTTGGAGCTGTAGTCCGTAAGATCCAGAATCACAAACTAGCACACAAATCTTTGTCACAGGAAGAGCACCCAAGCAAAACTACTCATCAAACGTGTGTTGATGTAAAAGATGATTGTGGTATCTTCTAGCTAACCCACTCGCACCGAGTACAGACCACAGCAAGAGTAAGTGTAAACGGTTGGAATAAGCGAGTCTAAACAGAAGTGATCATTCACTACAAATGCCTTATTCGTTCATCATGGGTTTCCTATTTTCCTTTTTTCATGTTTTTTTAATATCAATGTTGCATACATTAGAAGCGCCATGAACAGGAGATGAAAGGCTAAATATATTGACTCAATTTAAACTGTTATTGCACATGAACTAAAAATTGACTACGTATTGGAGGAGGGGGGGGGGGAGGGAGGGAGGTGTGTGTGCCTGGGTGGGTATGCATGCACACCCATGACGTCCAGTGAATATTAAATGTGCTCTTACATGTTCAGATGTGCCAACTATAGTGGTCGATGTGAACAGTGCACCAGTCAGTGTGCCCAGCAGATGGCCCGCGGCAACGACGACTGTGCCATCATTGGCGACATAAACGACAATGGGTGGTCACCACGGCTACAGGAGTGCTACCACTGCTGTGTGAGAAGCAACTGCACTGAGACATGCCACAATTATCATCGAAGGCGCTGTCAGCCTGTCAAGTGAGTACTTCACAAAACTATTATGTTGCTTTTTCAAACGCCTCTTAACTCATTCAGTCCCGACACGCACCAGCAAGATATAGATCGACCATGATAGTTCAAGGGGGGTGCCAGAATAGCTTGGCGCTTGTAGGCGCCAAGCTATTCTGGCACCCCCCTTGAACTATCATGGTCAATCTGTCTCCTGCATTGTAGTGCTGTCCTCAGAAGACAACTCCAAAACGTTGGTATTGCGTACCTGGGACACAATGGGTTAACTCTTTGCCTACGGATGGCAACTTCAGCCGCCATGAGATTAATTCCCCTAGAGTACTAGCGGCGGCGAGATCTGTCCAGGCAAGGTTTGCTTACAGTGCTTGGCTATTTTTAGCCCTTAATGTTGTTGTTACAAGCCATTACTCAAAGGTGAAGCAGAAATGAACTCTTAGCAAAGTTACTTGCGTAGTGGCAGAGTGCATAATGGAGAAAAGTTACTTATTAATAGTAGGCAAAGAGTTACATAAAGTTTTTCATAATGTATACTTTACCTTACTTGAAAAATGAACTTTTAATTTATGGGATGTCACTCATAACCCCTTTCACTGAAAAGAAAAGAGGAGACTGCCTTTTGAAAAAGGGCAGTCTCCCCTTTTCTTTTCATTTATTACTACAATATCGACTGCAACCCCTTCCCCTTGTTTTAGTAGGTTCTCTCTAAGGGTGGATGGAAATTTAGCTCTAGGTGGAGGCATGAAATGTATGCCCATGCAGACACCACAGTAAAATGTGGCTGTCTTTGCAGCTAGGCAAAAGTTCCTGCCTTCCACCAGTATGGTGAATGGTGTGCTGACGAGGTCTCCAAGACCGAAACAGCTGTCCACACCGGCTAAACAATCTAGACCCCCCTTGGGGGACCTAATCTAAATTTCCATGCATCAAGGGGCTGGAAATCTAGTGAATATGCGATACGGTGCCCCTTGGAGGGGGGCTTCCATATTCACTACTTCCAGTCACTTACTTTGCGCACCCTTCTTTCCTATTTTTTTTGTTTGTTTTTGTTTTGTGTGTGTGTGTGCTTCGATCAAACTTGATCTATGATCATTGGTCAATACTGCACAATTCTCTCCCTTGACAGTGCTTTTACCTACTTTACTCTGTAACCCCTTTCACTGCTGAGAATAGGTGAACATGATCCAACTGCAAAAGATATATGCCACTTGCTGACTCTACTTGGTATCCATGTTCCTTGGATGGCTGGGTGTTCAGATTTCAGAAACACAATCTACGACCATTGGCAGTGAAGGGATTAATGTGCTCTTTTAAAATCAGATTACATACATTTCCTTGTAATTTACATTTGAACATACCTGAAGAATAAACCTTTAAACTTTTTCATCCTGATACACTATTGCTTGAAATAGACTTGACTATGATAGTTCAAGGGTGGTGCCAGAATAGCTTGGCGCCTCAGGCGCCAAGCTATTCTGGCACCACCCTTGAACTAGAATGATTGTTCTGTCTCCTAAACTGTAATGTAGCCTTCAAAGGACTATAAGCAACTTTTGGCAAGTCAGCCTCCGGGTGTAATGGGTCAATGTACAAGCTACTCCTGATCACAAAATGTAGATCATAACTGTAAATTATTCACACATACACTTCTAGTAACAGACTTACGATGATGATGATGATAATGATTTTTGACGATGGTTGGATATTTCTAGAGCGTTCAAGGCATCCATGATGAACATTGTCATAGTGCTAGGGTGACTGGGGGGTTAACCCCCCAACCACCCTAGCACTATGAGAATGCTCACTATGTGAACAGTATGGGTGGCTGCATGCACAAGGGGGTTATTAAAAAAGAAAAACTCAACAAATAATGTCTATACAAATGTCATCTCTTCCCAGATGTTTGGATGGCAACTTGGTAGCTTTCTCCGTGTTCCCGTCGTGGCAAGGCAGTCAGAAAGGAAAGTTCTTCTGCCACCTTCGTCCCGTTTCCCGACAACGGCTGGTGGAGATGACATACAAAGTGCGCAGCGAGAGGAGGCCAGACCCCATCTACACTGCAACAGTCAGTGTGGATGGTGGGAAAAGTTGGGAGCAGACAGGGCACGAGTACTTCACGTAAGTTGTTATTCACGCATTCATTCACGCATCTGCCTATCCAAAATTCCTAAGTGACAGACTTGGAAAGCATGCTTTTTATGTCTGTGTACAGCAGACCCTGGTTTTAACGACCACTCTTATGAGAGATCACCTGTCATTAGAGACCATTATTTAGGTGGCTGTAGCTACCTATATGATGGCCACTTTTTGCCCTCTTGATAGAGCACCTGTCTTTCAAAACCACTTATTCTTCCAAAGAGGGTGACTGCTACAACCAGGTTCTACTGTACCAGTGGCAGGAGATGGATTAGGTTTGACCCTAATGATGTCATTCAGCCTTGTCACAATACAACAGGAAACCAGTTAACCCTTGTCATTCAGAATACACCAGCGTGTGAAATAAGTTTGACTAAAATAGTTCAAGGGTAGTGCCAGAATAGCTTGGCACCTCTAGGCGCCAAGCTATTCTGGCACCACCCTTGAACTAAAGCCATTGGTCTATATCCTTATCTGTAAGTACTATAATGTAGCTTGCATATGGCAGTGTACAAATTTGAAGCTTTTTGCCTCAGTATGATATGGGTTAACTGAAACAAGCATAGGTCAGCGGTGTTGAAAGAACAGCCTGGTGTCACTCTTAAAACAAGTTTTGATTTAACCCGTTTGTTACCAGGGATCACAAATTGCATGTGACACCACTGCACACTGACCAACATTCATGTGAAAAGCCCGAAATAGGCATACTGAACATAAGACTGACAAGAGACATAAACCCTCACGAGCCCCCGCGACTGTGGGAGCTCGTGAGGGTTTCTGTCTCCTGCAGCTGGTAGGTAATTAAGGGGTTAACAATCGGAACCAACAAGGCTTTTCCAGAGGTCATGACCACACTTTTTCTTGGTAAATTGCTTCGCTTGTTACAGACTATGGTTATAGCTTTTAAAAAAAATGTGCTTCTTCTGTGCCATTTTGCTACATCCAAAGTGCATCAAATTATTGTATTTATTTCTAGTGCATGTTCACTCACTTTTTCCCCCCTGCAGCGACGGCCTGCTGAACATCGAGATTGATTCCATGCTGGGCAGGAAGTTGCCAGACTTCCTGGAGGGTGACACCTCTGGCTCCAACAGTTTCCGTGTGGGGTCCTACATCCAGAGAGGTTCTCGCATGGACACTGCTGTCGTGAATGGAGAATCCGTCCTTATCCATCCCGTCAAGCCGTTCGGAATCGATGTCACTGCCTCAGGTTTGTAAGAACTGTTAGAAGGAAAGCAAGAGTTAAGATTGAAAAATGTTAAAAGTTCTGCTCAACTCCCAAAGAGCCCCAGCCATCCGAGAAACATGGACACAAAGTAGTAGCAGCCTGATGCACAGATCATCATGAGTCCCTGCAATCGCAGGGGCTTCTCAGGATCTTACGCTCTCTTGGATTCGGATCGTGTTCAGATTTTCTCAGCAGTGAAGGGGTAACAAGTTTTAAATTGTTCCAAAAAATGTACACCACAATTTCTTTAACATTTCTCTTCATCTTAACCCTTTTCTTCCTGATGCACCACTGCTTGAAATTAATTTGACAATGATAGTTCAAGGGTGATGCCAGAACAGCTTGAGGCGCCAAGCTGTTCTGGCACCACCCTTGAACTAAAATGGTTGATCTATCTCCTAGGCTGTAATGTTGCCTTCATAGGACAATAAGCAGATTTTGATAAATCAGCCTTAGGATGTAATGGGTTGGTTACCAGCATTATTTTAATATGACTGGTATCTCAACCTTTACAGCCAGTATGCGCATAAAAAATATTGAGAATTAGTTGCTAAACATTAACACTTTTCTCTCTCTAGTAAACAGTTATTGAGAATCGACAGCCAACGTGAACACTGTTAGACAGAAATCTAACCTGACATTCATCTTTCTTTGTCAATCAGATCCAAAACTACGCGAAACTCAGCTTCTGAAAGACTCCATAATGGTGGAGAGCCAGCGCCAGGAGCCATACATCCCCAATGCCGACCTCATGGCCGTAGTTTTCCAGAACTCCTCTCTGCCTTTCATCATCACCCACCCCAACCACCCGCCAACCGTCAAGATCACAGCAGATAAACGCTCTTTTCTCAGGAGAATTTTCCCACAGGCAGTGCTGCAGGAGGGGTCTTTGACAGGGAGAATGACCCAGAATGCAACACACTGGATTGTGCAAGTGTCGGGAGCTATTAAAGAATGCCCCGGTGAGTTCATATATGTATTTTATCTGTTTCAGCAAGAATCCTTTCGCCCTTTGGCTGTCGGTGGCGCTTTTTGTCAAGGCGATTCAGGAATCACCTTGACAAAAAGCGCCACCGACAGCCAAAGGGTTTTATTGTGCAGGAATCATCCCAACAAAATTCAAGACTGACGGCCAAAGGGTTAGTCTCATTCACAATAAAATATGGCTATTGCACCTCATCCATCAAAGGTTAATAAGAGAACAGGACATGGTAAGCACAAGTAAAGGCAACCTCAACAGTTAGTCCTCGGTTGTTGGTAGTGCTTTTTGTTGTGACAGCCAAAGGTTAACATATGCTTATGCCGTGCATCCGGATGCTGCTGGCCACAAATGAGTTAAGCATTGAAAAATAAATAAGATGTCAACTAAAATGCTATCATTTCTGTATGTTTTGTAGGGTACCTTAAAGTTGTTCTGTCGGATCCGGCCTACCCAAGCACTCCCCTATACACCTGTGACATGGCTGTCACGTGTCCAAAAACATTTCATCTGCACTTTTACCTGCCAAGTGGTGACACAATGGGGCTTGATCGACAAGTGGTAGCCAGTGTGGCCGATGTGAGACAGGTGCACAATTTGCGTCTGCACCGGCCGGCCGCCCCTGATGTGGATGCAAATCAGGAAAGAGAGCCAGCTCCTGTTTGTAAGTAAAAATGATACTTATATTTGGGCCTTTTGATTTACGGTGCCTACCCCACCTTTGAGTACACAACAGACATAAATATTGAGCGCACAAGTTAAAAATTCATCTCACAATTCAAAAGGAGCAGTTCCATTAGAGCTGACTGGATGATAAACAGAAACATATCGAATACACAAGGAGTTACAGTAGAACCTGTTTTTAGTGACCACACAAGAGATCATCTGTCATCAAAGACCATCATTTAGCTGGCTACAGCCACCTAAATGATGGTCTTTTTGACAGGTGACACCTTTTTGCCTGGCAAGACTTCTCTTAGAAGAGCATTGGTCTTTCAAGACCACTTTTTTCTTGCAAAAAAGGTGTTGCTCAAAACAGGCTCAACTGTAATAGCAGGTTGCACGTAAATTTGCAATGAGGGGCAACTGGCTTACAAAGCTCCAGCTTTCAGCCTCACAGTATTATAGCATCTTAAAAAAAGGTGGGTATCAAGTGTGCTTGGAGGATGTCATACCAATACCAATCTTGTGTGTTGCAGCACTGGCCCACCCACCCACTGCCTCCGCCACACAAGAAGAAGAGAGCCGAGTGGAACTCCCCGACGGTTTCATCTTTTCCATTCCTTACATGGTGTCGGTGGGCGGAGCCATCTTTCTGCTGCTCTGTCTGCTCATCATTGGTCTTATTGTGCAGCCAGGTTGGTGGAGTGTGACTGCGTCTAATTACAGCAGAACCTGTTTTCCCCTGTAGCGAAACGTGTTTGGCCCCATGACAGCCACAGTGGGCCCACTGCACCCATCGTGGGGCTGAGGATCTTTGCTTACTGGGTTGAGCTTTGCTTACATTGGTTATTTTCTTTTACTTGTTTTTAGCAGTGGCTTTCTTTCTTTTTTTGTTTAAAGTAAAGTGGTCTTAATCTCTCAGGAATCTTGAAGTGCAAAAAAGTATCACCTGCCATTAACCCTTTGACTGTAGGTTGCAGTTTTTGTCATAATTCCTGCAGAAATTGTGACAAAAACCACAACCAACGGTCAAAAGGTTAACCCATAAAGCCCTGACATGCCACAAAACAATGTTGATCAATCATGATCGTTCAAGGGTGGTGTCAAAATAGCTTGGCACCTGCAGGTGCCAAGCTATTCTGACACCACCTTTGAACTATCATGGTCGATTTGTAGACCTCAAGAGATATCTAAACAAAATTGATAATTTCATGCTCAGGATGTGATGTGTTAAAGACCATCATTACAGAGGACTACAGCCACCTGGATGATCTTTAATGACAGGAGGTTTCTCATACTCATAAAGAAGGTCACTCAAAACAGGTTCTGATGTGCAATGGGTGGTATTTTAGTAACTGTGATGAGTATGTTCTTTGTAATCTGTGTGCTGGTGTGTGAATGGGTACAGCACCCAAAATCACAGACCTACAAACCGTCACGCAGCTGTGTGTGTTGCAGGCATCCCCGCGCCAGAGCCGCCAATTCTGAAGTGTTACCATGCTGTCTTCATGGTGGTCTACGTAGTGTTTCACTTTCTGTACAGTATCATCGCCTCTGCCTCTGTCTTCTTCCTTATCATCATCGCTGTCAATAGGTGAGTGACTGGGGGGAAGAAGCAAAGACGAAATTTAACCCTTTGCATGTCAGTAGCGGTTTTAGTTTTGCTGCCAACACACAGAGCTAATAAACTGCCAACACACAGAGTTAATAACTCGGTGGCAGTATGCAATAGGTACAGTAAACAGTATGTGCACAGCCAGTGCACAGAGACATGTCCATTCCTTTGCTGTTCAACTTGTTTAGCCTAAAAAAATTTTAACAGAACAAATTACAACTTCATGTATTTAAAATATGTAGTTTTTTTCATCCTCAGAACTGTACCCCTCCTCATTTCAACTACAACAGAATCTGTTCTGAGTGATCACCTGTCATTAAACACCATTATTTAGGACAACTAAATGATGGTCTTTTATGACAAGTGACACTTTTTACCCTTCAACTTCAAGACCTTTCTTGAGAGAGCACCTTTGTTTTAAGACCACTTTTTCTTGCAAAAAAAAGTGGTTGCACAAAACAGGTTCTACTGTACTTCTCAGTCTCTTGTTTCACTCCCTTAGCAGTAAACATCACGAAACATCTTCAAATCCAATAAATGTCCTCAGTGAATTCAACTATGGATTTTTCTAAAATAACAAGTTTAAGCCACAAATGTCCTAGCTTTCCCAGGAGCAAGGAGTCAAAGTTATGTCAGCAAGTCACAGATCCTCATGAGCCCCCCGCAACTGCGAGGCACATGAGAATCTATACCTCTTGCAGCTGGATGGTGTTCAGATATTTTTTTTAAAAAATGTTTAAATTATTTTCCAGCGGGCGAGTGGCTTTCATTCAGCAACATCAGCACCAGGCCGCTGCCACTTCAGCATCTCACCAGCTGGAACTGACGACCATGCAGACGTACCTAGAGCGTGAGATGCGACGTCAGGACACACACATGGATGACATGCGTGGGGGTTGTCGACATGACATGCAGGCCATTGTCGCGGACATGAAAAAGGTAAAATGTGATTTTGACTTATCCCGTTCAGTGCCGAGAAAATCTGAACACCACCCACCCGCAAGAGGTATAGATCCTCATGAGCCCCCGCAGTTGCGGGGGCTCATGAGGATCTATGCCTCTTGCTGACACCACTTTGAATCCATGTTCCTGGGGAAGTTAGGTATTTTCAATGTTGAAGTAACAAGGACAGCAGAAACACTGTCTGCATCATCTGGCACTGAAAGGGTTAATTTTTTTTTTTTTTTTTTTTTTTTTTTTTTTTTTTTTTGGGGGGGGGGGGGGGGGGTTCTCTACAGAAGTGAAATAAGTACCCATACAGTAAACTTGAAATATATAATAAAATGTTTGGCTCACTGGTAGCACATGGATTGTCACCTGAGAAGAACCTGTTTTGAGCAGTCATCTTTTTTGTGAGGAAAAAAGTGGTCATAGAAGACAGTTGCTCTTGCCAAGAAAACTTATGGGAAACAGTGTCACCTGTCCTTAAAGACCATTGTTTAGGTGGCTAGAGCCACTGTATGTTCTAAAATTTGTAGTAACCACTTTGATTCTACACTCAATTACAGTTACACGAGGCGATACTGTCTAAGACGGAGGACGTGTTTGCAAAACATCGCCTGGAAAGCTTGTTAGAGCAGCATCGACATCGCTCACTACAGCAACTGTCACAGGACCTTCTCACTTTCAGGTTAGAGATGCTTTCGCTGTTATTTACTTATAGACTCTTTTGATGCCACAATGGAAGACAGATTGGTCAGGATAGTTCAACAATCCTGACACATTAGCTTGATACCAGAGAAGGTGCAAAGCAAATCTGGCTTTGCTCTTACAACAGCTATTATAGATCAAGGGTAGTGCCAGATTCACTAGGCACTATGAGAAGGCACCAAGCAGATCTGGCACTACTCTTAAACTGTCATGGTTGACCCCAAACTGGTTATCTCCCTCAATTGCTTGCACTGATCTCTGGCGCAAATAGCCCCCAAACTGCATGAATCTCTGCAGCAATTTGATGTTATGATGAGTTTTGCGCCTCCATTGCGCATTCAGGTCATCTCAAATCCTCAGTAGGGTTTTATTATAATGAAATATTGAATATATAGCTTCAAAGATGTATTATTTTCTACTTCAAACGAAGAACTACTTTTTTGACTGCAGAGGAGCTCCGTTTGTTGCTGTGTAGTGCATACTTTGCGTGCGAGCATTCAAGTAGATAACAAGATGAGGATTTCATCCCAAAGTCTACTGTATTGTTTGGAGCTCACGTGCGTTTTTCTTTTAGGAACATTCAGAGTTATTCATATTTTTAAGCTTATCCTTCTGATCCATTTCCCTCCTCTCTAAGCCACCGGCGCACAAATAAAGACGGACACACAGCGCTTCTCGCCATTAGTACGCTCTGTGGGCTGGATTGGCGACAGGAATTCTGAAGAAGAAGAATAGCACGAGCAGCAAAATGACGTCACTATAGTATAAGCGTCACGTCATGGCATCGCTTGGTCTCACAACGCCGTGTACACTGTGACGAATCTGATATTTCACATCACTCATCCAAAAGGCACGCTCTTCCAGAGCTGACTGTTTTGTTCCACACAGCCTCTTCCAGCGCCGACTGTTTGATGAGAGTAAATAGTGGCTCCAAAACTTTAAAAAATGAATTAATTATTATTGAAAAAGTTGAAGAGGTACAACGCTGGATTATGAACCCATTCAGTATCTCCCTTTCATCCCACACCCAAACCCCCTCCCTCCGCCTGATCCGCACGGCAATGGCACACACAAACACAAATGGCAGAATGGCACACACAAACACAGACAGCAGACACATGGCGCTTCCTACCGATTATACGTTCTGTGGGCTGGCGTAATAAGGTGAATGGCCCACGCCCACAAAGCCTCTTCTGTATGAGCTTGATGTATATTCCACCTTTTCCACAATACGTTTGCAAATATCATACAAAAATAAATGAAGGAGAACATCGCGCCAGCTCATACACATGTAAAACACTGAAGTGCTGGTGATTTGTGTCAATCAGGAACATTGTATAAAACACTGATGAGTTTGGTGCTTTTACGTCACTGTCACTGTTTGATTCTTCTGATGAAATCAAGGAGTCTTACTTTTGACATTTTTTCCACATTGAACTTTTATTTTCCAAAAAGTTGAAGAGGTACAAAGCTGGCTAATGAACTCATCCAATGTCATTCTACAAATTAGCCATATCCCAAATTTTAAGTGCATATAATCAAAATTGTGGACTCTAATCTGGGTCAACTGACTTTCTATAAACGGTCTTTTATGTCTTCAATGAGACATCCAATTACAATATGCTCGGAGGCTCTCTTAGCCACCCACTTAATAAAGTATTTTGCCAAGATTTAAGTTTGTGCGTACAGTAATATCAGAGATTCTCGTGTTTACATACATACGCACACACACACATACGGCGCTTCGCGCCAAATCGACGTTCAACAGCAAGGTTAGAGTGGCTAGACTTGATATCATTTTTATCTTGTTACTTCTTTGCCAGACTATGGGCCCGCCTGCCTGTTATGTCCTTTGCATTCTACGGAACGCGCTCCGACCAGCCCCGTCTTAAAGTCTACCGTATTGAAAATATGGTAGACAAAAAGGAAATCACACTTTTTCCATAGTCATCTGGCAAAGAAACTAACTGTTTCTGTGTTCTGTCACATGGATATTAAATACTTTACGCTGCTTCATCTTCAATTTAAGATTTGGGCTGTTTTCATGATGATTTCGCTGACCTCATTTCCAAACGCCATTGTGGGTCTATTCACCACAAACCAGTCAAACAGGGACATATCTGCCGGTTGTCTAATATGTCATATTGCAGTTAGCACACAATTGTGCAATGAGATGCTGGCAAATTGTTTAAGAGATCAGCACAGTAATCGAGGGAGGCAATCAGTGCAGGTTGACCCATCTCCAGCTGTAACAGAGTCTTGATTATTCTTGTTTACTTTGGGAGGAGCATAAGGCGGTTACACAGTAGCTAAAGTCTGTATTAACCCCTTGGCTGTTGGTAGCAGTTTTTGTCGTGATGTTGCCTGCAGCAATCATTGTGACAAAAACCGCTACCGACAGCCAAAGGGTTGGGTGTCAAAAATTTTATTAGTTACTCCTTAAACACACATATGATCCTGAAATTCTGAAAAAGCCGGAACTTTAAATGCATATATGAATCTATTTCTTCCCTAGCCTCCATCTGCAAGAGGCATGTATTCTCAAGAGCCCCTTGCAGAAAAAAGTGATGTACCGTCTCATTCACTGATGGATTTTGAAAATCTGAAAACTTCATTTCTCTTGTCCTTTGCAGAGAAAAGTACAGCGGTGCTGTGCACACCATGCTGAATGAACTAAACCACAATGTTCTTCAGTCGTATCAAAGCATTGAGAATAATCCCTGGCTAAAAGGTGCTCGCTTTCTGCATGGCTCGGTCATCAACATCCGCAAACACATAAAAAACGTAGAATCAAAACCCTTCCTAGAATGGGCCCACCTGCAGACTGATCTCAGCAAACTTACAGTTGGTGAGTTTTCAAGTTACTTTGTATTGCTATCATTTGTGTGGTTGTGTCTAAAAACTGTACACTTTACAGTCCAAGCCTATGATACCTGACGGAAAAGACACGTAGCTCTGCATCTTTTCCATCAGTAGCAGTGAAGGGGTTAGGTTTTGCTTTTAGGAGATGGGGAATTAGTGTAGTTCTCTTCGCTTGATAGAATTTTAACTCATTCAACCCCACGCTTGTATTTCCCAAATTTTGGAGGCGTCATCTAACGACTATGCATCTGTTGCAGGAGATGGATTGACCATGGTAATTCAAGGGTAGTACCAGATTAGCTTGGCACTGACAGGCGCCAAGCTAATCTGGCACTACCCTTGAATTACTGTGGTGCGTCATGGCTGAATGGGTTAAACATGAGAAAATTCACAGAAGAGCGCCGTTTCTGAAGGGTATTTAACTGTGTACTACGTAAGCAAAGTTCGGCCAGGACCCCTAAGAAAAGATTTGTTTTATCAAACATTTCTGGTATCAGTTTACTGTAGGTGGCTGTACAGGATGATGTTCACTCGTCGACATTTGTTTTCAGATTTGAGGTCAAGTTTCCGTGTGTAAACTTGTGACGATCTCCTGTTTAAGCTCCTGAAATGCCGTTTTTATTTTATAGCAGTTCATATGTTCTTATTGTGGATGTGTGCCTCACACTCTCTTTATGTTAACCTATTTAACCCAGCAGTAGGAGATGGATCAACCATGATAATTCAAGGGTATTGCCAGATGAGCTTGGCGCCTTCAGGTGCCAAGCTCATCTGGCACTACCCTTAAATTATCATGGTCAAACTGTCTCCAGCTATTGGTACATAGTCATTAGATAACACCTCCCAAATTTGGGAAATGCCGGTGTGGGGTTAAATGGATTAATATTGCCAATTGGGCTGTTTCTTTCTCAGATGTGCCATTTTCACTACCAACCGTACCCCGACTGACAGATCTTGAAGAGGTTTTGGAGGCCGACCAACCCCAAACAACAAAACGATCCTCTGACGACGCCAAAACTAAACACATCAAAACTACCCGTGTTTACAACCAATGGATGTCTCCCTTCTCGCAAAACGCCTCTATGGAAGCTGACAAACTGCAAAGAAATGGAAGAATTGGGGATGACCGGGATGAGACGAAGTCGTTCCTTGTGTTCTACATTATCCTGGGTTTGCTGGCCTGTTTGGATCTAGTGTTACTGCTCCACAGAATGCTCAAGGCTTGCAGTATGGGGCAGCTGCTGCTGTATGGATTTCCCGAGTACATGGACTTCCGCGAACGCAAAGGTCAGTGGTTTGTTAAACCCTTCACTGCGAGTGGATGCAAATTGTATTTCTAAAATCGTGCTAACTCCGATGTCGAAGATCCACAGCCATCCAAGGAACATGGGTACAAAATGGTTTCAGTAAGAGGCAAAGATCCTCATGAGCCCCTGCAGTTGCGTGGGCTCTTGAGGATCTGTGCCTCTTGCAGTTGGGTGGTGTTCAATCATTCTTGGTAGAGAAGGGGCCAACGCTAATGTCTAACTGACGTACTGATTGCAAATACTCCACAACCTTAGATAACTCTGCTGAAAGTTTTTTTTTTAAATCCTGTACTTTTAGTTTTAGGGTACTAATGTACCTTTTTCAATCAACATTGCTGCTGAAAAGTTTTTTTGCAAAATTAGTAGATATGAGGTAAATAATATACTTTTCAGGACACTTTGTTCTGTACTGAAGAATATGCTCGTGTTTGCCTATAATCAAAATCAAACTATGGAATAATCAAAATCGAAGTCGACATAATGAATTCTTGTCTTTTCACTAAAGTTTTGGACTGATGAGGTCTTTAAACAAACAAAATATTTGTTCTTCAAAGTCTTTTAAGTCTGTACTTTTTTTTAAATCTTTTTTTTTTTAACCCATGTGCTACACTTAGCATAGCCGCAATCAGCACTGACACCTGAACATTTTGGTGGTTGCAATGTTGCAGAGGATGGTGATGATGATGTCTTTGATGATGGAAAAAAGTGCAGATGTTGGACTGAATCTCCATTCTGCCAGGCTGTCAAGGCTTTCTTCTCACAGGTATGAGAACAGGAAGCAAGAATGCCAGATATTTGAGATTTACATCAGGAAACAAGAATTGAAATAAGCATTCACATAACTGCATTAACTGTTTTAGCCCTGAGGCCCTACTGCAGGAGATGGCTTGACCATAATTCAAGGGCAGTGCAAGATTAGCTTGGCGCCATCTGACACTGCCCTTGAATTATCATGGTCAAGCCACCTCCTAGTTGTTAGGCAACACCTCCAAAATTTGGGAAATGCGGCCGTGGGGCTAAAAGGGTTAATATCAGTTGTTCAGAAGTCCCCCATGTAAAACGTGTTGCGACATAACACAATCAAATTATTTTTTTGTGATCCCTTTATGCATGCAAACACCAGTAGGGTTTACAGTACATATTTTGGGCATTAACGCAAAAAAAAAAAAAAAAATTATATGTGAATTTTTGGGCACCTGTATCTCTGTTGCAGTTAATATCCTCATCGTTTGTGCCAAAAGCAGTGATAGTGGTTGCCATGGCGATCGCACTGCGGTGGGTGCTGCATCTGTCTACAACAGCACTGACTGTGCAGTCCTTACAGCGTTCGGGCCTTTACCACAGCTCTGTGAGTAATCATTATTACTGACATCAAAATACAGTGAACTTCAAACATAGCAGTGTCAGAGGACTTGCGTTTTGTTGCTGTTACGTCCAAAGTTTCAGAGCTAAGTTATATTTGACAGGAAAGATGTGGTGGAGAAGAGAACTCTAACAAAAAGCACTGTTATATCCAACATTTCAAGTAGCAGAATTGACTATAGGTACTATTCGTAGGGCAACATAAATGCAGCTCAGATCTACGTGGATGAGAGAAACACAGTAACAAACCCAGTAAGCAATGGTCCTCGGGCCCACGACAGCTGCAGTGGGCCCGCGCACAGCTGTGCGCGGGCCCACTGCGGCCGTCGTGGGCCTGAAGACATTTTGCTACTGGGGAAGGGCTGAAAACTTTGGAAGACCGGCTGAGCGCTGCAATTATTCTACACCATCATGACTTTATCTTGAGGTCCAAACAGTCCACTCGGGGATCTTTGATGTTGAACGAACAATGATATAAAAAATACAATCCACATCCGTTGGCAGTGAAGGGATCAACCAGCACATGAATGGTGTATTTTCAGGAAGAGTATCTGGATCTGCATGCAGACCTGATCAACGCGAGAGTTCGTGCCCACACTGAGCACATCAACACTTTAGACTTCCCGGCATACCAGACGTGGATGTCGACCTACATCCAGAGACATCAGTTTGCATTTCAGGTAAGACCTGTTGTCTATGGTGTGACTGCCAAAGGTTTGACAAAATATTTGAAACGATGAAGATTAACTCATTCAGCCCGACGGCCGTATTTCCCAAATTTTGGAGGTGTCATCTAATGACTTTGCACCAGTTGCAGGAGATGCATCGACCATTATAATTCAAGAGCAGTGCCAGATTAGCTTGGTGCCAACAGGCGCCAAGCTAATCCGGCACTACCCTTGAATTATCATGGTCGACCCATCTCCTGCTGTAGTGCGTCAGAGCTGAATGGGTTAAAACATGCGCACAGACAAGGAGCTAAAATTTTGTCACCGTACACTGCCTTGTAAGCATGTTGTGTGCATAATACAGTGCATATCACCAACCCATTATTGTATCCCAGGTGGCGTGAAAATAACAGTCAGGATTCAGAATCTACAAGTCAATTTGCTGTGTGTCAGTGCACATGTATGCTATCAATCTTCAAAAGTTGTCAAAAGTTTTGATAGGAAATGTGCCACTTTGCTTGTATTTGGTAGAGAGAGAGAAAAAAACTTAACCCCCTCCCTGCCACTGTACATGTTGTATTTCTGAACTCTGTTCCCTCAACGACCAAGAAGCCTCAAACATCCAAGGAAGAGAGATACAAATTGGTCTCAGCAAGAGACATAGATCCTCATGAGCCCCCACTGCTGTAGCAGGGGCTCATGCGGATCTATGTCTCTTGCAGTTGGATCCTGTTCACATTCTATCAGCAGTCAAGGGGTTAAACTTTCCACTGCTGTTCTTTTTTCTAGGTCTATCGTCAACAACTGACACGAATGCAGCATGTGCACACACAGACATACTGCCATTACCTGGAGAGCCTGGGACTGGCTGGAAACTGCAGCCATCATGGTTCAGGGGACGACCAGAGGGACGGTGCTTACGGGGTCATCTCACCTGGGTGCCAGTTTCAACCAGTCCTGCCAAAGTATTACAAGAGGTGAGTAACTCATGCACAGAAAAAGGGATTAAAAAAAAAGAAAAAAAGGAAAACGACATAGTTTGGTTTGATCTATGCGCATTTACAATTACTAACAATTCGTCAGAAAAAAAATTCAGTTCATACCAGAAAAAAGTGTACATGTATGTCAACAAATAGAATCTTTTTATAATTATTTACACAAAGACTAAAAACTCTTTCTCAGCTTTTTTTCTTTTTAAAAAAGAAACCAAATAGAAAAATCCATAAAAATAAGAAAACAAATGAAAATCTCCAAAGAGGCGAACATTTACAAATGACTGAAGCAAGTCAAACATTATCAACATGTAGTTTCTGGTCTCAGAATGAGTGCAAGATAATATCATACCTCGTTTTCAGCAAGTGAAACACATTTCTACCTCATGGACTGTAAACAAAACTAGCAGCCACCAGTATTGTTTTCACCCTACTGATAGATGCATGCACAGGGGGTTAATCCATTCAGCTGTGACGCACTACAGCAGGAGATGGATCGACCATGATAATTCAAGGGTAATTTGGCGCCTGTTGGTGCCAAGCTAATCTGGCACTCCCCTTGAATTATCATGGTCGATAGGTCTCCTGCAACAGGTACATAGTCGTTAGATGACGCCTCCCAAATTTGGGAAATATTTGAGTCGGGCTGAATGAGTTAAGAATTTTACCCCAGTCACATTTTCACCTTTTCAGGTGCCAGTCTGAATACAGTACCATAACCTGTCTGAACAGCAGCAAGATCTAATCAGTCATGGTAGTTCAAGTGTTGTGCCAGAATAGCTTGGAAACTTTTGAATTGGGAGATGTCTCTGTAGTTAAGGCGATAGATCAACCATGATAGTTCAAGGGTAGTGCCGGAATAGTTTGGCACCTATAGGCGCCAAGCTATTCTGGCACCACCCTTTAAGTTAAACTAGTAGTTTTGGCCTTATTCCTAAGCTGTGACATAGTCTTCAAAGAGTAACGCGGTCATATTTTCACCATATCGTGTCAGAATGTTAATACCACCTCTTTGAAGGCCCACTACCGCCATAACTGTTCAAAGATACAATTCTGTAACAGATGGTTATGAAACGCTACACACAGGGCTAGTTATGGTTCATTTAGATACAGGACAATCCAGTTCAGCACACGTCGCCTGTATATCAAGTAACCGTACAATAACTCCACTCCGTTCTAGAAATACAACACTATCAGTACAAGAAACAGCTAAAAATAAATTGACATGCTAATGGCTGCGCAGAAAAAATGCGATTACTTGTGTGCTTTTGATGTATGTCCAAACAGCTATTTAAGTTCAATGGTGTGTCAACAAGGCTTATAAACACAAATGGTGCTGAAATGTGTCCAGATTTGTGTGTAATGGTACTTTTAGACATGTCACATGTCCACACACATCCACCTTTTCAGGTCAGACTCTGAATACCACAACCTATCAGAGCAGCAGCTGGGTGTGATGCTGGAGAACGTTCGTGCCATTATCTTCGACACCTGTCAGGTCATCGTTGTTTTTCTCTCCATTGTTATCCTGAAGGAACTCATCTGTGCTGTCGTCTGGATCTTTATCAGAAGGTGAGGATTGTAATGAATATTGCAATTTTTATTTTCCTATCTCTTGGGAATCACAGAACTGCCCATGAGAAAAACATTGGAAAACTGGCCAAGTTCCAGGGGCTACCATACAATAATCTATGGTAGTCAAAATCTCAGACTAATAGTACCAGAATTTATCCCTATATCAAGAGCATTGCAAAGACTTCAGACATTCTGCGGACGTCATCAAGGCAATGCCTTGCAAGCAAAATGCATATTTCCTTATGCGCCTCTGCAGCCACAGGGGCTCATGAGAATATATATAGACCACTTGCTCACAAGTCGTTGCTTCATTGACATCCACAGTTTAGGTACTTGTCCGGCATTAACAGTATGACTGCTAAGAGGACATATCCCACAGTGATCTAGGCACTCCAGCAAAAAGGTCCATTAACCCATTTAAAAATAACCCCATGGCTGCATTTGACAAATTGTTATTTTTTTTTGGGGGGGGGCGTTACCTAATGAAAATGTACCAGTTTTATGAGGTGGATTGACCATGACAATTCCAGGGTAGTGCCAGATTAGCTTGTCCTCTTCAGGTGTCAATCTATCGCCTGCTGTAGTGCGTCCGGGCTAGATGGGTTACCGGTAAGCTCTTGTTACAAAGGAGCATAACCTACTGTCTTTCCATACTACAGGTCCACCTCAGTATATTGCAGTACCTGGGAGCCATAGAGTCATTGTTATTCGCGATCACATTACTGTAGAGCTTAGTTTGCATGGACTTTTGAAGAAAAGCCATTTTGTAATCAAAAAGTCCTCGAGCCGACGTCAGTCTCAGCTGGCCCGCGCATGGCTGTGTGCAGGCGGGCTAAGGCTGAATCGGCCTGAGGACCTTTTGCTCACCGGGCATCCCCATGGGATTCATAGACCTGTGCACAGGCACTCGCCCTACTGTCTTAGACTAGTTTAGGCATAACTCCTATTGCAGTCCTGACAAATTCAGATAACTGTTGTCTAAATGAAGTATTTTTTTATATCACATGCATAAAAAATACATTGTATTAACCCTTTTCATCCCGATACACTTTTGCTTGAAATAAATTTGACTATGATAGTTCAAGGGTGGTGCCAGAATAGCTTGGTGCCTCAAGCACCAAGCTATTTTTGCACCTGCCTTGAACTAGAATAGTGATCTTTCTTGTAATCTGTAACATAGCCTTCATAGGAAAATACAGCCTTTTTAAACTCATTCTACCCCAGACACACCACAGGAAGATAAGGATTGACCATGATCGTTCAAGGGTGATGCCAGAATAGGCGACAAGCTATTCTGGTATCACCCTTGAACTATCATGGTCGATCTTTGTCCTGCGCTGAAATGCAGTCTTCAGAGGACAACGGCAAAATGTAAGGATTTCGGTCTTGGGGTAAAACGAGTTAAAAAATAAGCCTTGGGATGTAATGGGTTAACAGCTCAGATACACAAAATGTTTTGATTTCTAATTTGAACAGCCAAAGTATATCCTAGATATACTTTGGCTGTTCAAATTAGAAATAATTGTCCCATATAAATCAAAACATTTTGTGTATCTGAGCTGTTAACCCATTACATCCCGAGGCTTATTTTTTAACTCGTTTGACCCCAAGACCGAAATCTTTACATTTTGCCGTTGTCCTCTGAAGACTGCATTTCAGCGCAGGACAAAGATCGACCATGATAATTGATCCAGAAATAAACAAGTACATATATTATATGTACTTGTTTATTTCTGGATCAATTCCAAGTCTGCTTTATAAAGAAACAAGATCAAGATTAACTTGCCATGAACAAGCATCCATTTTTAACTCATTCTACCCCAGACACTCCACAGCAAGATAACAATCGACGATGATAGTTCAAGGGTGATGCCAGAATAGCTTGGCGCCCATAGGCGCCAAGCTATTCTGGCATCACCCTTGAACTATCATGGTCGATCTGTGTCCTGCACTGCAACGCAGTCTTCAGAGGACGACTTCAAACTTTGGGGATTTCGGTGTTGGGGTAGAATGAGTTAAGATCATAAATTACAAAACAGCAATTAATATTAATGAGCAATCGGCAAACTACATATTATGCATGATTTTGCACATTTTCCAGATCTGGGCTGATTCGACTGCGCATCATTTATGAAACAGATCAAGATGAGCCTGGGCCAGTGACAGAATGAAATACCCAAGATTCAATGTACAATGTGTATGCATGCATGCATGGTGCGTCCATTTATATGAACAGATTCAGCCCTGATACGCACAAGATAATGATTGACCATGTAGTCCAAGGGTGGTGCAAGAGTAGCTTGGTGCCTTGAGATGCCAGGCTATTCTGGCACCAACCTTGAACTATAAAGGTCGATCCGCCTCCTAAACTGTAATACAGTCTACAGAGGACAACTCACAAATTTGGGACTGCGACCCCCCCCCCCCCCCCCCCCACCCCCCCCCCCCCCCAAACACCTTTTGCTGAGAATGGGCAGGTTGCATACGCTTCCCTGCCTACGCTCCCATCCCTGCAGGAGTAAAAGAGGGGACGTGCATAGATTGATTGATTGATTGTACATTGCTTAACGTCCCGACAGCAACAAGGCTTTCTCAGGACGTGCCTGCACTGCTTGTGAAAAAAAAACTAAACAGAAAATTGAATGTATGTCGCCAGCCGGTCAAATACGTTAAATAAACCTACAACATGGGGCCTAAATAAAGCTAAGACCATTTAGCAACACACATCCAATATCAAGAGCTACAGGCAGTGCAGACAGTGGGGAGAGTTTTAAAAAGGCAAATACAGGTGAATGGACAAAGGGTAGACAGAAACACATGCCCCAGAATAGAGAAAAACCCACCCTGTGGGGCTGACCAGGGTGACCCTGGGAACTAAAAAATACCTAACCCCACCCAAGTCCCCCAGGGCAGACCCGGGTGGGGTGACGTGCATAGAGGTGAATAGGACTCTGTGCTAAAGGTTAACCCATTTAGCCCCATTTCCTAAATTTTGGAGGTGTCACTTGATTATGTACAAGCTGCAGGAGATGGATGGACCATGACAATTTAAAGGTAGTGCCAAATTAGCTTGGCGCCTGAAGGTGCCAAGCTAATCTGGCACTAACCTTTGAGATTGGGGATTAGGTTTAACCCTTTTAGCCCCAACGCCCAACAGCAAGATGGATCGACCATGATAATTCAAGGTAGTGCCAGATTAGCTTGGCGTCTAAAGGCACCAAGCTCAGACCTTCCATACGGGTGAGAGGAAAAGAAAGGAAAATGGTGGGGGGTGCTTGCAGGGCAAGAAATAATAATGAAACAAAGCAAGTAAGACCTTGTGATTTATCATTTCTTGCACATTTTCTGATGTCTGATGGAAACATGTCACTGGCAACAGTGCCACACTTTCACTCCCCCCCCCCCCCCCCCCCCCCCAGATTTAGGCATTTCACAGAAACGACCCTGCTGAGCAGGAAAAAAAAGGATTTCCATTAAAAAAAGGTAAAATGGAAGCTCTGCAAGTTCATCTGGCACTAGCCTTCAATGATCATGGTCCTAACATCTCCTGCTATAGGGCATTGGGGCTAAATGGGTTAAGTATGTCTTGTACATAGGAGTGTGTTCATTGTATATATGTGCACATTCCCAGTTTCCCATTTGCATGTGCTTGTGTGTATTGTGCCTGTGTGTATATGTATGTGGTGTGTGCACGAATGCCTGCCGGTAGAATGGTTTGCACAGTACAGAAGGCATTTACACATTATACATATTTTGCTGAAAATCAGTTGTAAGAAGTGAACAGAAAAAAGTAATACAAATGCCATAATGAGTCGGTGTAATGTGCATTCTTTTATTTGCATAAAATCTTGTTTACACTGCGATGCTGTGATAGGTGTTGTCTCCCCCTTTTCATTTCATGGTATACACATGTAACATATAGCTTCCTTTTTTAAATATCTTTATGCAAAACGTTCAAGTATCTACTACATGTAACAGCATAGTTACAGTGCAAAGCATGCCGCTTTTTTAGTATTCTAGTAAGGCTGTTTTCAGTCTCATAAAGTCTTTTTTGAAAATCTGTTACGTCCCTTCAACATGTTTTACATGTATGAACTGCATATAACAGTACAGATATGTTACACAAATTGTTGCTTTTTCAATAAGTAACATGGTGTTTGTTCATGTATTCGTAATAACATTCCTTTGTATGGCTCTGATTAATTTGCTGAGGTGCTTTTTTTGTAAACTTGTACAAATTAGTGTGGAGTTATAATGAAATTCAATCTGTTTTGTTATCACAAATGTTGTGCTTCTTCGAAGAAAAAAAAGTCAGTTTGTCCCAGACACATCAATGAAAAACTAGACAATACAATAACAAAAAAAAACTGAACCTTGAACTGTAATTCCTATTTTCGTTTGATGTTAGGTGTGTGCAGGTCTTTTATTTTGGACCTTACGGCCTTGGGCTGTAAGGTCCAAAATCAAAGACCAACAAAGTGCCTTTAAAGGCCCCACCATACATGCTGATTGTGCCCCGATTTTGTAGCAGATTCCGATCCATTTGCGAGTGGACGACGTCAGAATGCCTCTTTGTATCTGATCCAATCCCAATCGGCTGGTAATCTTGTGTTTAGAGCTTGCTCTATTTTTGCAACACAAATCGGCCCCGATTGTAAGCTTCAACCAATCAGAGCGCGTCTCGCGAAGCACGTCGTTTCAGTGTGAAAATGGCAGAAGATCAGTACCACCTTCGTTGCCGATGTTTCGCCCGCCTCTTCCCGAATATGATGCAAAACTGCTGCTAATGCAAGCTCATCATCATCATCACTGTCAAAACTAGCAGCCATTTTGCGGAACAGGAAGCTGTTTACGACCTTGATCTTCGGTTCAAACCGGTCAGCTAAGTCGGAAACGTGTGGCAGTGCACACATTTTTGTAGTCCGGCCCAATCAAACTCCGATTGAAACAGTTCTGGAAACTGCCTGAGAATCGGCCTCAAAATCGGCATGTGTGGCAGGGCCTTAACATGAGCCGTTTTCCACATAATGCACAACACTGTTTGACTAAAGATGTACTATTTTATGCTTCTCAATCATCGCAACTCAAATTCATGTGATATTAAAAAAAAGAGAGACAAAGCATGCACAAATAAAATGTCAACACACATTCACTAACATCATTACCCAACGGCACCGGGGGGTGTCAGTCATGCATAGTTGAATGATGTTTAACCAATAGTTAGCTGCCCACGCCCTTTGAATCAGCTGTTAAAATATGCTGTGGAATGCAAAGGTCAAATATAAATTCAAGGGACACAACTATCAATTAAAGAGACTGATACCACTGTTGACCAAATGCTATCACTGTCATTTGCCTTTGATGATCGTTTGCTTGGTTCAACACTTGCCAGTACACAATGTGAATAAACAAGAAAGGCAAAGAAGTACCCAACGGAGAAAGAAACACGCTTAGAAAAGACGGGTACAACACAATTTATTAATATTTCGGGTAAATACCCTTTGTCAAAATAGACAAACAAACAAAGAGATTAGCTGCTACTTATCTTCATTCGCAGAAGGAATGTGAAAGGCAAAGCCCTTATGGCTCACATGTATGACCCATCTACATGTGACCTTTGTGACAATAAGTAAAAGGATGGCTTCTGCACCAGCAAAATCCATGTTTTCTCAAAATTTAATCAGTTTTCATCTGCCACCTCTGTGACCCTTGACCAACTAAATTAGTATACATAGGAAGGTCTTATCATCAGCTACCTTTGCGCCAAATTTGATTGAAAAGTTTGCAAAACTGTTGATAATAACTACAATTCAGTCTTAGGTCCAACGCCACTGGAGTCCCTGAAATTTCAGGGAAATCCGATACCCCCTGACTGCGAGGTGAGGTCAGAAAACCCATCAAGTTAGTGCCGACAGCCCAAAGTTTATCTTGTGCAGTTATTAAAAATATTGCATCCTCTCAGAAAACTGAAGATTTTGTCCTGTGTTACATCCCGGAACAAAACCTTCAAGGAGACTGCTTTGAAGTGTTTATACCTTGTGTCAATTAGATCGGCACAAGACAACAAAAAGTGTTTAACAGAATACTGCTCGTCGCAGGCATAACACCATGGACGTTCCTCCTGTTTTAGTAAATAAGAGTGCGTAACATGCGTGTGCCCGATGTGGAGCCGAGCATGGACAGTCTCCTCACGGCAGCTGCCGCAGTGATAAGGTAGACTGTCGGACACCATAGGAAGAGCTTCATGCAGCTTGTTAGCTTCCTCTTTGTCCCACTCGGACTGCCACTCACGGGCTATGTACGCACTAGACCAGTACAACTGTAATTGACATAGATCACCATAAACCCCCGGCTGATGGGAATCTGTGCATTTTGCAGGCCTACTTTACACCCTTTACTAGATTCCCCGGATGAGTAAGCCACTGCGGAATTATTTGCTTATCCAGGGCCTTCAGCCTACAAGAGGCACAGATTTTCATAAGCTCATCATGTTGTAAAGGCTGCTGAGAAACTAAGGACTCAATATGGATCGGCCTCATTTGCACCCTGAAGTTGAGAACGTTATTACTGGTTAAAGCGTAGAGTGAACTAGAAGAAGTAGAGTTGCACATACTATATGAAACTGTGTGGGCATATAAATGTGGATTTCTGATACATATGTAGTGTACATATTAAATCCACAATCTCTGCAATTGTTTCAAAACATTGTTTCGAAATTCAGCTTTAAAATTTGGTGTCACATTGTGTTCCATCATCAAATCTATCGGTTCAATTAGCCTGAATTATTTTTTTTTAATGTTAGTTCAGACATCTCAACACACAGCCTGCGGTTTGCCAGCTCAATAACATAACGAAAGAGAAAGACTGAGCTGGCTCTCAGAGACGGACAGTGCCGGTGATGGAAAGCCTGCTGGCTGGTGCTCAAGAGGGAAAAAGGAGGGACCTGAAATATGATGCTGTCATCAGGTGCTGGGCCAGAAATTATAAGTGATGACAGCTTGACCCTTACCCACCCACCCCTTTACCACAGCCCTCTCCCTCCCCTTGGTGTTGGACCTACGACTGAATTCTAACAAAAATTGGCATTTTACACACATTTACTGATATCTTGTGACCCTTGACCTTTCCGAGGGCTCATCCAAATTAGTATGCAAAGATCGGTCTTACCATCAGGTATCTCTGTAGTAAGTTTGGGTTTGAAGTTGTGAATAGTATTTGAGGAAAAAAAACATCTTTTGTCAAATATGGCCATTTGTTACCTATTTCCTGAGCTCTTGTGACCCTTGACCTTTCTGAGGGATCAACCAAATTAGTTTGCATAGAAAGGTCTTCCCATCAGGTAACATTGTACCAATTTTGGGTTTGAAGTTGTCCATAGTATTTGAGAAAAAATAAATTATGTCAAAAATATAGCTATTTTTAAGTCCTTCTATTTATAGAAGGGACTTGTTAGGATGGGTCGTGGTGGGGCAAATTTAATAGCATGTACATGATGTCAAAGGCAGGCAGGCCTACTCCTCTGACAACTGAAGTAACAAGATAAAAATTTTGTCATGTGTTGTTACACCAACCTCGCTGCTGAACGTACATTTGGCGCGAAGCGCCATGTGTGTGTGTGCGTATGTATGTAAACATGAGAATCTCTGATATTGCTGTACACACAAGCTTGAAACTTGGCGAAATATTTTCTCTAAGGGTTGGCTAAGAGAGCCTCCGAGCATTTTGTAACGGGATGTCTCCTTGAAGACATAAAAGACAGTTTATAGAAAGTCGGTTGACCCAGATTAGAGTCCGTAATTTTTGTCATATTTACTTGAACTTTTGCATATAGCTAGTTTGGAGAAAGACATTGGATGAGTTCGTTAGCCAGCTTTATATCTTTTCAACTTCTTCGGTAAAAATTAATTCTTTTCAGAAAAAATTACAACAGTATAAAACCTTGACTTCTGAAGAAAGTCAGACAGTGGCGGCGAAATAAAAGAAGCAACTCTGTCACCACGCAGACATTGATGCAATACTCTAAATATAACGTAATTCTTTCTCTCGTTCTCTCTCTCTCTCTCACATACACATGCGTGCATCTCCAAGAGGCATAGATCTCATGCACCCGGAGGGCACATGAGGATCTATGCCTCTTGGAGATGTTTGGAGTGCGCGCTCACACACGCACACAGACACACACATCAATACACATCAATGCGCTTTCAGAAGAGCATGCAGGTGTACTTAGTGTATCATGTACAAGATAAAGTCAACCTGATTTCATATAGCAAGACTGAAATCGTACTGTGAAATTCTAGTTTTGTCACCATTTTCTCAGGCCTTGAAGCGAAAGTGAAACTCATCACGCCAAATATAAAATTACGTAAAAACCAAAAATATGATAAATGTTTGACAAGCCAATGACCGCATATGCACTGCGCCCCTTTTAGAATTCACTGTGGCGCATCGACAGATCTGCTAGGCTTTTTCAAAAGGAGATATTTCAACATCAGAATTAGGTCAAAGATGAGACCCTTGACAGTGAGGGCAGCTCGCATATAGAAGGGACTTGGTGGGTTATGGTTCATCCCATCTTGTTTACCTATTCCCCAATCCCCCCCCCCCCCCCCCCCCCCCCGTGACCTTTATGAGAGGTCACTCAGATTGGTATGTTTAGAAAGGTCTTGCCACAAAGTATCCTTGGACCAAGTTTGAAGACTGGATTGCATAGTCTCTAAGAAAATGCCAACGTTAAAGTTTTTACCGTGGACGATGGACAGACAACCACTGGCCCAGAACATCCCTTTTGCTTCACACATGAGCGCAAAATTGAACACTGACAATCAATGATAACTGTAAACAAAAGTCAAGTGCCTTTGATGCTAAAAAAAACTAACAAAAGCATCAGACCAACCGAACCCCTTGTGTATGCAGCCACTGGTACTGTTTACAGTATTGGTCGCTGCAAGCACAAGGGGGTTAAATGCAATGAAAAGCAGAAAAGATGTGTAACCAAACAGCATCATCAGTAGCCGCCAAGACGTTAACCCACTTAACCCCAAGGCCAAATTTCCTAATTCTGGAGGTGTAACCTAATGTCCAGATACCAGTTGTAGGAGGTGGATTGGCCATGATAATTCGTGATAATTCAAGGGTAGTGCCAGATTAGCTTGGCGCCGACAGGCGCCAAGCTAATCTGGCACTACCCTTAATCATGATCAATCTATCTCTTGCTGTTGGGCATTGGGGCTAAACCTAATCGCCAATCGTGATCAAAACAGATGGTCAAATCCATACCATTACAGAAGGCCCATGACTCTTGCCTGACTAAGCCAGTCATCGCGTGGCAAGTAACACCCACTGACAACTCGCTTGCCTGTGAAGCTCGAGCGACCATGCATGACACGCCAATTGTCCACCAGAAGCACAGTGCCTGGTAACAGCTTCAGCCAAAACTCACTCTCCCTGCTGTTGATGATCCGTGTCAAAGCGTCATAGCTGACATAAAACTGGGGAATGTCTTCTGCTGGTAATGTGCAAAGAGGTGCTCGATCATACGGGTTGAACCTGTCGCACATACAAAATCCATAATCTTTGCCAGCTGTCATTAAATCTGCTCTCTGAAACATCGGTTTTTATATACCTGCTATCTCTCTACAAAACAAATCCATTAATTTAACCACATTTACTAATGATTTGCGCAACTTTAGGTCCAATAAACAAGAGTGTTGGACTGATATCGGCTGTGCACAGGCCTACAGCAGCCGACATCAACCCAAAAATCTTTGCTTACTGGGGGAGGGGTGGGGGGTGGTGTCTACCGGTACACCGTGTACCAGCAGCAGGACATGTATAACATGTTAGTACAAGAGCATTGCCAGACTCCATGCTAACCTGGAGCTACACTGTAACTATTATGGTGTAAAAGTGAAGGCGTTTATCCCATATCATACCGAGGCTAAAAGCTTCAAATTTGTACACTGCCGTATGCAAGCTCCTCGCGCTGGGACCATACGGCGTTGAGGCGCGTCCCCTGGGTGGTGGATAGGGGGTCCCTCGTGAGAGGGGTGCACCGAATGAAATAAGGTGCCGTGAACCAACATGGTCTAAGGGAAGGTGACCCCGACAGAAAACCCCTGGTCCTCCTAGTAAGGGGGTTGGGCGTGGGGGTAGCTTCCCCACCCTGCAAAAAAGGAAATAGCTACAAAAACGCCGACGAAAAGATTAACAGTAATTCCTTTCCTGGAGGAGGAAGGTTCTTCTACTAGAAGACTTATGACGTCCTGTGGTGAAAGCCGGAAGTCTTCGGAAGCCACAGGACCGAGCCGCCTCTCTCTATCCAGGGATACAACCATGGGCACATGGAACGTCAAGACCATGTACCAGAGCGGCAAGGCCGCCCAGATAGCAGCGGAAATGCAAAAGTACAACCTTTCCCTGCTAGGCATCAGTGAAGCCAGATGGACGCAGTCTGGCCAGAAAAGGCTGTTAAATGGGGAGATGATTCTGTATTCAGGTCATGAAGAGGAGAATGCCCCCCATACAGAAGGAGTAGCACTCATGCTGTCACCAGTGGCACAGAGAGCGCTGATGGGCTGGGAACCTCTTGGGCCAAGAATTATAACAGCAGCCTTTAGAACCAAAAAAAAGCTCAAGCTGAACGTCATCCAGTGTTATGCGCCCACCAATGACAGTGACGAGGAAGAGAAACAAGAGTTCTACGACCGACTCCAGAGTGCCGTGGACAAATGTGCGGAGCGAGACATCACCATCGTCATGGGCGATTTTAATGCCAAAATAGGGGAGGACAACACCGGATACGAAGAGGTGATGGGGAGACAGGGACTAGGCTCGGAGATGAGTGAGAACGGGGAGAGGTTTGTAGACTTTTGTGCTCTAAACCGACTTGTCATTGGAGGCAGCATCTTCCCACACAGAAGAATACACAAAGCAACTTGGGTCTCACCTGACCATACAACAGAGAACCAAATAGACCATATCTGCATTAGCAAAAAATTTAGAAGATCCCTTCAAGATGTTCGAGTGAGGAGGGGAGCAGATGTCGCTTCAGACCACCATCTGCTTACCTTAAGAATGAAGCTCAAGCTAAAGAAAAGCCGCACAGAGACAACAAGAAGACAGCGCTATAATGTAGGCCTCCTGAGAGAAACTGGAGTTAGAGAAGAGTTCAAACTGGTGCTGTCCAACCGGTTTCAAGCGCTACAGGAGCTAGTAAATGAAGAGGAGGCGGTCACCACAGAGCAGCAGTGGAAGGCAGTTAGAGAGGCGCTGAACTCAACCTGCAAAGACACTGTAGGGTTCAGGAAACACCACCACAAGGACTGGCTGTCGGCACAGACCTTGAAGAAGATAGAAGCGAGGAAGCAGAAGAAAGCAGCGGTCAACAACAGTCGCACGAGAGCAGCCAAAGTAAGGGCACAGGGGGAATACTCGGAAGCCAACCGCGAGGTGAAGAGGAGTATCAGGGCAGACAAGAGGGCCTACACAGACAGCCTGGCAGCAGAGGCAGAAAAGGCAGCAGGCAGCGGCAACATGAAACAGCTCTACGACATTACCAGAAGATTGTCGGGTAAGTATGGCCATACAGAAAGACCAGTAAAAGACAAAGAAGGCAAGCCTATTGCAGACAGAGCAGACCAACTCGACAGATGGGCCGAGTATTTTGAAGAGTTACTGAACAGACCTAGCCCACCCGACCCCCCCGACATCCAGCCGGCAGAGACCGACCTACCCATCAGCTGTGACAGACCCAGCCGGGAAGAGATCAGAAAAGCAGTGGCATTTTTGAAGAATGGCAAAGCAGCAGGGCCAGATGGCATCCCAGCGGAGTCTCTGAAAGCAGACCTAGAGACAACAGTTGAGATGCTGTACCCACTGTTTGGAAAGATCTGGGAAGAGGAGGTGATGCCAGGTGACTGGAAGGAGGGGTACCTAATCAAGCTTCCCAAGAAAGGCGACCTCAGCAAGTGTTCCAACTACAGAGGAATCACCTTGCTGTCAGTACCAGGAAAGGTCTTCAACAGGATCATCCTAGAGAGAATGAAGAGCTCCGTTGACCCCCAGCTCAGAGACCAGCAAGCAGGATTCAGAAAGAACCGATCATGTACAGACCAGATCGCCACTCTCCGCATCATCGTGGAACAGTCTCTGGAGTGGAGCTCCCCGCTGTACGTCAACTTTGTGGATTATGAGAAAGCATTTGACAGCGTGGACCGAGAGACTCTGTGGAAACTCCTACGACACTACGGTGTACCCGCAAAGCTCGTCCGCCTGATCAAGAGCAGCTATGATGGCATGACATGTCGCGTGATCCACGAAGGGCAGTTCACCAGAGAGCTCCAGGTCAGAACTGGTGTCAGGCAGGGGTGTCTGCTGTCTCCGTTCCTCTTCCTACTGGCCATAGACTGGGTCATGAAGATGACCACAGAGCACAGACGAAGTGGAATACAGTGGACACTGTGGACACAGCTTGACGACCTCGATTTTGCAGACGACTTGGCATTACTGTCCCACACTCATCAACAAATGCAGGACAAGACCACGAGGCTTGCTGACATCTCGTCCCAAGTGGGCCTCACCATTCACAAACAGAAAACAAAGACAATGAGGCTGAACGCAACCAGGGAAGAACCAGTCTTGCTTGCTGGCACCCCGTTGGAGGAGGTGGAGTCCTTCACCTATCTCGGGAGCATCATAGACAAAAAAGGCGGCACTGATGCAGATGTCAGAGCACGAATCGGTAAAGCCAGAGCAGCCTTTCTCCAGTTGAAAAAAGTGTGGAGTTCCAGAGAGCTGTCACAACACACCAAAGTCCGGATTTTCAACTCCAATGTAAAAGCAGTTCTCCTATATGGAGCAGAGACATGGAGATTGACAAAAACCACAGTCAACAGAGTACAGACCTTCATGAACAGTTGCCTTAGAAGAATTTTGAAAATCCACTGGCCAGAGAAGATCAGCAACGTCAGACTCTGGGAGAGAACAGAGCAGATAACAGCAGAGAATGAAATTGGGCGAAGAAGATGGGGATGGATCGGTCACAGTCTAAGAAAGCCAGCTTCCAGTATCACTAGGCAGGCATTGTCATGGAACCCCCAGGGAAAGAGGAAAAGAGGTAGGCCGAGAAACTCCTGGCGTCGAGACCTCCAAGCAGACATGAAGAGACTGGGAACCACCTGGAGTAGAATCGAAGGAGAAGCACAGGACAGGAGTTGCTGGAGGTCTCTCATCGACGGCCTATACCCGGGTAGGGGTGACAGGCGTAAGTAAGTAAGTAAGTATGCAAGCTACATTATAGAACTTACAGATAAAGATATAGACCAATCGCTTTAGTTCAAGGGTAGTGCCAGAATAGCTTGGCGCCTCGAGGCGCCAAGCTATTGTGGCACTACCCTTGGAACTATTTTAGTCAAACTTATTTCACACACTGGTGTATTCCGAATGATAATAGTTATACAACTGTGGGAACCTGCACTTGCACACACAAAAACACACATGTACCTGATGTTGGTAAGCTGGCCAGACACAGGATCCACAGACAACACCGTTCCCAGGCTGTACAGATGGCTGGTGGTGCCCTCGATGTATTCATGAGGGACTACAGTGTGAACCAGGGTTTCAAAATATGTGGGGTGATTCTTGCGGAGTCTCTCAGCAGCATTGAAGCCATCCACCAGCAAAGTGTTGCCTCCTTCACCATCATGTTGCAGACAATGGAACACCTGAATCCTGTGTACATAATACACTACAAAAAGTCACTACTGGTCAGAAATACCACAGTACCTAGGAGCCATAAAATCAGACCAAATTATTCGCAATTGCCTTATTGCAACAGGGAGGACCATGTGTGTATGCAGGCACCAACATCAACAAGAAAGGCAAAGCCATTATGGCTCACATGTATGACCTATTTACTTATGTGTGACCTTTGTGTCAATAAGTAAAGGGCTGGACCAGCAAAATCCATGTTTTCTCAAAATGTAAGCATTTTTCACACCTGTCAACCCGCCCCCCCCCCCCCCCCCCCCCCCCCCCCCGTGACCCTTGACCTTTGTGATGAGTCGACTAAATTAGTATGCATTACTTACTTACTTACGCCTGTCACCCCTACCCGGGTATAGGCCGTCGATGAGAGACCTCCAGCAACTCCTGTCCTGTGCTTCTCCTTCGATTCTACTCCAGGTGGTTCCCAGTCTCTTCATGTCTGCTTGGAGGTCTCGACGCCAGGAGTTTCTCGGCCTACCTCTTTTCCTCTTTCCCTGGGGGTTCCATGACAATGCCTGCCTAGTGATACTGGAAGCTGGCTTTCTCAGACTGTGACCGATCCATCCCCATCTTCTTCGCCCAATTTCATTCTCTGCTGTTATCTGCTCTGTTCTCTCCCAGAGTCTGACGTTGATCTTCTCTGGCCAGTGGATCTTCAAAATTCTTCATGAAGGTCTGTACTCTGTTGACTGTGGTTTTTGTCAATCTCAAGTCTCTGCTCCATATAGGAGAACTGCTTTTACATTGGAGTTGAAAATCCGGACTTTGGTGTGTTGTGACAGCTCTCTGGAACTCCACACTTTTTTCAACTGGAGAAAGGCTGCTCTGGCTTTACCGATTCGTGCTCTGACATCTGCACCAGTGCCGCCTTTTTTGTCTATGATGCTCCCGAGATAGGTGAAGGACTCCACCTCCTCCAACAGCAAGCAAGACTGGTTCTTCCCTGGTTGCGTTCAGCCTCATTGTCTTTGTTTTCTGTTTGTGAATGGTGAGGCCCACTTGGGACAAGATGTCAGCAAGCCTAGTGGTCTTGTCCTGCATTTGTTGATGAGTGTGGGACAGTAATGCCAAGTCGTCTGCAAAATCGAGGTTGTCAAGCTGTGTCCACAGTGTCCACTGTATTCCACTTCGTCTGTGCTCTGTGGTCATCTTCATGACCCAGTCTATGGCCAGTAGGAAGAGAAACGGAGACAGCAGACACCCCTGCCTGACACCAGTTCTGACCTGGAGCTCCCTGGTGAACTGCCCTTCGTGGATCACGCGACATGTCATGCCATCGTAGCTGCTCTTGATCAGGCGGACGAGTTTTGTGGGTACACCATAGTGTCGTAGGAGTTTCCACAGAGTCTCTCGGTCCACGCTGTCAAATGCTTTCTCATAATCCACAAAGTTGACGTACAGCGGGGCGCTCCACTCCAGAGACTGTTCCACGATGATGCGGAGAGTGGCGATCTGGTCTGTACATGATCGGTTCTTCCTGAATCCTGCTTGCTGGTCTCTCAGCTGGGGGTCAACGGAGCTCTTCATTCTCTCTAGGATGATCCTGTTGAAGACCTTTCCTGGTACTGACAGCAAGGTGATTCCTCTGTAGTTGGAACACTTGCTGAGGTCGCCTTTCTTGGGAAGCTTGATTAGGTACCCCTCCTTCCAGTCAGCCGGCATCACCTCCTCTTCCCAGATCTTTCCAAACAGTGGGTACAGCATCTCCACTGTTGTCTCTAGGTCTGCTTTCAGAGACTCCGCTGGGATGCCATCTGGCCCTGCTGCTTTGCCGTTCTTCAAAAATGCCACTGCTCTTCTGATCTCTTCCCGGCTGGGTCTGTCACAGCTGATGGGTAGGTCGGTCTCTGCCGGCTGGATGTCTGGGGGGTCGAGTGGGCTAGGTCTGTTCAGTAACTCTTCAAAATACTCGGCCCATCTGTCAAGTTGGTCTGCTCTGTCTGCAATAGGCTTGCCTTCTTTGTCTTTTACTGGTCTTTCTGTACGGCCATACTTGCCCGACAATCTTCTGGTAATGTCGTAGAGCTGTTTCATGTTGCCGCTGCCTGCTGCCTTTTCTGCCTCTGCTGCCAGGCTGTCTGTGTGAGCCCTCTTGTCTGCCCTGATACTCCTCTTCACCTCGCGGTTGGCTTCCGAGTATTCCTCCTGTGCCCTGGCTTTGGCTGCTCTCGTGCGACTGTTGTTGACAACTGCTTTCTTCTGCTTCCTCACTTCTATCTTCTTCAAGGTCTGTGCCGACAGCCAGTTCTTGTGATGGTGTTTCCTGAACCCTACAGTGTCTTTGCAGGTTGAGTTCAGCGCCTCTCTAACTGCCTTCCACTGCTGCTCTGTAGCGCTTGAAACCGATTGGACAGCACCAGTTTGAACTCTTCTCTAACTCCAGTTTCTCTCAGGAGGCCTACATTATAGTGCTGTCTTCTTGTTGTCTCTGTGCGGCTTTTCTTTAGCTTGAGCTTCATTCTTAAGGTAAGCAGATGGTGGTCTGAGGCGACATCTGCTCCCCTCCTCACTCGAACATCTTGAAGGGATCTTCTAAATTTTTTGCTAATGCAGATATGGTCTATTTGGTTCTCTGTTGTATGGTCAGGTGAGACCCAAGTTGCCTTGTGTATTCTTCTGTGTGGGAAGATGCTGCCTCCAATGACAAGTCGGTTTAGAGCACAAAAGTCCACAAACCTCTTCCCGTTCTCACTCATCTCCAAGCCTAGTCCCCGTCTCCCCATCACCTCTTCGTATCCGGTGTTGTCCTCCCCTATTTTGGCATTAAAATCGCCCATGACGATGGTGATGTCTCGCTCCGCACATTTGTCCACGGCACTCTGGAGTCGGTCGTAGAACTCTTGTTTCTCTTCCTCGTCACTGTCATTAGTGGGCGCATAACACTGGATGACGTTCAGCTTGAGCTTTTTCTTGGTTCTAAAGGCTGCTGTGATAATTCTTGGCCCAAGAGGTTCCCAGCCCATCAGCGCTCTCTGCGCCACTGGTGACAGCATAAATGCTACACCTTCAGTATGGGGGGCATTCTCCTCTTCATGACCTGAATACAGAATCATCTCCCCACTTAACAACCTTTTCTGGCCACACTGCGTCCATCTGGCTTCACTGATACCTAGCAGGGAAAGGTTGTACTTTTGCATTTCCGCTGCTATCTGGGCGGCCTTGCCGCTCTGGTACATGGTCTTGACATTCCATGTGCCCATGGTTGTGTCCCTGGATAGAGAGAGGCGGCTCGGTCCTGTGGTTTCCGAAGACTTCCGGCTTTCACCACAGGACGTCATAAGTCTTCTGGTAGAAGAACCTTCCTCCTCCATGAAAGGAATTACTGTTAGTCTTTTCGTCGGAGTTTTTGTAGCGATTTCCTTTTTTGCAGGGTGGGGAAGCTACCCCCACGCCCAACCCCCTTACTAGGAGGACCAGGGGTTTTCTGTCGGGGTCACCTTCCCTTAGACCATGTTGGTTCACGGCACCTTATTTCATTCGGTGCACCCCTCTCACGAGGGACCCCTTATCCACCACCCAGGGGACGCGCCTCAACGCCATATGGTCCCAGCGCGAGGAAATTAGTATGCATAGTAAGGTCTTATCATCAGCTAGCTTTGTGCCAAATTTGATTGAAAAATTTGCAAAAACGTTGAGAATACCTACCATTTTATCAAAATTGGCATTTTACACATTTGTCAGCCTCATGTGACCCTTGACCTTTCCAAGGGGTCTTCCAAATCAGTATGCATAGATAGGTCTTACCATCAAGTATCTCTGTACCAAATTTGGGTTTGAAGTTGTGAATAGTAGTTGAGAAAAAAAAAATTATCAAAATATGGCCATTTTGCCATTTTTGGACCTAGTTCTTGAGCTCTTTTGACCCTTGACCTTTCTGGGGGATCAACCAAATTAGTATGCATAGAAAGGTCTTCCCATCAGGTATCTCTGTAGAAAGTTTTGGTTTGAAGTTGTCAATAGTATTTGAGAAAAAACATCTTTTGTCAAAATATGGCTATTTTTTACCTATTTCCTGAGCTCGTGACCCTTGGCCTTTGTGAGAGGTCACTCAAATTGGTATGTTTAGAAAGGTCTTGCCACAAAGTATCCTTGGATTATTATTATTATATATATATATATATATATATATATATATATATATATATATATATATATATATATATATATATATATATATATATATATATACATATATATATATATATATATATATATATATATATATATAATAATAATAATAATAATAATTACGGTATTTATAATGCGCTTATCTTATAATAATTATAACTCTAAGCGCGCACTCACAACTCGCACACGCACGCTTTAGACAATGACTCACGTACCACAAATAGAGAAAATACATTACGACGGTCAGCTTATGGTGGGGAGTGTAGTGATATAGTGCTATAACTGTTGAAAGAGGTGAGTTTTGAGGGCGGACTGGAAGGAGAGTGAGTGTTTCTGACGGAGTGTAACGAACGCCTTTGGGGCAGTTTTCGGTCGGACGATGGTGTGACGTCATTAGCAGTTGGACCGAATGTACACATGCGAATAATGTAGAGATAAGCATTGTTCACGAGCGGTAATGTACAGATAAGCCATGTTCACGTGCGGTAATGTAGGTGAGCGATGTTCACGTGTCACGTGTGGGAGTGACAGTGTAGTATCGGGAATAATTGCCAGTTAGAGATGCTATACCAGTCGAGCCGAGCGGTCGTTTTCGCTAGGGCTCTGAGGAAGAATTCTGGCTAGAGAATTTGATAGCTGTATATTGAATACAGGTATTTATTCTTTATTACCGGTATTTATAATGACCCGTAACGCTATTCAGATGAAAAAGAAAGTATTGTTTTATGAATTATTATTAGAGTGCAGAAGAGCCATGTTTGAAGGAAATGCGATGGCTCGTGTCAATACTTGTTTAGTCATGTAATTATGTGATATAGTTTATAACCAGGATGTCATGTTGTATTCATTCATATGTGAAGATGTGGAACTGAAATAGGAATAGAATTCAGTATATATTTAGTGATCTAATGATGAAATGTGCAGTAATATGTTACGAATTGAAGGTGAGCTGTGATTGTAATATTTGGCTCATAATCCATTGGGTGTAGGTACGTAAAATGTGTGTACAGTGTTAAAGTGGCTATAGGAATTGTGTGCACTGTGTTAAAGTGGCTATAGGAATTGTCATAAGAATTATGACAATAGTGATTGTAGAATGGTGGCATAAAGAAGACATTTTTCAGAGGAAATGATCTAGAGCGCTCTGAAGTATAATAATGTGTCGAGGACACATTCAGACTTTTGGGTATGAGAGCGAACATTTATGAGTGTATAAATGTTGTGTACAGCGGGACCGGTACGGAGCGGAAACCCCTGGTGTAGGGCCGATGAAGCTGTCCTGAAGGCATCACGTACGTGAACAGATGCGGACATCATCAAGCCTTCATCTCTCCTTCGTCCTACCATCAATGGTGCTACGAGCAGCAACGGTAGCGAAGTAAGCCACAGATTCGTGCTACAGGACCACATGCAGTGTTCCGGCAGTGTAGCTATTGTCGCCTAGCGCCGTTAATTTCACGCCTAGGAATGTTCTAAATCTGTGAGTAGTCATTGAATAGTAATATTCAGTTCGGGAATCTCCGTCAAGTCGTCAATGTGATATTGACTGTGTCGACACTAGTATAAAGAGGAGTCGAGTGACGTCTCTCTCGAGAGACAACGACCTCTACGGTAGCGAGTGAATGTGTGAGCGCTGAAGTTGTGAATAACCTGTATGCCACTTGTTACTGTTAGTTATTTGGGCAGATTGGTTTATATGATGTGAATTGTTATTTGTGTAGATTGGTTTATATGATGTGAATTGTGTGGTTTAATGTATGTTATGAGTGTATGAGAAATAGTTAAAGAGGGCAAAGAGAAATAACTGTGTGGCCTTGTCCTTCGTATGTAAGCGCGTGTGTGGTGGATGAAAGAGTATAGTGAACAGAGATAGTGCACCCACCGTTAAGAGATATAAATACTGAGCGGATTGAAGCTTCATTATCATAATGACTGAGTTAACCCCTTGATTATATCTTTTTTGGTCCTCCATATCCATGTCTCCCACACAGAGTAAATACCATTGGAAGTTACCCCTAAATCATTATTATTTAAACAGCCACATTTTTATGAAAATCAAAAATAATACTTAAGGGGTTAACTCAGTCATTGTGTTAATAATACTTCAATCCGCTCAGTATTTATATCTCTCTTAATTAGCTCATATGTCTACTGTCGCAATGTTACTATGTACGTAAACACAGCCCGTCGCCAGCTGACTCTAGGTACGACGCGTCAGAATAAAATATGCACAACAGTTACAAAATATGATCACGTCGCAATGTTTTTTGACAACATTTTTCAAAACCTTTTCAAATCCTTTAGCTGCTAGATCGATGTACCACACCTGAGTCGATATTCACACAATTTATTTTTGACCTTAAGAAAATGCACATCGAAAAAATCATGACCCCCCACAAATGTAAATTGGTTTTAAGATTGAATGGGAATAAAACCCCCATTAGCTACCGCACACAGAGAGAGAGAAAGACCCGCTTTGACAACACAGACATAAACTCCACTCATGTGAAACTTACACGTTTTAAATCAGCTTCTTTTCAAGCCAGCTCACCTGTTTACCTTTGTGGTGTCTAATGTCGCCACGCGCCGGCACAGTAGCGCGCCACTGTTCAACTCACTGTGAGACCTAACACTCTATGTGAAGCCGGCTCTACAGCTCTGAAAAGGCTATTTGCTGAGAGGTGTCATACACTCAAGAAGACAGCATGTTTCGAAATTGACTTCATATTTACTCAATGACTGGTTCCCGAGAAATCAAACGGTGGCCTATACTCTGCACTATACAGGGAGCTGGAAAAACAGTTGTATAAGAAACTAACAAGTAATATCTAACACACAGACGTACACACAAACAAACACACTTACAAACAGACGCGCACACAAACAAACAAACAAACACACAATCAAACAGACGTACACACACACAAACACACAATCAAACAGACGTACACACACACACACACACAAACACACACACACGCACTTACAGACACTCATGTCAGTACAATTTTATCGTAAGCATGAGCTGCCAGGTGGTGTCACGGTTGATCGCCTTTTGTGTTGCCTCACGCCGCGCTATTAGCGGCCGCATTCCATTCCTTTTCAATTCAGACACGAGCCGCATTTTGAAAAGGTTCTCACCCGTCAATGGCCTTTATAGCTACACCCTTTCAAATCGCTAAGTTGTGTCAAAGATCAACAAGGGGAACGTTATTATTTGAAAGGAGGGGGATCATTTACAAAACGGTTCTACATGTGAGGGCTTAATGTACTCATGTCTGGTTTACTGACAAAGAAACAAATGTGTTTATAAATTATCTTTTTTAATTGCATTATAAAATGAACACAGACGAACTCCTTCTATTAAATGATATTGGCGCTGTAGAAAACATAGACTTAGATTTGAAAAGGGAACGACTTTTATCTGTAGTGGTTTCTGGTCATTCAAAATCTTATCTTGGGAAGCTATATTCAACTGAAGATATACTATCCCTCACGGCTGCTGATTTATTTAAACTTCATTTTAAATATGAACAGCACATGGCTTCACTAATGACCCGTGATTTGAGCAAATCAATTGTCTGCTTATATTCAAAAGCTGTGAGTTACGCTCTCCCTGTAGACATTGAAAATCTTACAAATGACCTCGAGAGTAACCCCATTGTAACGAGTGCAATTGGTAAATTAGCTTGCCTTTTATTCTACAGATTTGGTAATTTGCTGGCTCCTCTGGTAACATTAATTGTAACTAGCAGCCATGTTGATTTTACGAAATTAAATTTTTTTGCTGATAAAAATGGACGACCAACAGACGACCCCCCAAACGACCCCACAGATGAACCCTGCCCCAGACCCTGCCAAGACCCCGATTCACACAGTGACAAAAATTAAAAATGAAGGCAGAATTCAGGCAGGTAAACGTTTAGCTGAATGGAACAAGCAGAAAAAGTTACAGCTACAGGCGCTAACAGAAAAGGCTCATGTAAGTGGCCCGCCGTCAACACCGCCGGTAGGACCGGTAGGACCGTCAGGACTGGCACCCCTGTCACACCCACATCAAAGTGAAAGACCTTCAACCCAGTCTAATTCTGAAACAGCAAGATATGCAGTTGCCGCATTTGTTGTCGGATCTGGTTTTGTAGCTTACCAATTATACAAAAAATACAAGCCACAGACTCGTACAGTGACCAAAAAATTAAACACTCCATCATCAAAAACAGAAGTCTCCACATTACCAACAATACCCAAAGTTGTCGACCCATTTCATATGCAGTAATAAATTTATTATTTTAATTTTTTCTTGCCTAAGAAATGAATGACTCAAAAAATTTAATGAATCTTGTGTATCACTCTGCAGTAATCAGTGCATTAGCAGTAACGTTTTCTATGCTGGGAAAAAATCTACTCAAAATGAAATCACCAGACCTCAGTAGACTCGATTTCGAAGACAGCGCTAAGCTAATTGTAGTTGTAACAGCGTCAATCGCCACGAAAGACCTTCTTGTTAAACAGGGAATTATTCCCGAAAATGTTTCTATGTAAATAAAAATAAATATGGCAACGATAGCTATTATGGTGGGAGGAGCGATGGTCAACGCTCTGGCGTTTAGCGGCTCTAATTATCTCTTTTCTAAAATGGGTAGAGAACAATCTGTAGAAGAAATAAAGCGTCATAATGAAGCGTCAGAAAAATTAGCACAGGCAGAACAGATTACGAAAAGAATAGAATTGAGAAACTTGATTTCATCAATGAAAAACTCAGGCTAGAAGGTCACGCACAACATACGTTTTCAAATACAGACGACGCAATCCGTGAGTATTTTTTAGTCACGGGTGAAGATATGTCTATACCGAAACCAAAACTAAGTGACTACTATCAACCAAGCCCAGAACAAAGAAACGGGGAGATAATCTTTGTTCTAGTGGGAATGATATTTGTTTATTTTACTGGAGTTTTCATTGCTAGAAAAAATGTCAGCCGAAAATAAACTATCGAAAATATATTACTCACCATCAGGGTATTATAAAGGAGCAACCGCTATTCAGAAATTACATGCCGCTGTGGGCGGAGATATAACACTCAATCAAGTCAAGCAATGGTTACAGAGACAGGCAATTTGGCAGATATATTTACCTGCTCCAAGAAAGATAACAAGGCCTCATTTTGAGAACACAACACCTAATGACACGCACCAAATGGACCTCCTGTTCCTACCACATGACACAATAAGAAAGAAACGATACAAGTACGCATTAACTGTCGTAGACATAGCTTCAAGGTACAAAGACGCTGAACCCATATCTGACAAAACAGCCAGTACAGTTGCTACTGCTTTATCAAAAATATATAGTCGAGGCCCCTTAAGATACCCCAGACTTGTACAAGTTGATGACGGATCAGAATTCAAAGGTGCAGTTAATCAGTTATTTGCTAAGCATGGCGTACTGGTCAGACGCGGCATTCCAGGCGTACACAGATCACAGGCAATTGTAGAAAACTTTAACAAACAGTTATCAGAAAGACTTTTCAGTTACCAGTATTCAAAGGAACTCATGCATGACACCCGTAACACTGAATGGGTACAAAGGTTACCACATGTGATAAAAGCAATGAACAATGAAGGACACCCAAAACCTGCTGATGCTATTAAATTGAAAACAATTACAGAGCCAAAAACAGCCCCAACCCCAGCACCCGACACAAGTTTATTTACTAAACAGGTGAGATATTTATATCAACCAGGTGAAGCTGAAAATGACATAAAGCGCAGAGCGACAGACCCCATCTGGTCAACATCCGTTCATAATATAAAAAAAATAATTCCCGGCGCAGACGCAACAATATATTACCTGTATGACCCTGCACCCCAGAGGGCATTTGTCAGAGAAGAATTACAGATTATTCCCCCAGACACCGTTACTCATTTCAGTAACTAAGTCGTCAATTAATTCATCAACCAGTTCATCACAAATATCTTCAGATAACTTGAGCCTGTAATGTCCAGGTGCATAAGCTTTTTCCTTAGTGTGAAACACTCTTTTCGTGTCTCCAACTGCAAGTGATTTCTTATGTGTTTGAATTATTTCAAGATTATGTTTGTTTGATCTCAGTGACTTGTTTGGATAATCAGGCATTAATGCACCATCTAACACTTGCTTGTAATGTTCATGACGTATGTCTTTATTTTTTATTGCTGTTTTCTTGATACCTTTGGCTTTTGACTGACTTCCCTTTTGGTGCAGTATAGAATACATTTTTGATCTCAGTCCAACGTACTCAACTATTGGCACACCATTTAGTTCATCTTTAAACTTACCAGGCACCTTTTTGTTTTGTGTGCTGTACAGTGGATGGTCTTTAGGGTAATCAGACGTGTCATACATGTGTAACTCTGTTTTCATGTCTTCATAAAAGTCTTCAGTACACACATCAATGATCATAGAGTCAGTGTCAGTGTATAACAATCGACAGTCAGGATACTTTAATTTGAAGTAATCATAATAAAATTCAAGCATCACCAGTTTTGACAATTCAAGAATTGCCATACCAATAAATACTGGCTTGTCCAGTTTAACAATCTTTTTTTTGAGTGACACTGCATACAATGATGAATGAAACTCTTTGTACCCAGTGTACTGAGGCTTACCTGTAAGTTTAATAGCACCCAATTCAGTTGTAACAAGTCTCACATCTTTGCGGTGATGAGGATTCTCCATCGTCTTGCCAAAACAGGCATTGTTCATAAGCTTAAAGAAGTCTTTGTCAAATGCAGTGTTGCCGTCTCTGGCACGAAGGGTTGTGTTCTTCATTATGTAATCTTTCATGAAAGCACTCTGATCGAATTGAATTCCTCTGTGAACTTTCTTTAGTACTAACCCATGTCTGATGTAAAACTGCAGCAAGCGGTAGTGACAAACGTAATTGAATTTGTCATTTAGATTTGGCACAAGCTTAGTGTCTTCTTTTTTCCCCGTCATACTCATTTTCTCAACAGCCAACGGATAATCATTATGGTAATCGTGTAGATGATGTGGGTACTCCAGGTCGACTTCAAAGATCCAACCCTTCGCGTCGTTTCGGTCAAGATTCATAATATTGTTAGTTAACCCTGACTCTGTTACATCATACTGTGACAAATCATACAGACAAAAGTTTTTCAAGGGCAATAATTCACACATCGCGAACCCATAAAGGTTATTAGCGTCCAAATACGTAATGAATGACCTTGACCCCGGGCTTGAGGGGTCAAAACCCCGGTCAAGGTCCGGGCCGTCCAAATATTTGTTGTTGGCTCTGGCGTAATTGTTCGATGCAATACTAATCCCTCCCCTCAATCCGCGTTCCACCATTTCACCCATCGTACGATCAGACAACAGGTCTATAAATATCTTACTGGATTTCAAAAATGCATCCCATGTCATGCCAGGACTAGTGATGTAACAAGCAGGGTCAAGTCTGTAGTGTAACAAACCCTTCTCACGGTAACTTTCAAATACATCTGCTAGCAAGCAAACGTCAGCTTTCAAGTACTGGTCGTGATAGTCACCAATTGTCTGACACCCCAACTTCCCCCACGCATCAAGAGCGTGTTGATATTCAGAGTCAGAAATACCTTTTCCAGTTAGTGTAGAATAAAATTTCTCTTTTGGTGGCAGTCTTGTTTCTTCAAACACAACCCAGTGATCAATGTACTCATATGGATACACACCTTTCTTAATCAAGTCTGGTTCAAAATATTTACTTGTTATTGGATACTCAGTCAGTCCTTCTGCCAGACTAGCCAACCCTAAAGACAAATGTTGCATGGAGTCATAAAATGCTAATTTATCCAACCTAAAAGTCAAGTATTTCTCAGTTGTCTGGGCAATACAACTTATGTTTTTGTAAGACTCATCTACAGCCTGCATGATGATGTGTGAATCATATCCTTTAAGATTGTGGAAAAAGATTGGTAACTTGTATGTCTTAGGATCTATTTTTAATAACAAGTTACAATTGTTATGTGCAGCTCCTCTGTAACGCCCAGTTATGTGATCGTGGTCACGAACTTTATCACCACCTAAAGGTTGTTCACAAATCCAACACGTCTCAGCTGTATCAAATTTCAGTTTGTCTTCTTCTGTCATCACCAAAGGCATCTGACATGTTGTGAGATACTGTACTACCTGACTATACAGATGTCTCATTTCTGTTAAAAACAGACAAGCTGCATTTTCACCTCTGTAGATAACAGGCTCTGAATGAAGACCGTCTGACCTAACAATAATGTATCCAAAAGAACACACCACTTGGTCACTTAGTTTTATAGTCTTTGGTAATGACTCTGGAACAGGACCTTCAAATTGAACAACCAATGATTCGAAATCAGCGTATACTACAAACGGCAATTTTTGCTGATTCCCATAGTTCTTAAAATACACTTGACTACCAGGATCTGGGTACTTAAGTACAGTTTGTATGTCATCAGCTGACCTGCAGTGTAGAACATGTTTGTGCGCTACGTTTATGGAGGAGAATCTCTGTAAACATCTCTTGCACACTTCCTGTTTCCCATTGTGTTTTGTTGTATGTGAATGAATTAGACGTGACATATTCCTGATAATTGTGTAGTGGAAGTTATTGTCATCACTGGCAGGACCGATTAGCAACATGTCAACATGTTTATCTTCTGACTGCCCATATGTTGGGGCAATTGGAGATACTCTAATTGGCTGTAACTTGTTTTCAGATTTATTATCCCACACATACACATTCACAGATATACCAGGATTTAGTTTTTCAAACAAGTCTATGTCTTCTATTTTAACAGGGAACTCAATGCCACTAAAGTTGAGTTCATTTACAAATTTGATGTAGTTAGATACGCGATCAGGTCTTGACCTCACAAAGTGTAGTTTAGCAAGTACACACCACATGAAACAGAAATTGTCATTGTTCTGTATGTTGACGACTGCCTTCTTGTTCGAAACTTCTGTTGGCAGTGGCAACCATGATTTACCTAATATAGGATGATACCTAGACTGCTTTAATTGTAGTTCATGTACATGCCCTTCGTGCCAGCCAGACCCCTTCATTTTTGCACTGTCGATTGCCTGGAGAAAGTCTGGTAATAGTCTTTCTCTAAACACGTTCTCTACCTCCGGTTCTCTTCTTGTGTTAACTGTGTGTTGTCTTGTTGATATATACGATACAATCACCTCACCGTCTACCCTAGTGAATTCGATTTTCGCAACAATCTGAATCTTCACACTGCCTGTCAAAAGATTTTGTTGTATGACAGAAAAAGAGTTTTTTATTGATTCGTAAACATTATTAGTATTTGATATAGGTAAGTTTGTTGTGTGAAACACGTTACGTAGGCCTGATGAGCCAGGGTTTGATGGGCCAGGGCTTTGTGAATTGTCCGTCATTTTTATTTGACCGACAAAATAATAAAATAAAAAATATTAACGTTAACTCTGCTGGCTCACCTTGTGTAATTCCACTTTATTAACTGCAACACTGTCAATATAAACATTTAGTTTGCGTAGTTGTTTAAATATGCTATAACAAACTTCCCCTAACCAGCCATAGTTGGTATCAACAACTTTAAAAGTAGGTGTCTTTAAATCAACTGTCATGTGCTCCACATTTGGATGCTCATCGACATAAACCAAAGTCACACTATATGAAACATATATTTCTGATGGTGCTGAAAGGCTTATGTAAGTCTGTTTGGGTGATATTAAGTCAGTAAAGTGCATAACATCTTTGAAAAGGTGTGTGAGATCAAGCACCTGTATGATTTGTCCGTCTGTCATTTTTATTGGACAAACAAAAGAATAAATTAATTTACATCAATTTACTAACCCATACCCTGTGGGCTGATCTGTCTTTAAAATGAGCTTTAGATGCTTAGTTGATTTCAGTTTATTTTTTACATCATCACGTTCATGCTTATTTGGGATGACATCATTTTCTCTGAGACAGTCTTCGAAGCTGTCACGATCCTTACAGTAAAACAAACAGATAAACTTTAACTGTTCTCGAAAATCTTTTAGTACAGCATTATATTTTTGAGTGAGAATCCATACACTGACATTTGCGTGTCTGCCACTGAAAGCAAGTTCTGCTAGAGTGTTTCTCTTCTTGACAATGTCTTTCTCTGCAGAACAGTCATCAACAATAAACAATGTTGACTGTCCTTCAAATTGCTTGTAAAAATATTGTAGGTAGTCATTCAGTTTTTTCTCAGGGTCGACTAAGTATATGTTGCTGTCAGTCCAAATGAATAAACGGTTGTGATAAGCTTTGTTGTGTTTGATTGTAGGACAAAATATTACAATGTTTTCAAAATGGTGTATGTATCTTGTTTGTAATAAGTCAAGTACGAATTGAGTTTTCCCACACCCTGTGGCACCAACAAATAATCCACAGTGTGGATCGAGTGTCATTAAGCTACGGTTCATTTTAATACACAATATAATTTTAATATATGTGTCCACTCAGTCTGCTTTCTGCAATATTGAGTTGTGCGTCATATATCAGGTACAAATATATGTTAATGGCTGCAGCAGTTTCAACCTTCTTTTGTATCTGAATTGTTATTCCATCACTACCATTCTCGACAGTTCGTCCTGACCCATGAAGATAATCATCATCTGTACTACGAAGGTCTCGCCACAGTGCATACTTGTTTGTAAGGTATTGTCCGATCCTAACATCATACAGATGTAGATCTTTGCACGCAATGTTTGCTGGTTTATCTCTAATCCTTCCACCCGCAAAATACTTTGTGGTTTCGTCATAGTGTTGATAAGGCAGCATTCCTGAAGCGTACACTTGATTAGGGCGGCCTTCAATTGTGCAGGACAAATGTGTAATCTTAGGATTGTAGAATTTTTCTGAATCTCTTTTGTATGGACTCACCGGTTCAACAAACAACATAAGAATACCTTTCAGTGACCTGGCTGGTGTGTTTAAGTTTAAGTTCCACATTGGGTCACTCTTGTCTTTGGGAATTAAACTATGTCTAATCACCCTGTCATAATAAATTGGAAGTCTTGACTGGTACTGATTTTGTATGAGTCTGGCTAGTTCAGTATGTGTAACAATTTCATATTCCAAGGAAATGTTAGAGATCTTGTATGTTGCATCTGTGGCAGATGATTTTATAACTTTGGAGTAGTCATTGAAGGTTAGTTCAAAACTTAGACGGTCATTCAGTGCCCCTTGATAATAAGGCAAATGAGCTGTGAGGATTTCAAACTCAAGTGGAATGTAAAATCTGGTTCCATATGTTTCTGCTATAATAACTTCCTTTGGTACCCCAGTAGTTGTTTTGTCTCCAGCATTGATTCGAAGTTTACCAACATTATCTGGCTGTATGCCTTGGTAAACACGGTCTTCTCGTTCTTCTCTTGTGAGCCAAAGATCCTTGTAACAGTAGAACACATCTGCGTCGTCAAGACTAAACACTTCCTGTCCTTCAAGTTTTACTTTAATAGTTCTAACAATTGCTCTGCCAAGATTGTCAACCAGTGTTCTGTTCACATCTGCGTCTGATGAAAGTTCAATATTAAATGCAAGGCGTGCAGTGCCAGGAACAATAACGTCACTGGGACCTAGGTTTGGAAACTTGACTGTAAGTGTTTGGTTCTGGTCTATGGTACTTGGATTGTTCGTGATGACTATCGATTGTCTAATGCCCTTAACACCCAGGGGCTCACGTAGTTTTCTGTATGGGTCTAACTTTGATCCGTAAGACTGTGTCATTTTTATTATGCACAATAAAAAATAATAAATTAATAAAACAATGGCAGCAGGAGGATTTAATCATGAAGATTTTGAAATGGATGACATGCATGTCTCAGATACCAGTATCACAGATATGACTGGAATGGTAACTAGTTCTAGTATGTATCACGAACTGTTAAAAGATAAAGTAAACTCATTTTATGAAAGTGTTGGAGCGCGCCCAGATGTCTTGGATCCTAACCAGTTTGAATATGATAAAGGGCACTTATTTGTAAATACAGACAGAGGGAAAATATATCTAACACATAAAAATAATCCTTCTAAGTTTAGAGCTTTAAGTACAATTAAAGGTGAAGTCGGTGGTAACTCTGGGTTGGCAAGGTACCTTGGAATTGGAGGGTCTCCCGTTCCCCCAAGACTGGTTAGTGTGCTTCACGACACGAAAACAAAGTTGCCAACAGGGCAAGAGATTGAAATGGCACCAGTAACAAGCCTACCAGAAATAGCAAACACAGTGATACAAGAAACCTCATTTACTGAAGGGCAAATAAATGACGCTTTGAAAACAATAGATGATCCACCTTTGTCAATGAGGGAGATTATGGGATTGGATAAATCACTGCAGACAATAAGAGGTGAGATGGTTAATAATCTTGCCAAACTGGGAGAACTTGATAAACACATTGAACGTGAAAAAGAGAAACTGGCTACAGCAGACAATGGGAATCTTGACACAGAAATGAAAGAAAGAATCCAACACAGATTAAATGATTTGCAGATAGAAAGATCAGGACGGTTAGAAACAATTAGTATTGGAAGAGGAAAACTGAAAACCCAAGTTAACAGAATTAGAGAAACTATTCAGAAAATACTTCACGAAGACACTACTCTGGCTGAGAGACTTAAAACACTTTTCAGAGAGCAGGGTATCACAATTGCTAGTTTAATTACAGCTCTTGGGTTTATTATCAGCACTGTAGTGCTGGCTGTCTCCGGTGCTGGGGTTGGTGGGGGTACACCGCCACCCCCGGGCCCACCGGCTCCCACAGATCCAAAAGATTTACAGTCGTGGGTAAAGAAACAGTTGTCTCACATATCAGACTTGCTTAAGAAATTGGCTCTGAAAGCAGTAGACGCGTTGCCTGGCATTTTAGGCTCTGTTGTCAGCTGGTTGATTAGTACAGCGGCAAAGGTAGTTGGGTTTATGGCAGAACATGTGTGGGTATTTTTGGTGACAGTAGGAGGGTTAATGGTGGGTTATTTAATAAAACAGGTAAAGAAGTAATACTCCTAGCCCTGTTAATCCTATTACTAATGCAGTTCGTTCTGACTCATGTGTGTCAGGGGTTGTTACTGACTGTATGGGTACCAGTGGTGGGGCAGGGGAAGTAACCTCCTGTAATGATTTTAATGACAGTACATGCGCAGTTGTTGCTCCTAAGTTTACACTTTTATTGAGTCCTAATTTCTGACCAACACCTGCAACAATGATTTCATTATTATAATTTGTGATTGTACCCATTTGGAGTTGAAGATCAGATGGTAACATGTATAACCCAGTGCCAACTACAAAGTCAACTTTCGATCTGGCATATCTGAGTACGTTTTGGTAGCGCTGTATGCTAGATGGGAGATCAACTGTTGAATTAATTGAATCTTCAAGATTAGCGAGAAACTGTTTTTGAGATTCAAATATTCCACTTCCATTCAAAATATTCGATTTTGTTAGTGATTGTGCACCTAGTATGCACCAGACATATGTTCTGATAGACTCATTTACGCGCTCGACTCCCGCTTGAGTAAACCCGTCAGATTTATCTAAAATAAATGTGGTCCACGCATTAGACTGCTTCTGCTCTATTGATCCTAACCAGACTTGTGATTTTGATGAGAATGAAGTGTAACCAGGGTAATAATCTTGAGGGTATTGTCTGTGACTCAAAGCGTAATACAATGTACCAATGCCGTGGTGATCATCAAGTTTTTGTGTGAAGTCATACTTAGTGCCAGGGTTAATGTTAAATTCATTACAGATGCGTTCAAATGCTTTCATATCCATGGGGTTGTTATACCTGTTGAAACTGGATTCAGTTGGTAATGGTGTATGCAGTTCTGACAGTATACGTCTAAGCTGGTAATAAACATGGAAACGATACACAGACTTAATTAGTTTGTTTGAGTGATTCAAATGATCTGTAAATGAAACACCACAGCCTGTAGTTGAACATAGTATTGCAAAGTTGAGTTGGTTTTGAAACATCTGTAGTGGACTTGAAGACCACTTTCTTGCAGTTGAGTCGTCTGTTATTGGAGGGTTTAGGTAATGATCAAACGGATTTGGTACTTTGACTTGGAATAGATCTTGTACGCTTGCGTCAGACACAGCTATGTCAAGCTGATTTAGTTGAATTATTTTCTGTTCATAAGTAGGTGCGACATTGTATTTGGCATCCACATTAAATTGAAATGCGTTCGTTGTGGTAATGGTTGGTGATTTAAATTCCATCCTTTTTTATATGAGATAATAAAAATGTTTATTACCTTAACAAATCTTGACACAAGCAAACCAGTGTGGTTAACTAATGGGATTGATAATCGAGATGGTTGCAAGGCTGCAGCTATCCATGAAATGTTCTATACAGTAAAATGGTTTAATGTAACAGATAATATATATAATAAAGTAATTTTTGATGGTAAGACTGAAGCTTTACCACCTGGGTATTATGACTTTTGTACTATAGCTGAATGGTTTCAAAGTAATTTTAAAATTAAAGCAACTTTAAATCCAGCTAACCTACTTGTTACATTAGAATCTCCGACACAAGATTGGTTAAGGATCTCAGATAGATTTGCATATTTACTTGGATTTTATATTGACGAAGATTGGTGGAGATCAGATAATTTAGATGAATTTAAGTTTGGTATTATAACAATGAAGACAAAAAAACTTAAAATAACTGGAAAACGCCCTGTCAATTTGTCAGTACACACAGTGCTAAATGTTTATTTGAAAGAACTAAACACATCTGAGAATGTTCACAATGGAAAGCCTTCAACTTTGTTGAGATGTTTACCAACTGGAACTGCTCCGTATTGTGAAAGTGTAGTTGTTAGATTTCCTAATTTGCAGTTTAAGAAATTAGGTTCTAGTTTCTTTGAGTCACTGAGTATATCTGTAACTAATCAGGATGACAAACCAGTTCTTATGCATGATTTTAGTGTTGTGTTGGAAATTAAATAATTTTATTTTTGTTTATAAAAAATGAGTGGTGGTCCAAAGTCGAGAATCATACCAGTTGCGTGTCCGGTAACAGAGTTGAAAGATTTGGCAGACGTACAGGATTTTGAGAAGGAGGGAGATATTGGAGAAATATATGGTTTTGAACTTGATTCAAATGGCATGTACAAGAGGAAAGTAATTGTTGACATGAAAGACGGTGAAAAACAGATTCCTAAACTTGGTCAGCTGCGTGATGTTACTGTACCTACTCCACCTGTAAATAATTCGCCCTACAACTTAATACATGTGGGAAATAAGTGGGTGGTTTCACCTGTGCCTGTTCCACCACCCACAATTGACTGGGACATAAAGTTGGAATTTATTAGTCCTTATGTATACACTGATGACGAAGGTGCCTTAGTGTTTAGGAAAGTTGTTAATTCTGGGCCGCTTATTGTAAGTCTTGTTCCAAGTTTTGCCCCAGACAACAATAGCAGAGAAAAACTGAAAGTTGAAAATTATGAGAGACGGCGGTATCTTCTTACAACTAGAAAGGGTAGATCAGATACTTCTGTTGTGTTTATGCCAGCAAGCTTAGTCGTGGCTAGAGAAGCGGCAATAGTATTTGAAATTATCATGAAATCAGTAACTACTGCTAAAGAGGCTCAAATTGCACAGGGAATTAAACTTACATGGGATGAAACAGTAACAGAATCATCAAAGGTCTTTATTGCTATTACAAAAAATAATGATGTTATTAATGTTTCGAGCAGTGTTCCAGCTGTCAAGGTGGTGGTCGACAAAACAACTTTTGTTCGTCTAACTTACATAAACCTTGAACACATTGATCTTGTTGCATTTTATTATGCCAGCAAATTGTATACTTTTGAAGAGTTGCAAAATGTAATTGCTGATTAAATAAAAAAAATATTTGTGAATAAAAAAAATGGTAAACTTCTATCCACAACTACCAACGCTTGATCCGACTGAAACAAATGTGATGACTAAAACAACACTTGCGCCTGATCCACATATGCCAATTGCTTCAGATAAAACATTACAGGCAGATGCATTCAGATTAAATAATATTACAGAAGCTTTGAAATATTTGGAGAGTGAGGAGGCTAAGTACTCACGGTGCAAAAGGAGGTATAAGTCAGTATTTAATTCTGTTCAAAACACTTCTATGGCTATTGGTGCAGTTTCAGCTTCATGTTCTGTAGGGGGCATTGTTTTGTTCGCCACAGGAATTGGGAGTTTGGCTGGAATAGCAATTGAGGGTCTAAGCGTTGCTACATGCCTAGCATGCTTTGGTTTGGAGGCCTTGAACAAGAGGTTTCACACGAAATTAGAAAAACATGAAGCATTGAGTACTTTGGCGGGTGCAAAGCTGAGCAGTCTTAAACTTATTATCAGTAAGGCATTGAATGATAATTGTATTAATGACGAGGAATTTAAACGAGTCCAGGATGATTTAAATAACTACAAACAACAAAAGTCTGAAATACAAAATAAGATGCGTAGTCAATCTCCCGTGAATGTTGAAGAACTGAAGGCTAGTTTTTTAGCGGAAGGAAAAAAGATAGGTGTTCAGGAAACCACAGAAAAGCTACACAATCTTTTAAACAAATAAAAATCAGATTTGGTAATCGTTTATTAATGTCATACACTTCACAGAGAGATGTCATGCCACTTACACAGTTTAGGCCTGCACCATCTGCACCACCAGAATATTATTGAGAAAAAAAAAGTTTTCGTTGCTCTTGTAACTTAGTAAAAAAGACTTAGTATACGTGACTAGAGTCAAGTTGTTATTAAGTACTTGCAAGTAATTAGGGTAAGTAATTAATAAGTTCTTAATGTAAGTAGTTAATAAGTTCCTATTGTAACTCACTTAAGGTAACCTTTAAGTGAGTTGTGACTTATTGTTTTTACTTGGTATTTTCTTATCCAGCTGTTTTTTCAGTGCCTGTATAGTGTAATAACCACCAGTTGATTTTCTAATTCCTCAGAAACCACATGAGTACATTAAGCCCACTTGTACAAATCCCCCTCTTTTTGAAAAGTAATATGTCCCCTTGTTGAACTTTTGTCATTACTTAGCGATTTGAAAGGGTTTAGCTATAAAGGCCATTGACGGGTGAGAGTCTTTTCAAAATGCGGCTCGTGTCTGAATTGAAAAGGAATGGAATGCGGCCGCTAATAGCGCGGCGTGAGGCAACACAAAAGGCGATCAACCGTGACACCACCTGGCAGCTCATGCTTACGATAAAATTGTACTGACATGAGTGTCTCTGTAAGTGCGTGTGTGTGTGTGTGTGTGTTTGTGTGTGTGTGTGTGTGTACGTCTGTTTGATTGTGTGTTTGTGTGTGTGTACGTCTGTTTGATTGTGTGTTTGTTTGTTTGTTTGTGTGCGCGTCTGTTTGTAAGTGTGTTTGTTTGTGTGTACGTCTGTGTGTTAGATATTACTTGTTAGTTTCTTATACAACTGTTTTTCCAGCTCCCTGTATAGTGCAGAGTATAGGCCACCGTTTGATTTCTCGGGAACCAGTCATTGAGTAAATATGAAGTCAATTTCGAAACATGCTGTCTTCTTGAGTGTATGACACCTCTCAGCAAATAGCCTTTTCAGAGCTGTAGAGCCGGCTTCACATAGAGTGTTAGGTCTCACAGTGAGTTGAACAGTGGCGCGCTACTGTGCCGGCGCGTGGCGACATTAGACACCACAAAGGTAAACAGGTGAGCTGGCTTGAAAAGAAGCTGATTTAAAACGTGTAAGTTTCACATGAGTGGAGTTTATGTCTGTGTTGTCAAAGCGGGTCTTTCTCTCTCTCTGTGTGCGGTAGCTAATGGGGGTTTTATTCCCATTCAATCTTAAAACCAATTTACATTTGTGGGGGGTCATGATTTTTTCGATGTGCATTTTCTTAAGGTCAAAAATAAATTGTGTGAATATCGACTCAGGTGTGGTACATCGATCTAGCAGCTAAAGGATTTGAAAAGGTTTTGAAAAATGTTGTCAAAAAACATTGCGACGTGATCATATTTTGTAACTGTTGTGCATATTTTATTCTGACGCGTCGTACCTAGAGTCAGCTGGCGACGGGCTGTGTTTACGTACATAGTAACATTGCGACAGTAGACATATGAGCTAATTAAGAGAGATATAAATACTGAGCGGATTGAAGTATTATTAACACAATGACTGAGTTAACCCCTTAAGTATTATTTTTGATTTTCATAAAAATGTGGCTGTTTAAATAATAATGATTTAGGGGTAACTTCCAATGGTATTTACTCTGTGTGGGAGACATGGATATGGAGGACCAAAAAAGATATAATCAAGGGGTTAACTCAGTCATTATGATAATGAAGCTTCAATCCGCTCAGTATTTATATCTCTCCGTTATACTGATTATCAGAACAAACCCACGCACACACTCATTCCATTAGAATAAACGTTTATATATGTAATAATTCAGTAGCGAAAACACCGTCGTTACACGGAGAGAGAGTGGAAAGGTGTTCCAGGTGGATGGACCGTAGACGGATATACATATATATATATATATATATATATATATATATATATATATATATATATATATATATATATATATATATATATATATATATATATATATATATATATATAATGACGCAAATACACACGCTTAAAACACGCACAAAACTTACGTCTACATACATTCACGTCAATGCATACATTCGCATTTACTCTTGCCTGCTGCCGCTCACATAAATGCATACACATAGACACACACACACACTAATCAGTGCAACGGTAGCATCAAGTATCAACGGTAGCTTCAAGTATCAGCAGTGAGGTCAAGTCTGCACCAATCACCCATCAGCCCGAGCATACATCCCTAGGGGGCGAATGTTCAAGCCGCGCAGATGGTAAGTGCCAAGCCTGTCCGTGAAAAAGGATTGTCATTTTGCGGCGGATGAAGTTGGACGTATTATGCCAAAGGATGCGTATGCTGAAATGTGTCAGGCTATGAGGAGGTTCGTTGAAATGACGTCAAACCTGGTTGTTGTATCCAAGGTGGATCGAATGAACATGCTCCTCACTACTTTGTTGTCAGACGCGGTTGTCTTAGCAGTGATAGGTAGGTAGAAGTCGCCGTTCTGTAACTGACGTCCAACTTCTTTGACGTACAGATCCCTATGCCAAACTACCACTGCGCCACCTTTATCCATTGGTTTAATGATGATGTCATCTCGTTTCTTCAATGCGCAAAGAGTCTTAACCACGTCTGAAAACAAAGTATTGAGGCAAACCATTACCATTGCCATTAATGAGGGAAAATTACCATCGCAGGCCAGTTCACTCGTGGTGAGGGAACCTAAGGAGCCAAGATTCTATGTCCTCCCTAAAATCCAAAAACCAGACACACCAAGTTGTCCCACTGTTTCAGCTTGCTCTTGTCCCACAGTGCTTATATCACAGTTCACCGACTCAATCCTCCAGCCCTTGGTCCGTGTTCTTCCCACATATGTAAAAGATACAAACCACGCCCTTCACCTTTTGGATCGCTTCCCCTTCCCTGACACAGCAACATACAAGATTTTGTTCACTATGGACATAGAGGCTCTTTACACCAACATCCCCAATGCCGACGGCCTACTAGCATTGAAACACTTCATCTGCAAACATCATCTGAAAATCGACACCACAACCATCCTCCGCTAAGAGCTGTTCTTAATTGGACGAACTCCTGATCAGCAAACCTAGATTGGAGAAGATCGACAATCTTTTGGTTTGTTTCTTAATCGATTTTGAATGAACCTAGGCGAACTTCAGCAAACCAGGTTTGCCATGGTTCTCTTTCTTAACTGAAGTGCTTGATTCGGCATACTTACTCTCTGTGAAGGTGTTCAAAATGGTTGCCACTATTTGAACGATTCTTGTTTTTGTACTACTTGCAGTAGCGATCCGATAAACAGTGTTGCGCCTCCCATAAATCAATAAAAATAGGTTTTGTTCTTCGCACGAGTGAAATATCACTGTCCGCCATAGTTGTTTGTATCAGTGACTATCTTCTTATCTCTAACGCAGAAGAGGGTAAAAGTTTTGACCAATCAGAGAAAAGGTTCGCCTTGGATCGCTCGACATGTTGAGCGAACGTTTTCGACAGCGAACTATGGTTTGCCGAGGTTCGTGAACTACTTCGAACTAGGTTCGCCATATCTCAGAGATGAGAATCCTAAAATGACAAAAAGGAGGAAAAATTCCAAAGTCTGTCGAGTGGCGAAGCCACGAGTGCGCGTACCTGCGAAGCAGGTACGCGATGCTAGGGGGGAAAATTTTTGAAGAGATGGTTAAAATCTATGCATTCTGGTGCATTCTGAGCCTTATTTTATGGGGTCAGATCAGTTGTTTTTGTGACCCTGGGACCTTCCGAAAGAGCGGATTTCCGCTAAAAGGCGGAAGATTCTCATCCCTGATATCTTTAGATCGTCCAATTAAAAACCAACCTGGTTCGCCCGAGATCGTGAACTCTAGATCGTCAGAGTTCGCGAACTAAGGTTCGTTTAATTAAGAACAGCCTTTAGCCAAACTGGTGCTGTCCATGAACTCTTTCAATTCATGGGTCAGCACTACAAACAGAAAAAAGGAGTCACCATGGGAACCAAAATGGGGCCCTCCTATGCCTGTTTGTGGGCTATGTGGAGGAAAAGATCTTCACTCAATACACAGGACCACTGCCAGACCTTCAAGCACTACATCGACAACTGCATGGGCGTCACCTCAAGGAGCATGGCTGAAACACTACAGTTCATCAACTTCATCTCATCATTTCATCCTTCTCTCCAATTCACGCATGAGATTTCCGAGGAGTCTGTGCCCTTCCTCGACATCCAAATATCCACCAAAGCCGACTGACAAACTCCACACTACCGTACACTACAAGCCCACCGATGCCCACACTTACCTGCAGTTTTCATCAAGCCATCCTGATGCCACCAAAAACGGCATCCAATTCTCCCAATATCTGCATCAGCGACGACGACGACGACTTCACCACACAGACCCAAACCATGGCCACATCGTCAACATGGCTCGTTCTAAAGCTGAGGCCACAAGCAGAAGTGAAGCTTTGCGGGAGAAAACTCACAGTTGCAGAGGACCGGCCGGTCCTGTGTATCACGCGTTGGATCTACAGTAGCGACGATGACTTCACCACACAGACCTAAACCATGGCCACTTTCTTCTTACACCAGGGATACCCGCAAGACATCGTCAACATGGCTCATTCTAAAGCTGAGGCCACAAGCAGAAGTGAAGCTTTGCGGGAGAAAACCCTCAGTGCTGCAGAGGACTGGCCGGTCCTGTGTATAATAATAATAATACCGTTATTATATAGGCGCTTTTTCTCAATTTTGGGCGAATCGACTCAAAGCGCTGTGAACTGAAACCCAACACGCACACTCACGTAACATACACGGATTTACGCCATTTAAGACAAACACAGTACAAGACAGACAAAGGGCCAGTTCAGCTACTGAAGTTACAGAGATTTTTGATCGCTTGTATTTGAAATTTGTAAAGTGGCCTGAAACCGATACCAAAGTGTGGAGGGGTTGGGGGGTGGAAGAACCGGAGTACCCGGAGAAAGAACCCCCGACGGTCCGCCCGAATTAACGGTGACACTTACCAGAGGAGAAAAGTCCGACGCCGGAATCCGTTTTCGAACCTCGCACCTTTGGCATTGGTGGCAGGCGATTAACCACTGCGCCACAGACCACCCCTTTCACGTATCATCCTCACAACATCCTCATCAAAATCATTCTCTTCAGAAACTTCCACATCATTCAGAATGACAGTATTGAAAGACATATTTCCTGAGCCTCCGCTGGTAGCTTACAAACGCGACACAAACTTGCGCGATCATCTTAGGGATATATGCTCGGGCTGATGGGCAATTGGTGCCAGACTTGACCTCACTGCTGATACTTGATGCTACCGTTGATACTTGATGCTACCATTGCACTGATTAGTGTATGTGTCTATGTGTATTCATGTACGTGAGCGGCAGCAGGCAAGAGTAAATGCGAATGTATGCATTGACGTGAATGTATGTAGAATACATGAGTTTTGTGCTACATGTTTTGTGCGTGTATATTTGCATCATTATTATTTACGTCATTCTAAATTTTCTCTATACAGGATGACGTCTTTTCTTTCTATCGTGTGTTCTTTTCTGTTCTATTTTGCTTCCAAATGCGAATGTATGCATCGACGTGAATGTATGTAGACATACGTTCTGTGCTACGTGTTTTGTGCATGTGTATTTGCGTCATTATATATATATAATTTACGTCCTAAATTGTTTGTTTACAGGATGACGTCTTTTCTTTCTATCGTGTGTTCTTTTCTATTCTACGTTGTTTCCATATCACCCATTTCATGTCTCTACCTTAAAGAGTTTTCAACCTCTATTTTCTGTTTTCCTTTCACATGAAACCCTTGCGGCAACTGTTTTACTACATATAGTATAGGGAAGGCTTTAAACTGACCCAGCAGGCAGAGTATAGTAAGTGGTGTCGGTGTGAGCGTTTAAAGCCTGACTGGTGTATGCTGTGTCACTGTGATTCATCATCCCTGATGTCATGAGGCTGAAATCCCCGAACACCGTTTCCAGAACAAAGCTGATTCTCTCTGCTACAGCCTGTGTGCCAGCCACTGTCCCTGGTGCCTGCAGGAAAAACAATGTAACACAGCACGCTACATTACACAGGGAGGACCACATCCACTTGCCATTCACCAAATACAAGAAGATTTCTAGTCGAGCCAGCTAACAACATGTTTACAGGAGACGAAAAGGTGAGACTAAGAGCAAATTTCTTAACAGTTGTACAAACCAGATTGTTACAAATGCTTGAAACACATTCAGGCTATAAGATTTCACTTGGATGGTAGTCCAGATAGCTGCTAGGGTCATTTAACATTTGGTACATTATGACAATACACTACAGAGATGCGCACCAAAGCAAAAATGTGCCAGGCTTCCTGTGAACGGAAAAATTCTCCATATCTGACGAACACATTTTGACAGGGACAAAAAAATGGAAGGCTGTCTGTCAGCTGGATGGACAAATCTTGGGGGAAAAAAGAGCGTCCAGTTACTTATCCCGGCCATGTTTCAAGTATATGTCAGACTGTAGAGCGCCTGGGACGGATTTTTAGTCATGCTGTCCCTCCCGATGATGGACAATTTAAAATCTTAGCGGAAAGCTTACAAACAAATAGTAATGTCTCATGGTAGCCTGAATTACTTCTAAGGTTGCAGGACATTTGGTACAATACACTTCAGAGATGCCACCATAGCAAAAATGTACTAATGGTAACATGAACCACTCGGAATAGTGAACCAAATTTGTAACATAGAATTAGAAAGATCTTATCATCAGCTACCTTTCTGCCAAACTTGGTTGAAAAATTTTGCAAAAATGCTGACAAAAACTAAAATTCTACAAAAAATAGAAATTGTTCACATCAATTGCCGATCTCGTCATCCTTGACCTTCCATGGGGTCACCTAAATTAGCATGAACGAGCAGGTCTTATCATCAGGTATTATCAAGTTTGTCAGTTTGGTTTTAGGTTTGAATTTGTGAACAGAATTTGATTTTGAGACAAAACATCTTTTGTCAAAATGTGACTATTTGTTACCTACTTCCTAATCTCTTTTAAAAATACTGAAGGTTCTGTTGCAATGGATTAAATTCAATTTACCCCTTGCACAGCACAGAAACCATACTTGAGAAGGTTCATAAGTGTCTGCTTCAGGCCTCCTTTGGATTTCATGTGACTTTCAAACTCTACTGCCGGCAAAGTCTTTGCTGCCATGCATGGACCATCCCACAAAAACCGTTCCACATCCCTTGAAGAACAGTGAAAATTGCTGGCCAGCCACTTGAGGTTGTAGGATGAAACATGATCATCCTGCCCTGAAAGAAAGAAATTATTTGATAAACCCCCTTCTGCATGCAGCAAATGGTACTGTTAGTGTTAACCCTTTGCATGTTGGTAAGTCTTAGTTAAAATGATGCCTACAGGAACCATGGCGACTAAAACCGCTGCCGACACGCAAATGGTTAACAGTACTATTAGTGCAGCATCTGCATGCCAAAGGGAGACTGGGAAATGAATAAATCAGTTACTTAACAACTGCAAACAGTGGCTACACTGTTAATTATTTCAATACCGCAACAGCACACTGACAAGACAACAAACTAACAATTGAAAATGTACTATTACACCAAGAAATAACCATGCCAAAAAAGTTAAACCCTTTGGCCAAGGGTAGTGCTACTTGTAGCACAAAGTGCTACCAACAGCCAAAGGGTTAAAATTCCAATAAAAGACCTTTGACCTTTCTGAGGGGTCATCCAAATTAGTATGTACAGAAAGGACTGAACATCAGGTATCTTTGTATAAAATTTGAGCTTCAAGTTGTGAATGGTATTTGAGAAAGAAAAAAAAAAAACTTTGTCAAAATATGGCTATTTTTTTAAATGCATTTCCTGATCCCATGTGACCTTGACCTTTGAGAGAGGTCAATGAAATTGGAATGTTTAGAAAGGTCTTGCCACAAAGTATCCGTGGGCCACGTTTGAAAAATGTGGATTTAAAAGTCTCCGAGAAAATTTCAACATTAAACAATACGACGGACGCCAGACAAAGCTGGACACCAGATGGGACGACCACTGGCCCAGAACAAAGCCTCACTCACTTTCAAAATTCAACAAAAGTCTAAAGTACTTTAAGCTCATCTGAAGGTTTTGTGGGTGCAGAAAATAGGCCCTCAACGGTAAATCTGAGCCAACTTACTTACTTACTTACGCCTGTCACCCCTCCCCGGGTATAGGCCGTCGACGAGAGACCTCCAGTGACTCCTGTCCTGTGCTTCTCCTTCGATTTTACTCCAGGTGGTTCCCAGTCTCTTCATGTCTGCTTGGAGATCTCGACGCCAGTGTTTCTCGGCCTGCCTCTTTTCCTCTTTCCCTGGGGGTTCCATGACAATGCCTGCCTAGTGATCCTGGAAGCTGGCTTTCTCAGACTGTGACCAATTAATCCCCATCTTCTTCACCCAATTTCATTCTCTGTTGTTATCTGCTCTGTTCTCTCCCAGTCTGACGTTGCTGATCTTCTCTGGCCAGTGGATTTTCAAAATTCTTCTAAGGCAACTGTTTATGAAGATCTGTACTCTGTTGACTGTGGTTTTTGTCAATCTCCAAGTCTCTGCTCCATATAGGAGAACTGCTTTACGTTGGAGTTGAAAATCCAGACTTTGGTGTGTTGTGACAGCTCTCTGGAACTCCACACTTTTTTCAACTGGAGAAAGGCTGCTCTGGCTTTACCGATTCGTGCTCTGACATCTGCATCAGTGCCGCCTTTATTGTCCATGATGCTCCTGAGATAGGTGAAGGACTCCACCTCCTCCAACGGGGTGCCAGCAAGCAAGACTGGTTCTTCCCTGGTTGCGTTCAGCCTCATTGTCTTTGTTTTCTGTTTGTGGATGGTGAGGCCCACTTGGGACGAGATGTCAGCAAGCCTAGTGGTCTTGTCCTGCATTTGTTGATGAGTGTGGGACAGTAAAGCCAAGTCGTCTGCAAAATCGAGGTCGTCAAGCTGTGTCCACAGTGTCCACTGTATTCCACTTCATCTGTGCTCTGTGGTCCTCTTCATGACCCAGTCTATGGCCAGTAGGAAGAGGAACGGAGACAGCAAAATCCCCTGCCTGACACCGGTTCTGACCTGGAGCTCCCTGGTGAACTGCCCTTCGTGGATCACGCGACATGTCATGCCATCGTAGCTGCTCTTGATCAGGCGGACGAGCTTTGTGGGTACACCGTAGTGTCGTAGGAGTTTCCACAGAGTATCTTGGTCCATGCTGTCAAATGCTTTCTCGTAATCCACAAAGTTGACGTACAGCGGGGAGCTCCACTCCAGAGACTGTTCCACGATGATGCAGAGAGTGGCGATCTGGTCTGTACATGATCGGTTTTTCCTAAATTCTGCTTGCTGGTCTCTCAGCTGGGGGTCAACTGAGCTCTTCATTCTCTCCAGGATGATCCTGTTGAAGACCTTTCCTGGTACTGACAGCAAGGTGATTCCTCTGTAGTTGGAACACTTGCTGAGGTCGCCTTTCTTGGGAAGCTTGATTAGGTACCCCTCCTTCCAGTCAGCAGGCATTACCTCCTCTTCCCAGATCTTTCCAAACAGTGGGTACAGCATCTCTACTGTTGTCTCTAGGTCTGCTTTCAGAGACTCCGCTGGGATGCCATCTGGCCCTGCTGCTTTGCCGTTCTTCAAAAATGCCACTGCTCTTCTGATCTCTTCCCGGCTGGGTCTGTCACAGCTGATGGGTAGGGCGGTCTCTGCTGGCTGGATGTCAGGGGGGTCGGGTGGGCTGGGTCTGTTCAGTAACTCTTCAAAATACTCGGCCCATCTGTCGAGTTGGTCTGCTCTGTCTGCAATAGGCTTGCCTTCTTTGTCTTTACTGGTCTTTCAGTGTGGCCATACTTGCCAGACAATCTTCTGGTAATGTCGTAAAGCTGTTTCATGTTGCCGCTGCCTGCTGCCTTTTCTGCCTCTGCTGCCAGGCTGTCTGTGTAGGCCCTCTTGTCTGCCCTAATACTCCTCTTCACCTCGCGGTTGGCATCCGAGTATTCCTCATGTGCCCTTGCTTTGGCTGTTCTCGTGCGACTGTTGTTGACAACTGCTTTCTTCTGCTTCCTCACTTCTATCTTCTTTAAGGTCTGTGCCGACAGCCAGTCCTTTGTGATGGTGTTTCCTGAACCCTACAGTGTCTTTGCAGGTTGAGTTCAGCGCCTCTCTGTCTTCCACTGCTGCTCTGTGGTGACCGCCTCCTCTTCATTTACTAGCTCCTGTAGCGCTTGAAACCGGTTGGACAGCACCAGTTTGAACTCTTCTCTCACTCCAGTCTCTCTCAGGAGGCCTACATTATAGCGCTGTCTTCTTGTTGTTTCTGTGCGGCTTTTCTTTAACTTGAGCTTTATTCTTAAGGTAAGCAGATGGTGGTCTGAGGCGCCATCTGCTCCCCTCCTCACTCGAACATCTTGAAGGGATCTTCTAAATTTTTTGCTAATGCAGATATGGTCTATTTGGTTCTCTGTAGTATGGTCAGGTGAGACCCAAGTTGCCTTGTGTATTCTTCTGTGTGGGAAGATGCTGCCTCCAATGACAAGTCGGTTTAGAGCACAAAAGTCTACAAACCTCTCCCCGTTCTCACTCATCTCCCCTAGTCCCTGTCTCCCCATCACTTCTTCGTAAGCGGTGTTGTCCTCCCCTATTTTGGCATTAAAATCGCCCATGACGATGGTGATGTCTCGCTCCACACATTTGTCCACAGCACTCTGGAGTCAGTCGTAGAACTCTTGTTTCTCTTCCTCGTCACTGTCATTAGTGGGCACATAACACTGGATGACGTTCAGCTTGATCGTTATCTTGGTTCTAAAGGCTGCTGTGATAATTCTTGGCCCAAGAGGTTCCCAGCCCATCAGCGCTCTCTGTGCTACTGGTGACAGCATGAATGCTACTCCTGTATGGGGGGCATTCTCCTCTTCATGACCTGAATACAGAATCATCTCCCCACTTAACAACCTTTTCTGGCCACACTGCGTCCATCTGGCTTCACTGATACCTAGCAGGGAAAGGTTGTACTTTTGCATTTCCGCTGCTATCTGGGCGGCCTTGCCGCTCTGGTACATGGTCTTGCCATTCCATGTGCCCATGGTTGTGTCCCTGGATAGAGAGAGGCGGCTCGGTCCTGTGGCTTCCGAAGACTTCCGGCTTTCCCCACAGGACGTCATAAATCTTCTGGTAGAAGAACCTTCCTCCTCCAGGAAAGGAATTGCTGTTTGTCTTTTCGTCGGCGCTTTTGTAGCTATTTCCTTATTTGCAGCGTCGGGAAGCTACCCCCACGCCCAACCCCCTTACTAGGAGGACTAGGGGTTTTCTGTCGGGGTCACCTTCCCTTAGACCATGTTGGTTCATGGCACCTTATTTCATTCGGTGCACCCCTCTCGCGAGGGACCCCCTATCTACCACCCAGGGGACGCGCCTCAACACCATATGGTCCCAGCGCGGGGAATCTGAGCCAAGGCCATAATTATATAGTCATCAAGTTTGGCTTTGAAGTTCAAAACAATTTCAAACCAATTTTTTTTTAACAATCTGACCTATTTACTGTGCAACTGTGACCCTGCCCTACTTGGTCACATACTGTAAATTGATATGTTTAGAAAGGTTTTACAACAAAGTATCCATGGGCCATGTCTGAAGTTTGTGTCTTGAATAGTCTGTGGAAATGCCAACATGAAAGTTTACCAGGATGACAGACAACAGATGATGGATGGTCCAATACATAGACTCACTTTTGCTAAGCCTATCACATGTCAGCCAAAAACAAATGGGAATAAATATGCAGGTGGCCCTTACACAAAGGCAAGTGTGACTGTACAGCATGTTTTGCCTAGTATCACACAGCCTTCTTCAGTGTAGTAGGATGAAGAAAGCTGTAAGGTACAGTCAAAATATACCTCGATTGTTTACTCACAAACCAGATAGGCGAGGCTAGTGCTGGCAGAATTGTACACACACCAAGGGGAATCACTCAGCGCTGGACAGACAAACAGTTAGATCTCCTGCCCCCGCCTATCAGGCACCCAATCGCCAGCCCACAGAGAAATACGCAGGTATAGAACAAGACGATCATCTGCATCTTCAAAAAGGATGCATCAGGTCTCGCTTATAACCCGTCTTTCTCCAGAACTTAGGAAGTAGGCAGGAGAAACATACCTACACATACACGAACTTGCACTACTATATGTGGTTGGGCAAATACCCCGAATGCCCACAGTAGATGCACAGAACATTACACAACAATGTAATGATACAAATTTGCCTAGAGTTATAGATACTCACAAACCAGATAGGTGAGGCTAGAACTGGCAGAATTGTACACAAACCAAGGGGAATCACTCAGCGCTGGACAGACAAACAGATTCCCTGCCCCTGCCTATCAGGCACCCAATCGCCAGTCCACAGAGAAATACGCAGGTTTAGAACAAGACGATCACCTGCGTCCTCAAAAAGGATGCATCAGGTCTCGCTTATAACCCATGTCTTTCTCCAGAACTTAGGAAGTAGGCAGGAGAAACATACATACACATACACATCCTTTTTGAGGATGCAGATGATCGTCTTGTTCTATACCTGCGTATTTCTCTGTGGGCTGGCGATTGGGTGCCTGATAGGCAGGGGCAGGGGATCTAACTGCTCGAATGTTTAAGACAAGGCTGAAAGATACTGTGAGATACTGCTGCAAAATACCTGTAAATTCTGTTTAAATTCTACAGTACAATATTTTGTGTGAGGTTTCATAAAGATACTTACACTTTACACTCAGTGTATCCCCATCCACAAGTACATTTGCTGCTTTCAGGCCTCCATTCAGTGAGTAGCTGTCCACATTCTTCTGAGATGTAGTAGAATTGTAGCAGACTTCACATCGACAATGATCCCGCAGCCAAATGAGAGGAATTTGCACATCGCGACCATACACTGACAGGGTAAGACTATCCACTCCATTCTGTGCAGTATTCACATACGCTTGTGTTGTGAAGGAATGCACACTAAATGATTCATTTGAGGCATACTTGTAATTTTGAAGACCAGCATAACATAATGACCAGGTTTTCTTACATGTTCTGGCCAAAAAGCAGTGAGATCTCTGATGAACACTGAGATGGTGCTGGATGAATAACTCCCTGCATCTTAAGACAGGCACCTTGTTCTTTGAAGCAAACTGAAGCTGGATTCTTGACATGGCCATTCTTCTCAACATCAGACTATTCAATCCCTCCGTTATGAGTACACAGAGATCTACTAAATAACTTGCACAACTCCCGTTTAAAGTCCATACAGCAGGTTACAAATGATACACAATGGAATATTCTGCTTTCCACTTCAGTCTGGCCAAAACCTGATCTAAAAATATAAATTTATAATACACATAAATACTTGCCTTGACCCAGTCAACAGTGAGCATGACATCCTTTTCAGTCATGAAATGTCAGGCACACAAACATCACTAAGTCTGCAAAAGTGTCACTAAATTATTCAAGGCATAACGTGTCATTAAATTATTCAAGGCATAGGGTATGTCGTCAGTACGCAGTGGGGGCGTTAGCTAGAGCCTACATTTTATAAAGTAAACACTGATTGGTATTCACACATGCAGTGAACAAGAATTATTTATTGAATAAGTATTCCACAGGTGCAGATGGCTTGTGGCTGTCAAATGTATCATCGAGTTAATTTGTCAGTAGCATCTGCTACAAAATAGGTTCGTGTGTAGGCCTACGTAAATCTGATACGGATTCACTTGTGACTGCAGTGTATCTATTGTTTTTGTGTGCACTGGCCAATATGACTCTGCGCGAGTCCGAAATAGCTCAGGCGGTTAAACGTCGGAGCAGGAGAGTGAAGGGAATCGCCAGGTCGTGGGTTCGAATCCCGTCCCAGCCCCGGTAGCTGGACTCACAATCCAGGGGGAAAAAACGGATTTGTTCAATAGCATGTCCGTTGTAAGGTCCTGGTAAATCAAAGTGGCACAGTTGGAGTGCGCCTGAGTTGATCACTGTTCAGGTCGTAATCCATAGGCAATAGATTTCCCTGTCCCCCATAACCCGCTCGTCAGGGCTGTCCATGATCACCTCGGTGATGTGGACGTTAAACCCGAACTAACCAACCAACCTATGACTCTGCGTGCCTTATACTGTTATAGGCCCAGAGCTGACGGAGTTTAAACTACGCAAACTCAGTGACACCTAGGACAGTAGGAGAGACGATTAAAATGACCAAATGCTTTTTAAACAAGCAAGACAAAGCCCTTATGGCTCATGTGTATGACCAATCCACACATGTCTGACAATAAGTAATGGGATGGCTTCTGCACTAACAAAATCCATGTTTTCTCAAAATGTAATCAGTTTTCACACATCTGTGAAACCCCCTTGACCTTTGCGATGAGTTGACGAATTTAGGATACATGGGAAGGTCAAATTTGTTTGAAAAGTTTGCAAAATTGTTGATAATAACCACAATTATTGGCATTTTATACACATTTGTCGACCTCTTGTGACCCTTTTCTGAGGGGTCATCCAAATTAGTATGCATAGATAGGTCTTACCATCAGGTATCTCTGTAGCAAGTTTGGGTTTGAAGTTGTGAAACAGTAATTGAGAAGAAACATTTCTTGTCAAAATATGACTATTTTTTACCTATTCCCTGAGCGCTTGTGACCCTTGACATTTCCGAGGGGTCTTCTAAATTAGTAGGCATAGATAGGTCTTACCATCAGGTATCTCTGTAGCAAGTTTGGGTTTGGAGTTGTGAATAGTAATTGCAAAAAAAACATTTCTTGTCAAAATATGGCTATTTTTTTACCCATTTCCTGAGCTCTTGTGACCCTTGACCTTTCCAAGGGGTCATCCAAATTAGTATGCATAGATAGGTCTTACCATCAGGTATCTCTGGAGCAAGTGTGGGTTTGAAGTTGTGAATAGTATTTCGCATTTGAAAAGAAAACAACATCATTTGTCAAAATATGGCGATTTTGGACCTATTTCTTGAGCTCGTGACCATTGACCTTTCCAAGGGATCAACCAAATTAGTGTGTGTATAAAGGTCTTACCATAAAGGTATGTTTGTACCAAGTTTGGGTTTGAAGTTGTGAAAAGTATTTGAGAAAAAATAAATGTCCAAAAACAGTTATTTTTGATATATTTCCTAATCCCCTATGACCTTGACCTTTGTGAGAGGTCACTGAAATTGGTATTTTTAGAAAGGCCTTGCCACAAAGTATCCTTGGGCCAAGTTTGAAGACTGTGGCTTGAATAGTCTCCGAGTAAATGCCAACGTTAAAGTTTACCACGGACGACAGACGAACGACCACTGGCCAAGAACATACTTTTGCTTCGTACGTGAGCCAAAAATGACCTACTCATGCCTACTATATTCACTGTATTTCACATGAACCAGTGTGTACTAATCCCAACCCAATCCTCTGGAATGCCAATATGCAAACATCAGCCTGCCTTTCCTGCACAAAATGCAGATGTCGACCAAACAGCCAAGTTTAGTGTAGCAATTTCAACAAATTTGCAACTGCAGATTGTATGAGACACAAGGAAGATGAAATTGGATGAAATTATAAAATTCTAAATTCTATGATCAAGATTCCCCAATTTTCCATTTGTTCTCAAAACTTGGTATTTGTTCTCTAACGACTATATTACAGTTCAGGCGAAAGATCCCAAAACGTGGCATAAATTTGTTCTCTGAAGACTACCTGCATGTTACAGTTCAGAATAAGATCGATAGTTCAAGCTGGGTTGGTGCCATAATAGCTTGGCACCTAGTCGCCAAGCTACAGTATACTTTGGTACCACCCCTGAGCTTTTGTAGTCGATATATATATCTTGCAATACTTTATTGTCCCATGAAAGGAAATTTGGGCTGCCTTTCCCGGGGCAGACAAGTCATCACAATGAAGCTCCACCCAACCTACCTAGCTTTCAATTAAAAATTGGATAAATTTTTCAGGGTGGGGGGGGGGGGGGGGGGGACAGCGAAAGTCCTGGGAGAAAAAAAAAAGAGTGCCATGAACGCCGCTCGTCAGGTAGTACGTCAAAGATGAATGAGTTAATATGAGATGATAAGGGCAAAACTACCTAAGCAACAGTCAGTGAGGTAATCGTGATGGCTGAGGTAGTGGCTTTGGGTCATAACCAATCCGCTGATAAACGTCCATACGACTCTTGTTGCCCACAACTTCAGGAGTCATTTGCATCGAGTTTGATGGAACAACACCTTCAGCTTGTGACTTTTTCTGTTTTTGTTCTATCTCCCGTGCCTTTTTGACGGCTTCGAACTCTTCCAGATCATCAATTTTCAGTTCAATTCTTGTGGGTGTTCTTCGCAACATGTTGGAAGGTGGCAACACTGTGTGATGGCAAATGAACCGATGACAAATCCCCAATGCACCAATGCACAATTTATGCTGTATCTTAAATGGCAAAATCCTGAAAAATACAAACACTAGTTGTACATGGCACATTTTAATCACCAAAACTATATTATATTTTTCAACAAGAATGGCAAAGCCCTCTTGGCTCATGGGCATGACCTCACCTGACCCTCTGTGACCTTGATCTTTCATGACCTTGACCTTTCTGACAAATCACTCATGATGTATGAGGTGTGTAAATGTCAAATCTCAAAAGGTCGCTTGTCTGGAACCCTGTTCAGAAATAAGTTTTTATCGACTTTGCTCTTTTTTTTGCAGCTGAATTTGAATGGAATAAAGAATTCTTATACCAAGTTGTGCATCATTCTTTTAAGTGGTTTATTTGTGAGATGATTTTAAATTAAAAAACAGGAGAATTTTGGCAAAGAAAAACATTACACAGAATAGGTACTACCTCTGATATGGAAGCTTTAGCATGGAAATGACAACTTGAAGTAAATCTGGTTTCTGTCTCACATAGGGATTAAAGTACGTGCACAGGGCAAAGTGTTTGGTTGATGATGATTCTTTTCTAATTTATAATTTGAAACTAACGGTTTCGGGTGTTACCTCTACCGTCATAGTACTAGTCCCGAAAGTTGAGTACAACAGATGATACAACTAAAGGTATATAATCACGAAAGCAACATAACCACATGATTATTAATACATTTGTTTTGCAGAAAATGAGCTTTATCCCTTAAAATAAGTCCAAAACAATTATTTAGCAGGGGACAAAAACTGGCATCGTGATTCCGGTCATTCATAATGTTCAACACCTTGACTGTAGCATGACGCCATGCTTAGCACAAAACAAATTCTTCTCCAACTCCCTAAAAATGTTACAAAAAAGAAAACAATTGCTGGATACTGTTTTAGTAGTGTCAGATACGTGCAATCAAATCAAAATCAGTTTTTAAAATGAGAGATGAAATTTCAGCTATGTGTAATGTTTCCTGTCTGACCTTTTGAGAACTGCTCAAATGGCAATAGTACCTGCAAAATACTATGTATTGTAAATGTGTGCATTTTTCAAGCATTTGTTGACCAGCCTTGACCCTTGCTCTTTACGAGTTGACAGATCAGCATGCATAGAAAGGTCTTCTCATTAATTAGCATTCTCACAAGTTTGACTAAAGTGTTTGCTTAAGTGTCAATAAAAACTTACATTGTAATTTTTTTTAAGGAAAGAAATAGGCATTTACAAACATTTTCTGACCTCTTGTGACCCTTGACCTTTGGGGTTGAATAATTTATTATGCACAGGAAGGTCTTATCATCCAAAATATGCATACCAATTTTGGCTTCAACGTTGATAATAATATTTGATTAAAGATGCTTTGTATTAAAAACAGGTAGTCCAAGAGCCCAAGTACTCTATCAGATGGACTTTGAAGTGTACCTTAGTATTTCCTGCGTTGTTTAAGCCATGTCCCCCTAAAATCTTTAGGAACACACCAGAGATATAGATGACATCGCAAGGGTATCCCCATTCGTGCTCTTTGCAGATGTTAAAATGAGCTACGGAAACACCTTCTTCTAAATATAACAGAATTCATTCCAGATGCCCAAATCAGGTAATATAATATGTTAAGGCACACTTTCTGCGTCCTCTGCAAACAAACAGAATGAAATATATTGAAACTCTGGCTCACAGTGAAGGTATCTGTGCACCCAGTAAAGGTCCAATTCCGTGAAATCGCAAAAAAAGACAATATTAATGTGTTAGATGCCTTCAGACATTTTCTATAGCACTGGTTTATATCATTAAAACAGAATGTCACAATTATTATAAACTTGACTAGGTGATGCTGTGATCCCTGTGATTGCCACTGTCGTTGATTTTGTATCCCTACCCCCCAAGTTGTAAAAATACACAAAATTAATTAGAAAAAAAAATACTACAGCAATTTCCCTTCATTTTTACCACTCTTTACCTATCAAGGTTCAATAATGTGAGCATACAGTGCAAGAAAATGAAGAAAGTTGCCATCCTTTACGTTAAGTTCATGGTGAATGATAGCTTTTTCCCGTTTAAAATTGTGAAATATACGTCGTTTCCAATGCCCCCAGAAATTTTGTATACAACTGGTAGGTCTTTTTTATGCTTTCATGTTTAGGATAGTGTACCACAGTTACTCCCAAACTGATTTTATGAAGCCGTGATGCATTTCACACCCATCTTGAAGTCCCTTCACTGGCTACCTGTGTCCTCACGTATTCAATACAAAGTTATGTCAATCTGCTTTAACTGCCTTTCAGGCACCAGCCCAGAATACTTGTCCTCTTTGCTGCATGTGTATACACCCTCTCGTGAGCTCCACTCCTCTTCTGATAAACGGAAGTTGTGTGTACCTTCTGTCCAAACTAAAACATTTGGTCAGCGCACTTTTGTTTATCCCTCGCGCTGGGACCATATGGCGTTGAGGCGCGTCCCCTGGGTGGTGGATAGGGGGTCCCTCGTGAGAGGGGTGCACTGAATGAAATAAGGTGCCGTGAACCAACATGGTCTAAGGGAAGGTGACCCCGACAGAAAACCCCTGGTCCTCCTAGTAAGGGGGTTGGGCGTGGGGGTAGCTTCCCCACCCTGCAAAAAAGGAAATAGCTACAAAAACGCCGACGAAAAGACTAACAGTAATTCCTTTCCTGGAGGAGGAAGGTTCTTCTACCAGAAGACTTATGACGTCCTGTGGTGAAAGCCGGAAGTCTTCGGAAGCCACAGGACCGAGCCGCCTCTCTCTATCCAGGGATACAACCATGGGCACATGGAACGTCAAGACCATGTACCAGAGCGGCAAGGCCGCCCAGATAGCAGCGGAAATGCAAAAGTACAACCTTTCCCTGCTAGGTATCAGTGAAGCCAGATGGACGCAGTCTGGTCAGAAAAGGCTGTTAAGTGGGGAGATGATTCTGTATTCAGGTCATGAAGAGGAGAATGCCCCCCATACAGAAGGAGTAGCATTCATGCTGTCACCAGTGGCACAGAGAGTGCTGATGGGCTGGGAACCTCTTGGGCCAGAATTATCACAGCAGCCTTTAGAACCAAGAAAAAGCTCAAGCTGAACGTCATCCAGTGTTATGCGCCCACTAATGACAGTGACGAGGAAGAGAAACAAGAGTTCTACGACCGACTCCAGAGTGCCTTGGAAAAATGTGCGGAGCGAGACATCACCATCGTCATGGGCGATTTTAATGCCAAAATAGGGGAGAACAACACCGGATACAAAGAGGTGATGGGGAGACGGGGACTAGGCTTGGAGATGAGTGAGAACGGGGAGAGGTTTGTAGACTTTTGTGCTCTAAACCGACTTGTCATTGGAGGCAGCATCTTCCCACACAGAAGAATACACAAAGCAACTTGGGTCTCACCTGACCATACAACAGAGAACCAAATAGACCATATCTGCATTAGCAAGAAATTTAGAAGATCCCTTCAAGATGTTCGAGTGAGGAGGGGAGCAGATGTCGCCTCAGACCACCATCTGCTTACCTTAAGAATGAAGCTCAAGCTAAAGAAAAGCCGCACAGAGACAACAAGAAGACAGCGCTATAATGTAGGCCTCCTGAGAGAAACTGGAGTTAGAGAAGAGTTCAAACTGGTGCTGTCCAACCGGTTTCAAGCGCTACAGGAGCTAGTAAATGAAGAGGAGGCGGTCACCACAGAGCAGCAGTGGAAGACAGTTAGAGAGGCGCTGAACTCAACCTGCAAAGACACTGTAGGATTCAGGAAACACCATCACAAGGACTGGCTGTCGGCACAGACCTTGAAGAAGATAGAAGTGAGGAAGCAGAAGAAAGCAGTTGTCAACAACAGTCGCACGAGAGCAGCCAAAGTAAGGACACAGGGGGAATACTGGGAAGCCAACCGCGAGGTGAAGAGGAGTATCAGGGCAGACAAGAGGGCCTACACAGACAGCCTGGCAGCAGAGGCAGAAAAGGCAGCAGGCAGCGGCAACATGAAACAGCTCTACGACATTACCAGAAGATTGTCAGGCAAGTATGGCCATACAGAAAGACCAGTAAAAGACAAAGAAGGCAAGCCTATTGCAGACAGAGCAGACCAACTCGACAGATGGGCCGAGTATTTTGAAGAGTTACTGAACAGACCTAGCCCACCCGACCCCCCAGACATCCAGCCGGCAGAAACCGACCTACCCATCAGCTGTGTCAGACCCAGCCGGGAAGAGATCAGAAGAGCAGTGGCATTTTTGAAGAACGGCAAAGCAGCAGGCCCAGATGGCATCCCAGCGGAGTCTCTGAAAGCAGACCTAGAGACAACAGTGGAGATGCTGTACCCACTGTTTGGAAAGATCTGGGAAGAGGAGGTGATGCCGGCTGACTGGAAGGAGGGGTACCTAATCAAGCTTCCCAAGAAAGGCGACCTCAGCAAGTGTTCCAACTACAGAGGAATCACGTTGCTGTCAGTACCAGGAAAGGTCTTCAACAGGATCATCCTGGAGAGAATGAAGAGCTCCGTTGACCCCCAGCTGAGAGACCAGCAAGCAGGATTCAGGAAGAACCGATCATGTACAGACCAGATCGCCACTCTCCGCATCATCGTGGAACAGTCTCTGGAGTGGAGCTCCCCGCTGTACGTCAACTTTGTGGATTATGAGAAAGCATTTGACAGTGTGGACCGAGAGACTCTGTGGAAACTCCTACGACACTAAGGTGTACCCACAAAGCTCGTCTGCCTGATCAAGAGCAGCTACGATGGCATGACATGTCGTGTGATCCACGAGGGCAGTTCACCAGGGAGCTCCAGGTCAGAACTGGTGTCAGGCAGGGGTGTCTGCTGTCTCCGTTCCTCTTCCTACTGGCCATAGACTGGGTCATGAAGATGACCACAGAGCACAGACGAAGTGGAATATAGTGGACACTGTGGACACAGCTTGATGACCTCATTTTGCAGACGACTTGGCATTACTGTCCCACACTCATCAACAAATGCAGGACAAGACCACGAGGCTTGCTGACATCTTGTCCCAAGTGGGCCTCACCATTCACAAACAGAAAACAAAGACAATGAGGCTGAACGCAACCAGGGAAGAACCAGTCTTGCTTGCTGGCACCCCGTTGGAGGAGGTGGAGTCCTTCACCTATCTCGGGAGCATCATAGACAAAAAAGGCAGCACTGATGCAGATGTCAGAGCACGAATCGGTAAAGCCAGAGCAGCCTTTCTCCAGTTGAAAAAAGTGTGGAGTTCCAGAGAGCTGTCACAACACACCAAAGTCCGGATTTTCAACTCCAATGTAAAAGCAGTTCTCCTATATGGAGCAGAGACTTGGAGATTGACAAAAACCACAGTCAACAGAGTACAGACCTTCATGAACAGTTGCCTTAGAAGAATTTTGAAAATCCACTGGCCAGAGAAGATCAGCAACGTCAGACTCTGGGAGAGAACAGAGCAGATAACAGCAGAGAATGAAATTGGGCGAAGAAGATGGGGATGGATCGGTCACAGTCTGAGAAAGCCAGCTTCCAGTATCACTAGGCAGGCATTGTCATGGAACCCCCAGGGAAAGAGGAAAAGAGGTAGGCCGAAAAACTCCTGGCGTCGAGACCTCCAAGCAGACATGAAGAGACTGGGAACCACCTGGAGTAGAATCGAATGAGAAGCACAGGACAGGAGTTGCTGGAGGTCTCTCGTCGACGGCCTATACCCAGGTAGGGGTGACAGGCGTAAGTAAGTAAGTACTTTTGTTTATCAAGCCCCAGTGTTATGGAATACACTTCCTCTTGAGGTCAGAAACAGCGAGTCTGTCTCCGACTTCAAGAGGTCGTTGAAAACTCACCTCTTCAAGCTTTACTTTGAATAACTGCCAGTGTTTGATGCCTTAGTTGTAGTTCTGCAATCCTCCTTGTTTAGACTGAATGTTAATTGGAATATAAATTATTATGTATGTATTGTTGTTTAGTTTATTGTAAAAGTGGTGTGTTCGGGCATTGTGCTTTGTTTGTTATGTGCATATGTCATTGTATTTTTATTTTTGTGTACAGATTGTAAAGCGCTTAGAGCTTTTGAGTAAGATTAAGCGCTATATAAATACTCATTATTATTATTATTATTATTATTATTTAGAGGCTACAGTGGCTGAACCTACTGCCCTACCCCCATTTTACAAAGTTGCTATGTCATACTCTTCATTTTTCTTAACAAAATATGCATATCGTGCATACAAAATGTGGAAAGTTGATCCTTTCATCGATTTCAATGTGACCCATCAATTTAATTGTAATTCTTTTTAGTTAAGGCAAAGAAAAGGGGGCTTGGCTTTTCTGTCCCACACTCAACAACAAATGCAGGACAAGACCACGAGGCTTGCTGACATCTCGTCCCAAGTGGGCCTCACCATCCACAAACAAAAAACACAGACAATGAGGCTGAACGCAACCAGGGAAGAACCAGTCTTGCTTGCTGGCATCCCGTTGGAGGAGGTAGAGTCCTTCACCTATCTCGGGAGCATCATGGACAAAAAAGGCGGCACTGATACAGATGTCAGAGCACGAATCGGTAAAGCAAGAGCAGCCTTTCTTCAGTTGAAAAAAGTGTGGAGTTCCAGAGAGCTGTCACAACACACCAAAGTCCGGATTTTCAACTCAAACGTAAAAGCAGTTCTCCTATATGGAGCAGAGACTTGGAGGTTGACAAAAACCACAGTCAACAGAGTACAGATCTTCATAAACAGTTGCCTTAGAAAAATCTTGAAATCCACTGGCCAGAGAAGATCAGCAACGTCAGACTCTGGGATAGAAGAGAGCAGATAACAGCAGAGAATGAAATTGGGCGAAGAAGATGGGGATGGATTGGTCACAGTCTGAGAAAGCCAGTTTCCAGTATCACTAGGCTGGCATTGTCATGGAACCCCCAGGGAAAGAGAAAAAAAGGCAGGCTGAGAAACACCTGGCGCCGTGACCTCCAAGTCCAAGCAGACATCAAGAGACTGGGAACCACCTGGAGTAAAATCGAAGGAGAAGCACAGAACAGGAGTCGCTGGAGGTCTCTCGTCGACGGCCTATACCCTGGGAGGGGTGACAGGCGTAAGTAAGTAAAGAAAAGGGGGAAATGTCTGTAAACCAGGGGCTGTTGCTGAAACTTCTACCATCTGGAGTGGGAGGCACCATGTACCGATGGCTGAAAGACTTCTTCTTCAACAGAACAGCAAGACTAAAGTAAACGCACACTCAGCAGTCTTGTCAAACTCGGGGAAGGTGTACCTCAAGGAGGTGTTGTGTTTCTGACACTGTTCTTGGTCTACATTAATTTAGTGACCTCAGTACAGCAGTACCAAGTTTCATCTTGAACACCCTCCATGCAGATGCCTCTGCAATGTGGAGCACAGCAGAACATACAGAAATAGCAATCCAGCAGGATGCTGCCAACAGAGTCAGCAGCTGGACATTCAGCAGTCTTGTCAAACTCAGGGAAGGTGTACCTTAGGGAGATGTTGTGTCTGATGCTGTTCTTGGTCTACACTAGTGACATCAGTACAGCAGTACCAAGGTTCGTCTCGAACATCCTCCATGCGGATGACTTTGCAGAGTGGAGCGCAGCAGAACATAAAGAAATAGCATCCTGCAGAATCCAGGATGCTGCCAATAGAGACAGCAGCTGAAATGAAAGATGGCCACTCAAACTGAGCTAGACCATCTCTTTCAATCAGATGGAAGAGGTGACCTTGAAAACTCAAGTCCTTCCAGTACCAAAGACAGACAGGCCAACTTTAATCGCAAAAAAATAAATTACTGGATTCACGTCGAGGCCTCACATCAAAGCCACGGAAGCTAGAGCTGTGAAAAATGTCTCTGGTGAAGAGATTGGCGGGGACCACATTGGGCACAAATTCCAGCATCCTGGCTCAAGTAAACACTAGCTCAGTCAGACTAGTAGTGCAGCTCCAAGATACTGCGCCAGCATGAAACACTGCCTCCAAAAACAACAAGGCAACGCCCTTATGGGTCACGTGTATGTCCAATCTGCACGTGTGACCTTTGTGACAATACAGGATGGCTTCTGCACCAGCAAAATCCAACGTTTTCTCAAAGTTTTCACACATCTGTCAACACCCATGACCCTTGACCTTTGCAATGAGTCAACTAAATTAGTATACATAGGAAGGTCTTATCATCAGCTACTTTGTGCCAAATTTGATTGAAAAGTTTGCAAAACTCTTAATAATACAACTCTATCAAAACTTGGCATTTTACACACATTTGCCGACCTCTTGTGACCCTTGACCTTTCCCAGGGCTCATCCAAATTAGTATGCATAGATAGGTATTAACATCACATATATCTGTAGCAAGTATGGGTTTGAAGTTGTGCATAGTATTTGCGAGAAGAAAAAAAACATCTTTTGTCAAAATACGGCTATTTTGTACTTATTTCCTGAGCTCTTGTGACCCTTGACCTTTTTGAGGAGTCATCCAAATTAATTAATATGCATAGATAGGTCTTACCATCAGGTATCTCTCCGCCGTGAGATGGCCTTAGTTGCCTGCTCAGCGTTAAACCCCAATAACTAACAAACTATCAGGTATCTCTGTAGTAAGTTTGGGTTTGAAGTTGTGAATAGTATTTGAGAAAAAAACATTTTTTTTGTCAAAATATGACTATTTTGGGCCTATTTACTGAGCTCTTGTGACCCCTGACTTTTCTGAGGGGATCAACCAAATTAGTATGCATAGAAAGGTCCTTCTATCAGGTATCTTTGTACGAAATTTAGGTTTGAGGTTGTGAATAGTATTTGAGAAAAAATACATTATGTCAAAATACAGCCATTTTTACCTATTTCTTGATGCCCTGTGACCTTGACCTTCCTGAGGTCAATCAAATTGGTATTTTTAGAAAGATCTTGCCACAAAGTATCCTTAGGCTAAGTTCAACTCATTCAGCCCAACGCACTTATTTTCCACATTTTGAAGGCGTCATCTAATGTCTATGCACCAGTTACAGGAGATGGATCAACCATGATAATTGAAGAGTAGTGCCAGATTAGCTTGGCCCTCACAGGCGCCAAGCTAATCTGGCACTACCCTTGAATTATCATGGTCAACCCATCTCTTGCTGTAGTGCATCAGGGCTGAATGGGTTAAAGACTATGGCTTGCATAGTCTCTGGACTCTGAGAAAACGGCAATATTAAAGTTTACCACGGACGACGGTGGATGGACAACAGATGGACCACTGGCCCAGAACTTACTCACTTTTGCTTCACACGTGAGCCAACAAAGCCAGGCTAGACAAGGCGCAGAACATGGGTCATTCTCATGATGCAATAACATTCTTAGAGCCATTTGGAGCACCCCAATTTAGGAAATGGAGGACATTGGAGCCACTGGAACGCAGAACAGCACACAAGATGAAGAGAGTCACTTAACAGCACTGGAGACTACAGAAGCAGACCAAGAACCGTCAGAAACGCCCAAGTCTGAACCACCAACTGATTTGAAGGACCTGCAAAGGGCTAAAGGCCTGTAACCATGCCCAAAGATGTGTGAAGAGCTCTCTTCAGATATCTGGATATTTCAAAAGAGCCTACTAGACAACATAAATGATGTTCCAGGACTCTTTGCTTTGTTTTGTAGCACTACACAAAGCCATCTGGCTGGAGATTATGCACAAGTGCTCACTGACAGCTGTGCTGACATCTACAAAGGCGGCTCCGCACAAGATGCCATGCGGAACGGAGGAAGCAGTGTGTACATCTGTTGTCCAGACTGCACTACTACATCCCTCTCTTTACCAACTGGCGGCAGCAGCTCCAACTTACAGATCTGCAGGCGCTGATCACAGCAGCAGTGCACTAGCTAGGGGTAAGGCAGCAGCTGTCAGCTCTCAAAACCTTTATAATCCAATCATCCACTGATCTCCTCACCAGAAAGCTTCAAGATAGACTGGATGCTGTGTCCAGCCGCCACAAAATAGTGCTGCAGTGGATTCCAGTGCATTCTGGAGTAGCTGGGAACGAGGAGGCTGAAGCAGGCGCCAGACTACCTCAAGATCACAACCTCCGGTAAAGAAACCAAGACACTACTCAAGTGCAAGCAAAAAAGTGATTGGCAACAGCAGAATGGCAGCTGTAGCCCGTGGGCAGATGACATCAACAAGCTGAATAAGGAGAGCCAGACCACCATTTTCCATCTACGCAATGATCACTGTGGACTCGCCTTGTGAGACTGGGTCTTGCGGAAACAGCCCTATGCGAACGTGGCACAGAAAATCTCCTGAGCACATTCTCCAGACCCATCCATACAGAGAAGCAGTCCATTGGCAGTTCTGACCAGAAGACTCGCTCCTGTGCACCAAACTCTTAAAACCCGCTGCCGAGCTCTTCACAGCTCACTTATTGGCAGCCAGAACACTAAAAGATTTAAAGACGTACATCAAGGAATCAAATGCTGCAGAAGGAGGCCCAAAATGGGGGTGGCAGTGGTGATCTCATGGTGGACATGTGAAAATTAAGTATTTTCATAACAATGTTTTGGCTGTTAGGAAAATCATGAATTTATATTACGCATATTCATATTTGAAACTTACTAGACCCTTACACCAGGTAAAATATATCTTAAAACTATAAGACCAAATCACACAGTCTATCATTTTTACCCTTTTGTCTACTGTATTGAAAATACAGTAGACTTTGAAATGGGGCTGGTCAGAGCGCATTCCGGAGAATGAACACAATGTGCTGGGCATGCTGGCCCTGAATTCTGGCAAAGTAACAAGATAACAAGATGGGATGAACCATAACGCACAAAGTCCCTTCTATATGAGAGCTGTCCTCGCTGTCAATGGCCTCTACCTTTTGTCTTTGACCTGATTCTGATGTTGAATTATCTCCTATTGAAAAAGTCTCACAGATCTGCCAATGTGTCAGTGAGTTCTATAAGGGGCGCAGGACATATGCGTCATTGATTTGTCAAAGGTCATTTGTCAATGTCATATTAGTTTTTATGTAATTTTATATTTTACATGATGAATTTCATTTTCGCTTCATAGGTTTGAGAAAATGGTGACAAAACTAGAACTGCACAGTACAATTTCAGTCTTGCTATAATTTGTGTGAAAGCAGGTTGACTTTACCTAGTTACATGATATATTAAGTACACGGGTCACCTGCATGCTCTTCTGAAAACGCATCGATGTGTGTGTGCGTGCATGCGCTCTAACATCTCCAAGAGGCATAGTTCCTCATGCGCCCTCCAGGCGCATGAGGATCTATTCCTCCCGGAGATGTGCGCATGTTTGCGTGAGAGAGAGAGCTGCGTGCGCAAGAGAGAATGACGTCATATTTAAAGTATTATGTCAGTGTTTGCGTGGTGACTGAGTTGCCTCTTTTACGTCACCGCCACTATCTGAATTTCTCTAGAAGCAGTGTTGATTTTTTTTTCTCAAATATAGGGGTCAGATCAAGCGCGGCAGATTAAGTTTACAGTTGCCAGAGGGTCATCAGGATTTCCCATGGGGGTCTCAGAAATGATGAAGTCTTAGATGATCACATACTTTGTAACACACTCACACAAACAGAACGGATAAGTCTGCCTTGGCGTTCGGCGCTCTCACAAAAGCTTTGTTCTGCTCTGCACGTGCAGCTGTAAAACGTGTGTACAATTACGCACTGGTGCGTTTTTCAGTGCGTAAAGATAAAGCTTAGTGCATCAGAGTAAATTATTTTTACGTCAGTCTGACGCAGAGCTCAGAACACAAGTGCGTCAAAGGTGGCTTTAGAGGGTCAGATACGCATATTTCTGTGTAATAATCATCACTGAGAAGTAAAGTTTTTTTTAGTGTTTTAATTCATTTCTGAAAAGAATTAATTTTTACTAAAGAAGTTGAAATGTTACAAAGCTGGCTAACAAACTCATCCAAAGTCTTTCTCTAAACTAGCTATGCAAAGGTTCAAGTAAATATGACAACAAGAAAGGCAAAGCCATTATGGCTCACCTGTATGACCGATGTACATATATGTGAGCTTTGTGACAAGGGCTGGCTTCTGCAGCAGCAAAATCCATGTTTTCTGAAAATGTAAGCATTTTTCACACATCTTTGGGTTTGAAGTTGTGAATAGTATTTGAGAAAAAACATCTTTTGTTAAAATTTGGCTATTTTTCACCTATTTCCTGAGCTATTGTGACCCTTGACCTTTCCGAGGGATCAACCAAATTAGTACGTATAGAAAGGTCTTACCATCAGGTATCTTTGTACCAAGTTTGGGTTTGAAGTTGTGAATAGTATTTGAGAAAAAATAAATTATGTCAAAATATAGCTATTTTTGACCTATTTCCTGATCTCCTGTGACCTTGACCTTTGTGAGAGGTCACTCAAAATATTGGTATGTTTAGAAAGGTCTTACCACAAAGTATCTTTGGGCCAAGTTTGAAGAATGTGGCTTGAATAGTCTCGAAGTAAATGCTAACGTTAAAGTTTACCACAGACGACGGCGGATGGAGGCGAATGGACAACCACTGGCCCAAAACATAGACTCACTTTTGCTTCGCACGTGAACCAAAAATTACGGCCTCTAATCTGGATCAACCGACTTCCTATAAACGGTTGTTTATGTCTTCAATGAGACATTCAATTACAATATGCTCGGAGGCTTTCTTAGCCGCCGCCACCACCCACTTAAGAAAGTATTTTGCCATGTTTCAAGCTTGTGTGTACAGAAGTATCGGAGATTCTCTTGTTTAGATACATACGCACACACATATACACACATACATACATACGCCACTTTGCGCCAAATGTACGTTCAGCAGCGAGGTTAGCGTAACTAGACATGACGTAATTTTTATCTTGTTACTTCAATTGTTAGAGGTTTAGCCTGCCCACCTTTGACATCATGAACATGCTAGTGACCCCAAGCGCCTTGTGTGCGTGCATATCTGACAGCGATTAGAGCCCACGTTTGAGGACGGACAAGCTTGAAATTGTATGATATTGTCCGTAAAAGAATAATCTCAAGGTAGTTTTTAAAAAAATTTTAATTAAGACACTCATTGGCAAGTAAATGGCCGTTTCACAAAAACCAGTTGATCCACACTGGAGTCTGTAATTTGTCTTATTTTTACTAGATATTATGCATATAGCTAGATAAGGGGAGATGCTGAATGAGTTCGTTAACCAGCATTGTACCTTTGAAACTTTTGGAATGATAATTAAAGGGGCACTCCTGACCTTTTTTAATGCTTCAGTTCGCAAAAAGCTTTTACTGGGATTCAGTATACACACCCACTTAGACAGTGACCACCCTATTATCCCACCAAATGCTTTCTTTCGGCCGTTCAAAGCGAAGAGGCCACCGGTATCTTGTGACTGAACGCATTAAAAGATTGCTTCTGATAGGCGATGGTAGCTGACGTCATAACTATTCTATACGACCTTATGTCATCTGCATAATAATACCAATCAGAAACAAGATGGTGGATGAACCAGCGAAGAAAAAAAGTAAGTATCAGTCGACTCGCGCTGGCCGACATTGACAGACTCGGAATTGAAGAGAAGAAAGAGGAAGAGAGACAAGATACCCCTAAGTAGAACTGACATCGGACAAGGTAATATAGAGCTTGGCTTGACCGCCCATCCGGAATTTGTCGCTCCAAGTCTCTTGTTGGTCTCATTGACGCTGATTTTGATCTGCGGAGTCGGTATGTGGGTGCCGCAGCGGACTAGGTCTAGATGTCTGTAGCCAGTTTTTTCACAAAGTTCAGCAGTTTACGTATTCATAATAGATGTGAATAGAAGCAAAAGGCAATGGCTGTACTGTTGTCAGTGCTGCCGGTTTGTAATTTTTGCAGAGATATTCATATTTTTAAATGATGTCCAAAATGTTGTAATGTAAGATGTTGTAATTGATGCACCAGTGGTCTCTCGTGCTCACACACATATAACCTTTGTTCTTATTTCATGGTTACACAATCAGTAACTCGATATTGTTTGTTCGTATCTTGTAGTTGAAGTCCACATCATGTAATTACTTGTATACTGACAAACACAATCTGTTCACTCCTGCTAGTCTAGCAGCTTTTCGCAATTTCTGCAGACTAAGTAGTTCGTCAAAAGAGTAACAATGGTTTGCAGGTACGAAACGAAAGTACTAATGCCATATAGTTTATGCATGGCAACAATATTTGTCCTTAGGATGGAGACATTTTTGTAGAAGTGTTTTTCGAAAGCTATTTTTTGATGTGAGGGAACCAGTCCTCGTACACCGCCCAGATAAGGTGCAAGACATTTTTTGTGCATAACATTGAAAATTTCAAGCATACAAGTTACAAGTTTATTCCAGTGAGTAAATTAAAATCATCAGCAAGTAAACATGCATACATATATACGATAAAATAAGTTTTAAAGTATTATTTTTAATGCGGTAAGCATGGTCGCGTCGCTAGTTTCAAAATGGCGGTCAGCGAGAAGCCTTCTAAGGAAGTCAATCAGACGCGCACGGTTGATGAAGCTTGCTCCTAAATTGAAACAGAGATTATTTTCGGTTTGAACATCTTATCAACGTCAAAAACGTTATTTTTCCTGGTCTTGAAAACAGCCTTTTCCATAGAACTCGGTCTTTTGTGGGAGGAAAGCATATCGAAAGTAAACTCCCTTTGTGCATGTTGTGCAATGTGTCTGCCGACCATCTTCAACATTCTGAAGACTTTTTGGCCGGATACAACATGCATGTTGTTCGTCTGTTTTTCAGCCTAATGGCTCTAAGTGCAGGTCTGCTCTTTTTGTTTATTTTATTAGTGGAGATGGGATTTTTAACTGGTCAAGCACACTCGTATCCGACTGGTCTTAAGCACAAGCCAGGCAGAGTGAAATCCATCTCCGAACCGTTTCCATCAAAATCACCATGTTCAGCTAAACACCTAAATATAAAATTTTAGTTTTTGCAACCATCAATTCAACCAATCCGCACTCAAGTACTCACAAGGACTCTTATGATTAAGCTTTATCAGGACTGCATGAGACACAATACAGATAGTAGCCCTCTCTATTATATTACATGTTTTATTTATTTATTATTGATTCATGTATGTATTCACTTACATATTTATTTATTATTTATCCTTTTAATTATGGATGGAAGGAATTCCTTGATGCACATGATCACTATAGTGGTATGGTAGTGGTCACCAAGGAGAGGAAATTTGTTTTCAATATGCTTACATCTGTGCATGTTCATAATCTATCCTTTACTTAACATGCATATTCATAGGTCCCAGGTATCCCCAACTTATTTTATTAATTTATTATTTTGTTTGTTTGTTTGTTTGTTTGTTTGTTTGTTTGTTTGTTTGTGATGTATGTTTGCACATACACATCAGCATAAAATGATTGATTGTACATTAACGTCCCGACAGCAACAAGACTTTCTCAGGACGTGCCTGCACTGCTTGTGAAAAAAACCCAAACTAAACAGAATATTGAATGTATGTCGCCAGCTGGTCTAATACACTAAATAAACCTAACTAGACCCTTTAGCAACACACATCCAATATCAAGAGCTACAAGCAGTGCAGACAGTAGGAAGAGTTTAAAAAAGGTAAATACAGGTGAATGTACCAAGGGTAGACAGAAACACACGCCCCAGAATAGAGGGGAAAACCCACCCTGTGGGGCTGACCAGGGTCACCCTGGGAACTAAAAAGTAGTTAACCCCACCCAAGTCCCCCAGGGTAGACCTGGGTGGGGGACATCAGCATACAAGATGAGAACATACATATACACATATATGATGTGAACATAACATGTACACATATATGGTAATAGGTGCATACCACCCGCTCCCCACCCCACATACAAAACCACAGAACAAACATCTGTGCATGTTCATAATATATCCTTTACTTGGTATTCATATGTCCTAGTTATTTAAATTTATTATTTATTTGTTTGAAAAGTAGGTTTTGTTCATATGCTGATGTTCACATACACATATATGATAATACTGCCCACTCCCAACCCCACTCCACAACCAGAGAACACCCACCAAATGACACTTGCATCTGTGCATGTTCATAATCTATCCTTTACTGAGCATTCATATGTGCCAGGTATCTTGACTTACTTTATCTTTTTTATTTAACCGCCATGAGATGGCATTGGTCGCCTGCTCGACATTAAACCCAAATAAGTATATATTTAAATTATTTATTTATTTTGTTTGCTTGTAATGAAGGTTTTGTACATACACATCAGCAAACAAGAAAATATATACATATATAGATGGTAATAGGTGCCATACTGCCTGCTCCCAACCCTTACCTAAATACACACATAAAACCGCAGAACACCTACCAAAAGAAGGACATACAAATCTGTGTATGTTCATAATTTTTAATCTATCCTTTACCTAGCATGCATATGTCCCAGGTACCTTAGACTTACTTTATCTTATTTATTTAAATTATTTATTTATTTTGTTTGTTTGTAATGTAGGTTTTGTACATACACATCAGCATACAGCTCAAGAACATACACCATGGTGCCCCTGTGCATGTGGCCACCAGTACTATTCTGTCAGATCTGTCACACCCAGCCAATCATCTCTTCGAGCTTCTGCCCTCTGGCCGGCGGTTTCGTGCTTTTAAAGCCAGAACCTCTCGATTCAGATGCAATTTTTTTTCCAGAAGCTGTCCTCAATACATCACCATGCACAGAACAACGTGATTCCATGATTTGTGACATATGACTGATTTGTGTTTAATATTGTGTTTATCTATCTTTTAGTACTGTATATAGGATGATCGCCAACTAAGTGTATGACATGATGAATGCCCTACAAGTGAGGACATATTTTACTGTCGCCATGCCACACAAAAATCCTTGTAATGTTTTACTTGGTGAATAAATGTCTTATGTCTTATGTCTTATACACATACATGGTAATAGGTGCAGTATCGCTCGCTCCCAACCCCAATCCAGTTACACACACAAAACCGCAGAACATCCACCAATGTACATCTGTGCATGATCATAATCTATACTTTACTTAGCATTCTTATGTCCCAGGTATCTTTGACTTACTTTATCTTATTTATTTAACAGCCATGAGATGGCCGTAGTCTACCGCGCGGCGTTAAACCCAAATAACTATTTATTAAAATTATTAATTTATGTTTGTTTGTAATGAAGGTTTTGTACATACACGGTAATAGGTGCCATACCGCCCCACTTTCAACCCCAGCCCACATACAAAACCACAGAATACCCACAAAAGACATGCACAATTGTATACTGATGGGCATTAGTGGACTGTAAAATCTATATATAGAGACTTCAGGTTAAGCAAGTGGCTTGTATTGACTGCCTGTATTTTAGCTGCCCACCTACAAATTTCATGTGTACAGTTAACCACACTGCACATGCAGCCATCAGTTCTGTGAAAAATACTGTTGGCCTCATGCACAGGGGCACCAAAACTTAGAGATAAGGCCACACCTGATAACAATAACAATACTAATAATAATATGCATACTCAGCCACTAGTTCTGTAAACAGCACCTTTGTAAACAGTACCAGTGGCCAAATGCACACATACATCATGGATGTTGCTACCACTGAACACTTCAAACAATAGGCTGCCCAGTTCACATTTTGATACCGTGAACTAGCCTGCACATGCAGTCATCAGTTCTGTAAATAGTACTGGTGGCCACATGCACAGCGGCACCAAACTTAAAGGTGAGGCCAAAACTGCCACCTCAAACAAAACCAAACGCTACCTACACACACATATCAATGATACAGTCAACCTCTGTGTGCGTTAGGCTGTAAATCTTACAGCGAAATGTCAAAACCAGTAAGAAGATAATGTAACAGCAACAAGTACATGTATTTTGTAAACCACTCAAAACATGACAACTCATCGAGTCTAATGGTGTTATGAGTGGGTTATGGAAACACTGAAAGAAATAGTACATGTACATTATAAAGTATGCGCCTCCTCCCCCCCCCCCCCTCCCATAACTAGCTGTTTATCATAAAACATAGATATCTCATTCATTTGATCACTTGACTGATTTATTAAATCATCTCTGTGTCACCTTTCTCCGTTTTCTTTCTCGTTTTAATCCCAATATATATGTCAGTGCTAATGTCAGCTGCTAAGAATCCTTGCAGCGAACTGCAAATGTCTATATGCAGACAAACTGCAAATAACACAGCAGCAAAATAAGTTCCTCTTTTGTGCAGTAGGCTACTGCTAGCAAGATAGGGTTCAATTTTAAACAAAGCATTGCATGAACTTCCAAGCGTGTTCACACTGTGCTGTGTATTTTTTTTTTTTTTTTTCAGTGTGAAGTGTACTGTACCATCCTACGGAAGAGAGCAGGCGCAGACAGCATCTCTGAAACCATCGCCACACGGAGATGGAGATGGCTAGGCCACGTTTGCAGAATGTCACCTGACTCATTACCAAGGGTGGCACTGAGATGGACACCACAGGGGAAGAGAAACCGTGGGCGACCAAAGGAGACGTGGCGCCGAACCGTGGAGCGAGAGCTCAAGAACAGAGGCCTTACTCTGCAAACAGCACCCAAAATAGCAGCTGACAGACAAAAGTGGCGCTCCCTTGCCGTCGCCTCAAGCACCAGACGGCGCAGAGAGGACTGAATGAATGAATGTACTGTACCATCAGTGATCATTGAGACTGCATAATTGGCACTGGCAGTGATCGCACATCACACCATAGCTTGTCAGTGCAACTGATTAAAATAAATGTTACTGCTGCATAAAATAATTAATCAAGTTCCGAAACTTTGCTCAGCCATGACAGTTAAAACCAAGTGGTGTGGCACTCTTTTTCTTTTACAGAATGCAGCATAGGTTTTGAAGATAGCGTTTGTGTTGTGGGTTGCATTTTGTTTTGGTGCTGTGTTGTCGAAATGAAACGGGCAAAGCGATGGTAAAGTGAATGGAAATAAACGTGACAAACCTTTATCAAGCCGTAAAAATCCACACAGCAACTTTACACGTTTGCTTTTTTTTAAAAAACAAACAAGCTTATGTAGAACAAATCAAAAAGAACCCGTCGGCATACCAAAATTCACGTCCGCGGAGGTCGTGGCATCACGTGATGTTCTGATCACGTGATTTGGGATAACTTATTGTTGAGTAACGATATTAATTTTGAGTTCAAGGCAAGCGTTTTCATAATTGTTTCTTCTCTTAATATATCTAAGTGTGAAAATTTTACTTTAAAAAATGAAATCCTTTTAAGTGACATATAGTGCATACTACCACTGAATACAGGAACAATGAGACCCGTGTAAACTACTGATCCCCTGTAAACATGGCCGTTACGGTCCTGGTTTCGTCTGCAGCCATACTGGAAACAAAATGTGCTACAGAAAAATGTCTCCATCCTCCGGCGGTTTAAAACGAGTGCGCACTGCTTTTATTCATACTAGACTTCATTTTGATATACCCAAACCTTTGTTACTCTCTAGAAAATCACTATCTCGTAAACGGCTGATCGTCTATGAAGGGCAGCTGCTAGACTATGCTTTGTTTGTTGTTTTTTTAGGAGATGGCGGAGGGAGGGGGTGTCTATGACAATTTGACAAAAATGTGTTGTGGTTGGTGTCCTGGACGACACTAAAGCTTGAATCAGTTCTGCCAGAAAACTGGTTCTTGTTGCTGAAAACCATTGTGTTCTTCACTGTAGCACAGTAATTTAGTGCTTGCACGTACATGTTTACTGAAAAAAGCATATTATATGTAATGAAAGTCATTGAACGCAAACCTGATTACATAAGATTGCAAAATAGCAAAAAAGAAATAAAATTCCGAAATTGCCAAATATACTTGCGTTTGGCATTTTATACACCAAGTATAACAGGTATAGTTGGCTGCCTGATGAATGTAACCATTGCAAGAGTGAGTTTCTAAAGTCTGCAAGAGGCATAGACGTTCAAAAGTTCTCATCACCTAAGGGTCGTTATGAGAATCTATGCATATTGCTTGAGATTTTATCTGATGGTGTACTCAAACTGAGGAAGTAGATGCGGACTAAGTAACGATTATAATCCACATCTGCAAGAGGCACAGATCCTCATGAGTCACATCTGCCCGCGGGTTCATGAAAATCTACGACTCTGACTGGTGCCATTCATGCTCATGTTTCTCAAACTGAGTCTAACTGAAAATAGCCTTGACTGTAACCAAATGGTAGGCAAGCACTGCGAAAAGTAAACAGTGGGACCAAGTTACCAAGATGTGTTGACAAGTTTGACAACTGAGCAGACTACTAGACCACGCCCATAAACGGCACGTGTGACTGAGGTAGAACTGTACATTGCAGTTGATAACTTGACAGTAGCCCCAGTAGACACCGCGGCTGCGTTTCGCTTTGCAAGCACCCAATCAATTTCAACCTTTTTTCAATTATGTATACTTTTTGTGGTGGCTCGCAAAGCTGCTGTGCCTACTGAACAGGCTACAGAGGTGACCGAGCGTGGGAGGATGAAATTAGTTCGTTAAAAGAGGGTGTTCGTTATGCAAGTGTATTCTCTTCGTTCGTTGTACACTACTTTCAACTTCGCCGACATCCATTTTTGCTGCTGACATTTCAAAATCGAAAATGCCCAAACGCGATTTTTTGTTGACTTTTTCATATACAATATTTACATAAGCCTACAGTTTGTCTCAGCTGTTGGGTACGATTAGGTCAAATGTGACCTGTATGCCCTAGGGGTGAAAAATCAGACAATCGTTTTCTGCACCACTTTTTCAGAGTCATAAAAAAAGCTAACATAACTTTAATTTTTCTTTTATGAAAACGAAAAAAAACCTATCTTCTAATTATTCATAGGATTAGGTCAAATTGCGACCTGCAAGCCTAGGTGTGAAAATCAGCAAGAAAATTGCGAAGTTTGATCCTCTAATACGTCAAATCTTAGTACTGCGATGAGTGACGTATAACATCAAGTTGTCACTACGAACATGGCGTCATGGGACTAATGATGCCATGGCGTCAAGCTTTAAGTGAGGTCATTTCACTGCTCGTGCTATTATTGTATTATTCTTCAGAACAGCTATGACTACACCAGACCAGAAAACTTACGAATGGTGGGAATCGCTGTGTGTGCTGGTGTGTGTTGATCAAAGGGTGGGTTAGAATAGAAAGAGATGGATTCCTGTCTCTACATGAGCCCACAGAGCGTACTAATGGTGGGAAGCGCCGTATGTCTGTCTTTATTTATGTGCACCGAGGTGTGTGCACCGACGTGTGTGTTGATAAGGTTGATAAGAGGGAAATGGGTCAGCATAATAAGCCTAAAAATATGAACAACTCTGAATGTTCCTAAAAGATAAACGCATGTGAGCTCCAAACAATAGGTTATACTTTGGGATGAAATCCTCATCTTGTTTTCTTCACTAAAGAAACAGCAAACAAACTGATTGGTCACATTGTGATCAGAGTACAGTCCAACTAACCACATTTTTTTTATGGACATTAAAAGGAACGACACTATACCTCCCTGAGATACATCTTCCCTGAGTTTGACAAAACTGAGTGTGCCGTCAACTTCAGTTCAATCATGCAATTCTCTTCAAAAGGAAGTCTTTCAGCCATGGGTAGATCGTGCCTCCCACTTCAGATGGTAAATGCTTTAGCAGCTGCCCCTCTTTACAGACTCCTCCTTCCCCTTTATGTTCTTAATTAAAAAGAGTTACATTAGCCAGGTCACATTGAAATTGGTGAAAATAATAATAATAATAATAATAATAATGAGTATTTATATAGCGCTTAATCTTACTCAAAAGCTCTAAGCGCTTTACAATCTGTACACAAAAATAAAAATACAATGACATGCACATAACAAACAAAGCACAATGCCCGAACACACCACTTTTACAATAAACTAAACAACAATACATACATAATAATTTATATTCTAATTAACATTCAGTCTAAACAAGGAGGATTGCGGAACTACAACTAAGGCATCAAACACTGGCAGTTATTCAAAGTAAAGCTTGAAGAGGTGAGTTTTCAACGACCTCTTGAAGTCAGAGACAGACTCACTGTTTCTGACCTCAAGAGGAAGTGTATTCCATAACACTGGGGCTTGATAAACAAAAGTGCGCTGACCAAATGTTTTAGTTTGGACAGAAGGTACACACAACTTCCGTTTATCAGAAGAGGAGCGGAGCTCACGAGAGGGTGTATACACATTCAGCAAAGAGGACAAGTATTATGGGCTGGTGCCTGAAAGGCAGTTAAAACAGATTGACATAACTTTGTATTGAATACGTGAGGACACAGGTAGCCAGTGAAGGGACTTCAAGATGGGTGTGACATGCTCAGTCTTACGGTCTCTCACAACAAGCCGGGCTGCATTGTTCTGAATTTTTTGGAGGCGATCAATGAGATACTGAGGGCAGCCACAAAGCAAAGAGTTACAATAATCTAGCTTGGACAGCACAAATGCACAAACTAGTGTTTTAGTGGCTGCCACGGTCAGCAGGTGACGAACTGAACTAATACGAGGAAGTTCCAGATAAGCGGATCTACACACTGCACTGACATGCTGTGACATAGATAACTCGCTGTCAAGTGTAACACCCAGATCACCCAGAAAAGATCAACTTTCCACATTTTTTATGCACACTACACATACTTTGTTAAGAAAATGGTAACAAAAATATCTAACAAGAGGAGTATCAAGTAAGCAATTTTTTATGATCATTTTGTACTTATTGTAGCTTGCGTTCCTTTGTGGGCAGTGGGCAGATGTTCACATCTGCACGGGACATAGACGACCCCGCCCTCCACGAGTCGCCTGCTGCCTTGCAGGCCTGGCCGCTTGGCTGCGGAAAGGCTAAGGGAGGAAACCCCTGACATCAAAGCCCCCGTGTCTCCGGGGAAGGCTTTTGAGCCAGAGACTAGGACAAGGACAGTCTGATATAAAACCTACGACCCGAGGACCTCGATGCCATCGTCCCAGCTTGCTAGGCCATGGCAGATGAACCAAGGGTTTAAAGGGTGGGGCCAGTACTGCGCACACTGCACTCCACCAAAAAGCTCCACTGCGCAGGCTTTAGGAAACGTCCACGGACCATGACACTGACCATTCCAAGTCCTGTAGCGATGGGCGAGGGGCGAAACGGCAGGTGAAAGATGTCACTGGAAGCCGCAGTCTCAAACCTGCATGCAGGCGGTTCAGGATATTGGTCGCCTGATGTTGACCTGGGGATGACAACATCACTCGGCACACCCTGAACGACCAAGCAGCCTTCTCTAGGGACAGCACTGCTTGCTCCACACGGAGAGGGGCCTAGAAAAGGTGGCCTAACCAAAGCTCGTCCCCTCGCAACCCCAGTTGGCTAGCCGCGGTCAACGGGCATCTTCTCCTGCGGTCAAAAAACAAGAAAGAATAACGGATCCACTCTCATGACGACCACGACCGGACTCAATGTAGCATGCTGGAACGTCCGAACCATGCTCGACAAAGCAGACAGCGGACGCCCTGAACGTCGCTCCGCCCTCATTGCCCATGAATTGCGGAGGTTAAACATCGACATCGCCGCGCTCAGCGAAGTACGCCTTCCGGACGAAGGCAGCCTCCAAGAACTTGGTGCTGGGTACACCCTCTACTGGTCAGGCAGGCCTGCATCAGAAAGACGGCTCTCAGGCGTGGGTTTCATGGTCAAGACATCCATTGCGACTAAGCTGGAAAACCTACCAACGGGCCACTCAGATCGCATCATGTCCATGCGCCTCCCACTGAGACACCAGCAACACGTCACCCTTCTCAGTGTGTACTCCCCAACCCTCCTGGCAGAGCCTGCTGAAAAGGACAAGTTTTACACTGACCTGCGCAGCCTCCTACAGAGTACCCCAGCAGACGACAAAGTCATCATCCTTGGCGACTTCAACGCCAGAGTGGGCCAGGACTCTGAAGCCTGGAAAGGAGTCCTCGGCAAGCATGGCGTGGGGAACTGCAATGACAATGGCCGCCTACTGTTGGAGTTCTGTGCGGAGCAGCAACTGGTCATCACCAACACTACTTTTCAGCAAAAGGACAGTCGAAAGACCACCTGGATGCATCCTCGCTCCAAACACTGGCACCTTATCGACTATGTCCTAGTGCGTCAGAGGGACCGCAGTGACGTCCTCCTCACCAGAGTGATGCCCAGCGCAGAGTGCCACACTGACCACCGCCTTGTCCGCTGCAAACTCAGGCTCCACTTCAAGCCAAAACCCAAGAAATGGGGGCCCCCCAAGAAAAAGCTTGATGTTGCCAGCCTTCAGCGTGATGATGTGAAAGCTGCCTTTCAGACAGATTTACAGCGCAGGCTCAAAGACACAGCGGACCCAGTAGACTCCTCCCCTGAAACACTTTGGGAACAACTAAAAACTGCTATTGCAAAATCCTCTGCAGAAGTCTTGGGTTTCGCCAGAAAGAAGAACAAAGACTGGTTTGACGAAAACGATGTAGAGATCCAGGAACACCTAGCAAAAAAAAGAGCCGCCCATCAGGCTCACCTAGCCCAGCCTTCCTGCCCTGTGAAGAAGTCTGCCTTCCGCCTCGTCTGCAGCAGTCTCCAGCGCAAGCTCAGAGATCTCCAGAATGAGTGGTGGACCAGACTTGCACAGAGGACCCAGCTTTGCGCTGACAATGGTGACTACAGGGGTTTCTACGAAGCACTGAAAGCAGTGTATGGCCCCAGGCACCTGGTACAAAGTCCCCTGCGAAGCGCGAACGGCCAGGCACTCCTCACAGATAATACCTCCATCTTGAACCGCTGGTCGGAATACTTTCAGAGCCTCTTCAGCGCTGAGCGCACTGTTCAAGAAGCAGTCGTCCTACAAATCCCACACCTCCCAGTAAAGGTTGAATTGGACGAACCGCCCACCGCTGAAGAGACCCTCAAAGCCATCCATCAGCTCAAGAGTGGCAAAGCAGCAGGCATTGATGGAATACCGCCAGAGATCTGGAAACATGGAGGCACAGCACTGCACAACAAGCTCCATGACCTCTTTCTCTGCTGCTGGGAGGAAGGAACACTACCAAAAGATCTCCGTGATGCAGTCGTTATCACCCTGTACAAGAACAAAGGCGAGAAGTCTGACTGTTCCAACTACCGGGGAATTACCCTGCTGTCCATTGCTGGGAAAATCCTTGCAAGGCTGCTCCTGAATCGGCTGGTACCTGCCATCGCTGAAGACCAACTCCCAGAGGGCCAGTGTGGCTTCAGAGCAAACAGGAGCACCACCGATATGGTCTTCGTGCTGAGACAGCTACAGGAGAAGTGCCGCGAGCAGAACAAAGGGCTGTACGTAACGTTTGTCGACCTAACAAAAGCGTTCGACACTGTGAGCAGGCAAGGCATGTGGCAGATCCTGGAGCGACTTGGCTGTCCCCCAAAGTTCCTCAACATGATTGTCCAGCTACACGAGGACCAGCAAGGCCAGGTCAGACTCAACAATGACCTCTCAGAACCATTCCCTATTCTCAACGGTGTAAAGCAGGGCTGCGTGCTGGCACCGACCCTCTTCACCATCTTTTTTAGCATGATGTTGAAGCAGGCCACAGTGGACCTCGATGATGACGATGCAGTGTACATCAGGTATCGTCTCGATGGCAGCCTGTTTAACCTCAGACGACTGCAGGCCCACACGAAAACCCTAGACCAACTGATTCGCGAGCTGCTTTTTGCTGATGATGCTGCCCTCGTTGCACACACAGAGAGAGCCCTGCAGCGCATCACGTCTTGCTTCGCAGATGCTGCCCAGCTCTTTGGACTCGAGGTCAGTCTTAAAAAGACAGAGGTCCTCCATCAGCCGGCACCCAAGACAGTGTACCGCCCTCCTCACATCACCATCGGCGAGTCTGAACTAAAGTCAGTTCACCAGTTTACTTACCTTGGCTGCATTATCACGTCGGACGCCAAGCTGGACAAGGAACTTGACAGCAGGCTGGCAAAAGCGAACAGCGCTTTCGGGCGACTTTTCAAGCGGGTGTGGCACAATCAGCAGCTGAAAACAGGCACCAAGATCAGCGTGTACAGAGCTGTGGTCCTCACCACCCTGCTGTATGGTTCCGAGTCCTGGGCCCTCTACCGCAGCCAACTACGACTCCTCGAACGCTTCCACCAGCGCTGCCTGCGTACCATCCTGGGCATTCACTGGAGTGACTATGTCACCAACGTCGAGGTCCTTGAACGGGCTGAAACTGTGAGCATCGAGGCTTTGCTGCTGCGGACACAGCTCCGCTGGGCGGGGCATGTCTCCAGGATGGAGGATCATCGCCTACCAAAGATCACCCTGTTCGGCGAGCTTGCTACTGGACACCGTGACAGAGGGGCACCAAAGAAGAGATACAAAGACTGTCTCAAGAAGTCACTTAGTGCCTGCCAAATCGACCACCACCAGTGGTCTTCGCTTGCTGCGGACCGTGACACCTGGCGCTCCACCATTTACAAGGCAGCTGTCTCCTTTGAGGACTCTCACAGAGCTAGCCTTAAGGACAAGCGGCTCAGGAGAAAAAACAGAGATGCCGCAGCTCAGAACCCTGGCCATACCTTCCCCTGCAGCCACTGCGGTCGAACCTGCCTGTCTCGGATTGGCCTCCGCAGCCACGAACAAGCCTGCAGACGTCGTGGGCAACTCCTATAAAATCTTCGTTCGCGAAGTCAAGCCAAGAGAGAGCTTGCGTTCCTTTGTGTACTGGTAAAACGGGATAGACTAGGGCAGCAGATCCAGTCACTGTGGGCCCCTAAATGTATCGCAGCATCATAAAATAAGGTTAGGAGTAACTGTGGTACTCTATCCTAACCACCCCCACCCGGGTCTGCCCTGGGGGACTTGGGTGGGGTTAGGTATTTTTTAGTTCCCAGGGTCACCCTGGTCAGCCCCACAGGGTGGGTTTTTCTCTCTATTCTGGGGCATGTATTTCTGTCTACCCTTTGTCCATTCAACTGTATTTGCCTTTTTAAAACTCTCCCTACTGTCTGCACTGCCTGTAGCTCTTGATATTGGATGTGTGTTGCTAAATGGTCTTAGCTTTATTTAGGCCCCATGTTGTAGGTTTATTTAACGTATTTGACCGGCTGGCGACATACATTCAATGTTCTGTTTATATTTTTTTTTTCACAAGCAGTGCAGGCACGTCCTGAGAAAGCCTTGTTGCTGTCGGGACGTTAAGCAATGTACAATCAATCAATCAACTCTATCCTAACCATTAAAACCTGAAAAGACCTACCAGTTGCATACAAAATTTCTGAGGGCATCGGAAACAACATATGTTTCCCAATTCGGCAATTTTAAAGCGGAAAAGCTATCATTCACCACAAACTTATAAAGGATGTGTTCACATTATAGAAACTTGATAGGTGCAGAGAGGTAAAAATGAAAAGGAATGATTTTAGTAATTTTTGTAATTAATTTTGTGTATTTTTACAACTTGGGGGATAGGGATACAAAATCAACCACAGTGGCACTCAGGGATCACAGCATCACCTAGTTAAGTTCATAATAATTGTGACATCCTGTTTTAATGATGTAAGCCTAAAAATGGACTGCCAGTGCTATAGAAAATGTCTGAAAGCATTTGACACATTATTTTTGTCTTCTTTTTGTCTTTTTTTTTTTTTTTTTTTTTTTTTGCGATTTCACGGAATTGGCCGTTTACTGGGTGCACAAATATCTTCACTGTGAGCCAGAGATTCAATATTTTTTCATTCTGTTTTTTCTTGGGTTTTTTGTGCAGAGGACACAGGTGTGCCATAACATAACATAATATTGCCTCATCTGGGGACACTGTATGCTCACGTTATTGAACCTTGATAGGTAAAGAGAGGTATGAAGGAATTTGCTGTAGGGATACAAAATCAACCACTGTGGCACCCACACACAGGGTTGATTGATTGATTGTACATTGCTTAACGTCCCGACAGCAACAAGGCTTTCTCAGGACGTGCCTGCACTGCTTGTGAAAAAAAACAAACAACCAACTAAACAGAACATTGAATGTATGTCGCCAGCCGGTCAAACATTAAATAAACCTAACACATGGGGCCTAAATAAAGCTAAGACCATTTAGCAACACACATCCAATATCAAGAGCTACAGGCAGTGCAGACAGTAGGGAGAGTTTAAAAAAGGCAAATACAGGTGAATGGACCTCGGGTAGACAGAAACACATGCCCCAGAATAGAGAGAAAACCCCACCCTGTGGGGCTGACCAGGGTGACCCTGGGAACTAAAAAATACCTAACCCCACCCAAGTCCCCCAGGGCAGACCCGGGTGGGGACCCACACACAGGGATCACAGCATCACCTAGTCAAGTTCATAATAATTATGACATCCTGTTTTAATGATGTAATCCTAAAAATGAACTGCCAGTGCTATAGGAAATGTCTGAAGGCATCTGACACATTATTTTTGTCTTTGTTTTGCGATTTCACAGAATTGGCCATTTACTGGTTGCACAAATACCTTCACTGTGAGCCTAAGATTCAAATTTTTTTTTTTCATTCTGTGTTTTTGCAGAGGACGCAGAAGGTGTGCCTTAACATATTATTACTGGATTTGGGCATCTGGAATGAATTCTGATTTACATGGAGGTAGGTCTTTTTGAAGCTCATTTTAGCATCCGCGAAGAGCGCGAATGGGGGTACCCTTGCGCCATCAGCTATATCTCTGGCGTGTTCCAAAGGATTTTAGGGGAACATGGTTTAAAGTTAAACATCGCAGGACATAGTAAGGTACACTTCAAAGCCCATCTTATACTCCTATAGTGTACTGGGGGGGGGGGGGGTGGGCGGGGGGCGGGGGGTGCATGGTAGTCTGATCTGGCTTATGGAGTATGGCAATTTATGACCGTTTCCTTGACCGTTGAACGAGGTCACTCAAATGGACCATTATTAGAGTTCCATGCCTTATTAAAACTACATAAGGAAACCATGTGATCGCATCATTAATACCAATGGCCTGGGGGTGGGGGTGGTGGATGGGGTGTTCCAAACAAAGGTTTTTGTTAACTTGCATTTTAAAGAATTTGTGGCCAGAAGGGGTAGGGGGTCCGGAAGCCCTGGAACCCTCCATCTGTTCCCAGATCTGTGCGTGTAGGTCACACATCGCATTGTCATTTGTTTGCTCGATATTTTTTGGGAGTAATGAGTTGCGCATGCACAAAATCCATCATGGCAGCAGAACTGTACAGTGGTCTATTGGTACATGTATGTTTAGAAAAGTTTTGCCACAAAGTATCCTTGGGTCAAGTTTGAAGTTTGCGTCTTGAATAGTCTCCCAGAAAACGCCAACGTTAAAGTTTACCAAATATGATAGATGGTCCACACACATTGACTGAAAAGTAAATGAATTACTTAAATTGGTATCATATGTGATCCCCATAATATACTATTATGGTAATAAGTAAAGTTCTCGTGTTACTCTTGTATCATATATGCAGCATATATGCTTACAAAACTAAAACATTCACTTACTAAATTAGAAAATCAGATTTTATGTTGAAGTCTCTGGTTTGGATGAATACATTACATGTGTTCTCAAACTGATTTGAAAGAACTTCAAGTTGACCCCCCTCCACTAAGGCTGAGTTGGTATACCTCGCCCTGTACACAAGTTAAATGCACTAGTGGCGCTATTACTGCGATTTTCACATCTGTCCAGTCGCTCAAACTGGTTCTGTGCACCAGAACTGCGCGCAGGTAGGCTTCTGCACTTGTAGTGTGGTCTCGTATATTCCCGCGGAAGATTGTGATAGCAGCTGAAAAACGGTTAATTTCTGGTTTTAGCTTACTTCCCCTTACATACTCGAGTTTCACTTTCCGCTTGTACCGGTTTAAGCTGCACAGCCTAAGCTGCTCATGGCCCTTGAACATAAAATGTTCTAGGGCGTACGCCCCAACTGAAAAAACATAGGTCTCCGGGGGCAGTTCCTTCTCATCAGAACTTGGCTATAGGGCTCAGGAACTTCCTCGCGCTGCCTAGGAGCGTTGGCGCGTCATCCGCCATCTTAAGAAGATATGATAGCCTTCAGATAGTAGCAAAGTAGTGTTTCAACACGATTTTCTTCATGTTTCTTCCTCTTTGGAAACAAACAAAAACAGATTCTGGTTAGCGGTTTCCTACGGTGATAACTTGCTGTTATTGCCTATACGTCAGGACTTTCCTGACATTGTCCTGACAGCGATTTCTCTATGTGTATCCTCTCAAGATGGCCACCACAACTAGCGTGATGTCAGCTTCCCAAGCCCTATTCCTGAATCAAGTCCATTGTACTTTGTAGTGCACTTGTCTCTCGCAAGGCTACGGCTATGACGGTGCTTTCTGCCACAAAATCACCACCATGGAGGAAAAAAACTGCCAAATTGTATAATTGTTTTCGTGGTGTTTGCACAAGGATGCCACGCTGGACTGAATATGGGAAAGGGTTTATTCTTTATTCATATTATTTTGCAGCAATCAAACGTCATGTGATTCTTTCTCCAAGATTGTTCATTACACTGTGCAGAGTGCACTCTAAACCGATCTGGTGCACAAAATTGTTCCGAGCGACCGGTCAGGTTGCGAAAATAGCAACAATCGTGCCGCTGGTGGTATGGTATGGTCTCTGAGGCGCACATATCCATCTAATTAAAGATGCTCAAGGCGCCGTAGAGATGGAAGCTGAAGCTTTGAAAGCCTGCTGCTACTAAGCGCTACTTTATGAGCAAACCTCCACCCTACTAATACTATTAACTTCGGTGCATGTGATATATTTCTGTTTCCATTTCACCAGCCCTACCGGGCCTTCTCTTTTCGAAAAATGGTAATGGGATTTTAAACATGCGCACTTGATGATTATGCATGCTGTACACACGAAGCGAGACACACAGCTGATATTGGAAAGTTAACAGAATCAGACTCGGCAATAAACAAGCGCATTGATGAACTGGAGAATGAAATTGACAATCTAGAGACATTTTCCTGCAGAAATAACAAAGTTTATCGGTATATGTGACTCTGCAAGTGAAGACTACACCGCCTGTACTCAGAAAATAGTGAATGTACTTAACGAGCACTGCGGCACGCAGAGGACATGGTCTACCGACGACATGGAGAGGGTCCACAGGGTGGGTCCCCGTAAGAAAAATGCCAAGCACCCCCACCCCCGGGCACTTATCGTGCGCTTCAGCCAATGGGGGGACAAGATGTCGGTGGTGCAGGACAAGCGTCTCAACGCCAGCCTCAGGGACGGCGGCATTAAAATGGCAGCTATCTTTCCAGGCGAGAGAGGGCAGCGATCGAGCAGGCAAAAAAGGCAGGAAAGTTCGCCTACTACAAGAATGGCCACCTGCACATGAAGATCGACACCCCCCCCCCCCCCCCCCGCAGTTGACCCCCAAGGTACGGGTCATCCCCTGGCGCCTGTACGCGCCAGCGTCCGTGATGACCTCCAGCATCTGCAGCAGCAGCAGGCATCGGGTGTTGACTGCAGCAACGGCGAGAGCGAGGGGGATACTAATGATACTGGTCTCCACCTACCACTGCCTTTACGCTCTCCTGTGAGGAATTCCCGCAAACACAGGGAAACATCGAAGGATTCCCTGTCAGCTGTTCAGGATTCCTCACGCCAGCCGGCTAGCGCAGCAGGGGGTCGTGACCAGCTGTGTGACAAGTGCCAGCCCTGTGTTACCAACATGTTCCAGCCAGCACCCTATGAGACCTGGTCTGGAACATCGGGGCGTGGTGGGGGTCGGGGTCATGGCTAGCAGTGTGGCCCCGGCCCTGGCGATGCTGTCCGTCAGAAATCCGCCAGGTTCCTGTGCTGGAATGTGGACGGTTTTGTGCAAAAGTTAAGTGAATCAGATTTCGTCAACTTTATTACTTCTTTTTACTTTTCTTGTCTGATAGAAACATTCACCAGTTTGTCGTTTGATTTCTCCAATCTCCTTTTATGACTTTGTTTTCCACGCCCCAGTCAACAAACTGTCGAAACTAGGTAGGGGATCCGGTGGAGTGGTTTTTCTTGTGAAGAAAAGTATAGCACGTTACATGACCAGGATAGATACTACTTTACTAGTCTTGACAATACCATAGTGGTGAAAACAGCAGGTACTATAGTGGGGTTAATGCAAGATGTGATTTTAGTGTGTTCATATATACCTCCATCATCATCACCTTACTACAAAGAGAAAACTGTAAATAGTAACATCCCATTGCTCGACCAGTTGATTCTCGATATGCAGGAGAAGGAAAATAACTGTCACATTATAGTCTGTGGTGACTTAAATGCACGTACTGGGCTGTGGCAAAACAAAGCGGACGATGGCAATATTGATGGTTTGATAGGGATTGACCAGGTGGCTGATAATTTTAGAAACCCTGATGATGTTGTAATTAACCATTTTGGACGACTATTAATAGAAATGTGTTCCTCTACATCACTGTGGGTGTTAAATGGGGACAGTGATACCAGTTCAGAAAAATTTACTTATGTACCTCCTTATGGTAACAGTGTGGTGGACTACTTTCTGTGTAGCTATGATGTTGTGCCAGTGTACAGTAGAAATTGTACATCGAGTGGAATCGCCCCCACATGCCTTTGGTACTGTAGATGTTATGCCATTGTCAAGCATCCGATGAGCCTGTTGAGAAGCAGTTTGTTTCTAAACATATACTGGAATCCGGAGTTGCAACAGGAATACACGGACATCCGAGTGAATTCAGACGAGGGTCAGAGGATGCTTGAGGCATTGATCTGTCTGCAGACATAGCCATTAAACATTTCACGGAGTATCTCTACTATTGTGCAGATTGTATGAAAAAACAGGTTTGTGTGGGCGGTCCCTTTTGCTGTGCAGGTTCAGCTTGGTTCGACAATGACTGTCGTGACCTGAAAAGAGAAGCGAGGAAAGCGCTGCGTGTGTTCAGCAGGTCACGTTGTGGTGTGGATAGTCAGGAATACTGTGACAAAAGACGTGCATATAAGGCCATGTTGGTGACTAAGAAAAGACACCACAACCAATCCACGTGCAGACGGCTACTGGAAAATGCAAACAACAGTGCGGTGTTCTGGAAACGTGTGAAACGCGAACAGAGGGAAACGAGAATGGCCCAAGATAAAAATAGAGACTTGGGAGACACATTTTCGCACTGTGCTCAGTGGTCAGTTACCGGACTGGGACGATCGGAAATTCCTGCTACCAACTTGCTGTTGCTGGGCCAGTGGACTCGGGAACATGTAGGCACGTGCCCGAGTTGGATGGCCCAATAACGGAGCAAGAGGTCAGACACGCTGTGTGCAAACTGAAATCTGGGAAAGCGGCAGGCATTGATCAAGTGTTATCAGAGTACCTGAAACATGCAGGTGATACTAATTTACTATTGTGCCATTTTTGATGAAATACTTTAATCACCTGCTCGATAACCAGTACTTTCCTGTTGAGTGGAGTCGGTCCGTGATTGTTCCGATCTTAGTTTAAGAAGGGCGATACAAATAACCCAGCCAACTAATACTATAGAGATCTGCTCAGTGTGATCAGTAAAGCTTTTACTTCCATTCTAAACAGTAGCCTCTACAAGTGGGCAGAAAGAGAGGAAAAAATAAACAAAGAGCAAGCTGGGTTTCGGCAGGGATACTCAACTGTTGATCATATATTCACTTTGATATCTATTATACAAAGATCACTTGCTCGAAATAAGAAACTATATGTGGCTTTCAGTTTCATCAATTACAAGCGTGCTTTTGACTTTGTAGACAGGGAAATGTGGTCTATTCTTACCCATGTACAGGTCTCTAAAAAAATGGTTCAGATGCTGAAAGCCATGTACGCATCTGTTCAGGCGTGTGCAAGGGCGGGCTTCCAATACTCTGATTTTTTCGACTGTCCTGCTGGGGTCAGGCAGGGTTGTTTAGCAAGTCCTGCAATTTTCTCTTTGTTAATTAATGGAGTTGCAAATGACGTAAATGAAAATGGTAGACACGGAGTAGAACTATTGCTGGTCTGAGAGAACTTTTTTCATTACTTTTTGCGGACGATGTAGCTTTATTGTCCACAAGCGCTGTGGGGCTGCAGAACCAGATAACTAACTTCAAGCACTCTTCTGACAGACTTGGTTTAGAGGTTAGTCTCGAGAAAACCAAGGTAATGGTTTTTAGAAAAGGTGGGCGGTTGCCAGCAAAAGACGAATGGTATTTTGGTGCAACCGAAATGGAAGTGGTTAACAGTTATAAATATCTTGGCTACACACTGACCACAAAACTATCATTTACTGTGGCCCTCTCTGACTGCTGTAAAGGCGAAGGCGAAAGTTTCTCAGTTATTGAGGACTATGTGGAAGCTGGGCAACCTTAGTTAACCCGTGTATTTTCTTTAAGCTTTTTTGATACCCAGGTGGTGCTGATGCTCCTTTACAATTACTCGTCTGAAGCATGGGGGCTGAAGCAGTTCAAAATAGAAAAGGTGCACACTTTCGCCTGCAAGAGCCAAGAGACTATTGAGTGTGGATGTCAGAACCCCAAATCAGACAGCTTATGGTGAAACGGGTAAGCATCCACTGCACATTAATACTAATAGCATAATAAGAGCTACAAAATATTGGATGAAACTGATTAAGATGTCTGATACAAGACTTCCTAAGCAGGCATACAAGATGCAGTTGAACTGTACCGTGGCGGGTTGTTTTTGGGCGACCCAAACTGAAAGCATCCTACACAAGTATGGTTTTGGCCACATTTGGCAAAACGGTGATGTGGGTGATGAAAGGGCTTTTTTGTTGTTGTACAGGCAAAGACTGAAAGAGTCATCTGTACAGTCATGGGAAACAAAGGTTCAGTCAAGCGACAGGTTTGCAGCTTACAAGCAGCTCAAAACGGTATTCAAACCCAAAAGATATTTATCCTAGATAACGATAAAAAAAATTAAGGGACAGCCTTATACATTTCCAACTTGGAACAGTAGAACTAAATGTGAATAATAGGTATTCAAATACACATGTGAAGGACTGTCCATTCTGTATTGGGTCTGTGGAGAATGAACACTTTGACTTGTATTGTAATAGATACACAGCATTGAGGAATAAGTACTTGGCTAACCTTTTAAATGACACTAAGAATAAGGATACAAGCATGTTGCTTGCAAACCTGGACTGTGACTCAAATCAGAAAAGTTCCAATGTTCATATTCTATGCACTTAAACTACACAATGAAGAACTATCTGTGTAATATGACATTATCTATGTGCCGATGGCCGCAAAACATGTTCAGTCAACCCCATCATGGGGTAGACCCCTTGATGCAGCGGGTCTGTACTGTGCGCGCTGTGCTGTGTGTGTGTGATCATTATATGTGTACCAATTCCAAGACGAAATTGTTTTTTGTTCATATCTTGTCTGTTTCCTTTCTCGTGTTGTCATTTGTTTATTCGGTTATGTAATCTCACCCAAGAGTTCGAATGGGTCGTTGACCTACCGAATAAAGTGTTCAGTTCTGTGATACACACGAAGGCGAGACAGGCAATCGTAAGCCGAGTCTGTACGTAAATTTGACTCGATGGGCATGAGGAAAAGTCCACATCCCATTCCTGCCCACCAGGGGATTCGAACCCGGGATCTTACGACTGCCAGCGCAGTGTCTTATCCACTAAGCTACGTCCCCTAGGCACAGGGTGAGGTATACCAACTCAGATTTTGTGTTCCCAAACTGATTTGAAAGAACTTCAAGTTGTCCCCCCTCCACTACACCCTGACAGCAACATCGATAATAAAACATCACAAATCAAATCGTCTGCTGGCTAATCCCATAACAAAATGATAATACTAGCAGGAAAACACGACACTCTTTCATCTTACCATGATTTTACACACCTTTTCAAGAACAGGACGCCGTTTCTTCGAAATGTTGCTCTCTGTGCCTTTGAAGTAGGCGGTCATATTTGCGCATGCGTACTTATCCTCCTACATATCCGGTCTCATGACCGCATAATTTGTCGTCTGTTAGTAGGAGGCCCCAACCATCTGCTTCGGCTTTTCGGTAGCATATTGTCTATAGATCAACGCAATCAGCCATGACGAAGGGACGAGTAGATTCCGCTTTGACCACGGCACCTGTGGTAACATGCATGAAGACTCTGATGATGGTCTTCAACTTCATTTTTTGGGTGAGAATCAGCATTATCAGCACTATAGCATGTCTGTCTCAGTAAACTGCGGAATCTCTCTCTCTCTCTCTCTCTCTCTCAGCGTATGGTGTGTGACTAATTTAATCATCTATCCTTTTATGTAAGCTGAGGTTTGTAATGACTGGGTGCAGGTCTACTCTTTTTGATGAGTTCAAAGTTGCAATAATAATAAGGATCTGGTCAATTTCAGCTTCTTTTGCTGTCTCATCAGTACCGGCTCTAAATTATGTATACATGTATACATGTTTGTACAATTGAAAATTATGAAAAGTTAATTTGAAAATTGTGGACAGCATGGTGCAGCAAGATTTTTGGGTTTTATGTCTTTTCTATTTATTAATGGTGCACTTTGGAGCAAATTCAATAGTGTGCCCATGACATGGGCAGGCAGGCCTCAACACTGACAATGAATAAGTAATAAAATTAAAATTACATCATGTCTAGCTACACTAACCTTGCTGTAGAATGTATATTTTTCACGCTAAGCGCTCTGTGTGTGTGTGATAGAGAAAGAGACACACACACACACTGAATGTCTCTACTGTTTCTGTACTTAAGGCTTGAAATGGCAACATTGGATATAAGGAAGTCGAGTAGAGCTGATGCACTCCCAGTATGGTGTTGGACGTTGTTTTGTTTTTTTGTCAAATAAACTAATAAAAGGCTTGTCAAGTCAGAATTGTTTGTATACATGTTTGTATTCTTTGCTTTGTACTGAAGCCAGAGTGATTACCATAAACATCGACACAGATACTAAAATTAAATCATGACAAAAGATGCTTTCCAAATCAATGACGCACATGCACAGTGCCCCTTACAAAGCTCACTGAGGCATCAGCAAATCAGCGAGGCCTTTTTAGTAGGCGTTTCAACGTCAGCATCAGGTCACAGACAGACAGACAAGACAGTCCAAACAGTATGCAGGGACCTGTTCAGTTGATTACCGGTACCCCTGTGGGCTGTGTCAAAGGTACAGTTGTACACACAGATATCACCTCAATGATGTAAATGAAGCAAACTACACAAAGATAACAAGAAACAGAGTCTAATTTAGCCACTGAAAGTGAAACTGCAAGGGCTCGTGACAATATGTTATTCTTGTAATTGTATATATTTTAAGGTGCATGCCGAATCTGCTGGGAGTGTGGACTCATTAGGGATCTATAATCCTATATTTTCCTTATGTCTGCAAGCATATATTTATTTATATATATAATATTGGAGTGCGTAATCACTTCTTAAAACCCACCTCTACAACACTGCCTTTCACTAGTTCATTCCCTAGCTATGCACAATTCATCACCACTGTCACATATGTGTGTGTGTGTGCGTGCATATGTTATGTGTGTGTGTGTTAGCTGTTAGCCTTTTCATTGTATCAGCGCTTAGAGCTACTTTTAGAATAAGCGCTTTAACAGATCCTGTTTTCTTTGCTACTTATAATGAAATATTTGTTATAGGCGGACTCCAGAGCGCTGCAGGGACTGAAAAAATCATTTCTGTGTTAGTTATATATATATATATATATATATATATATATATATATATATATATATATATATATATATATATATATATATATATATATATATATATATATATATATATATTAGTTATATAGTTATATACTTACTAATTACTTACTTACGCCTGTCACCCCTCCCAGGGTATAGTCCGTCGATGAGAGACCTCCAGCGACTCCTGTCCTGTGCTTCTCCTTCGATTTTACTCCAGGTGGTTCCCAGTCTCTTGATGTCTGCTTGGAGGTCTCGACGCCAGGAGTTTCTCGGCCTACCTCTTTTCCTCTTTCCCTGGGGGTTCCATGACAATGCCTGCCTAGTGATGCTGGAAGCTGGATTTCTCAGACTGTGACCAATCCATCCCCATCTTCTTCGCCCAATTTCATTCTCTGCTGTTATCTGCTCTGTTCTCTCCCAGAGTCTGATGTTGCTGATCTTCTCTGGCCAGTGGATTTTCAAAATTCTTCTAAGGCAACTGTTTATGAAGATCTGTACTCTGTTGACTGTGGTTTTTGTCAATCTCCAAGTCTCTGCTCCATATAGGAGAACTGCTTTTACGTTGGAGTTGAAAATCCGGATTTTGGTGTGTTGTGACAGCTCTCTGAACTCCACACTTTTTTCAACTGGTGAAAGGCTGCTCTGGCTTTACCGATTCGTGCTCTGACATCTGCATCAGTGCCGCCTTTTTTGTCCATGATGCTCCCGAGATAGGTGAAGGACTCCACCTCCTCCAACAGGGTGCCAGCAAGCAAGACTGGTTCTTCCCTGGTTGCGTTCAGCCTCATTGTCTTTGTTTTCTGTTTGTGGATGGTGAGGCCCACTTGGGACGAGATGTCAGCAAGCCTCATGGTCTTGTCCTGCATTTGTTGATGAGTGTGGGACAGTAATGCCAAGTCGTCTGCGAAATGAGGTCGTCAAGCTGTGTCCACAGTGTCCACTGTATTCCACTTCGTCTGTGCTCTGTGGTCCTCTTCATTACCCAGTCTATGGCCAGTAGGAAGAGGAACGGAGATGGCAGACACCCCTGCCTGACACCGGTTCTGACCTGGAGCTCCCTGGTGAACTGCCCTTCGTGGATCACGCGACATGTCATGCCATCGTAGCTGCTCTTGATCAGGCGGACGAGCTTTGTGGGTACACCATAGTGTCGTAGGAGTTTCCACAGAGTCTCTTGGTCCACGCTGTCAAATGCTTTCTCGTAATCCACAAAGTTGACGTACAGCGGGGAGCTCCACTCCAGAGACTGTTCCACGATGATGCGGACTGTACATGATCGGTTTTTCCTGAATCCTGCTTGCTCGTCTCTCAGCTGGGGGTCAACAGAGCTCTTCATTCTCTCCAGGATCATCCTGTTGAAGATCTTTCCTGGTACCGACAGCAAGGTGATTCCTCTGTAGTTGGAACACTTGCTGAGGTCGCCTTTCTTGGGAAGCTTGATTAGGTACCCCTCCTTCCAGTCAGCCGGCATCACCTCCTCTTCCCAGATTTTTCCAAACAGTGGGTACAGCATCTCTACTGTTGTCTCTAGGTCTGCTTTCAGAGACTCCGCTGGGATGCCATCTGGCCCTGCTGCTTTGCCGTTCTTCAAAAATGCCACTGCTCTGGCTGCTCTCGTGCGACTGTTGTTGACAACTGCTTTCTTCTGCTTCCTCACTTCTATCTTCTTCAAGGTCTGTGCCGACAGGCAGTCCTTGTGATGGTGTTTCCTGAACCCTACAGTGTCTTTGCAGGTTGAGTTCAGCGCCTCTCTAACTGCCTTCCACTGCTGCTCTGTTGTGACCGCCTCCTCTTCATTTACTAGCTCTTGTAGCGCTTGAAACCGGTTGGACAGCACCAGTTTGAACTCATCTCTCACTCCAGTCTCTCTCAGGAGGCCTACATTATAGCGCTGTCTTCTTGTTGTCTCTGTGCGGCTTTTCTTGAGCTTTATTCTTAAGGTAAGCAGATGGTGGTCTGAGGCGACATCTGCTCCCCTCCTCACTCGAACATCTTGAAGGGATCTTCTAAATTTCTTGCTAATGCAGATATGGTCTGTTTGGTTCTCTGTAGTATGGTCAGGTGAGACCCAAGTTGCTTTGTGTATTCTTCTGTGTGGGAAGATGCTGCCTCCAATGACAAGTCTGTTTAGAGCACAAAAGTCTACAGACCTCTCCCCGTTCTCACTCATCTCCCCTAGTCCCTGTCTCCCCATCACCTCTTCGTATCCGGTGTTGTCCTCCCCTATTTTGGCATTAAAATCGCCCATTACGATGGTGATGTCTCGCTCCGCACATTTGTCCACGGCACTCTGGAGTCAGTCGTAGAACTCTTGTTTCTCTTCCTCGTCACTGTCATTAGTGGGCGCATAACACTGGATGACGTTCAGCTTGAGCTTTTTCTTGGTTCTAAAGGCTGCTGTGATAATTCTTGGCCCAAGAGGTTCCCAGCCCATTAGCGCTCTCTGTGCCACTGGTGACAACATGAATGCTACTCCTTCTGTATGGGGGGCATTCTCCTCTTCATGACCTGAATACAGAATCATCTCCCCACTTAACAACCTTTTCTGGCCAGACTGCGTCCATCTGGTTTCACTGATACCTAGCAGGGAAAGGTTGTATTTTTGCATTTCCGCTGCTATCTGGGCGGCCTTGCCGCTCTGGTACATGGTCTTGACGTTCCATGTGCCCATGGTTGTATCCCTGGATAGAGAGAGGCGGCTCAGTCCTGTGGCTTCCAAAGACTTCCGGCTTTCACCACAGGACGTCATAAATCTTTTGGTAGAAGAACCTTCCTCCTCCAGGAAAGGAATTACTGTTTGTCTTTTCGTCAGCGTTTTTGTAGCTATTTCCTTTTTTGCAGGGTGGGGAAGCTACCCCCACGAACAACCCCCTTACTAGGAGGACCAGGGGTTTTCTGTCGGGGTCACCTTCCCTTAGACCATGTTGGTTCACGGCACTTTATTTCATTCAGTGCACCCCTCTCGCGATGGACCCCCTATCCACCACCCAGGGGACGCGCCTCAACGCCATATGGTCCCAGCGCGAGGATATAGTTATATAGTGTTACGATTGTAGTTGTGTTGTTCTGTGAGAACAGTCATGCATAAGTCGTAGGATACAATATTTATTTGAGCTGTCATGATTACGAATCACGTACCTTTTCAGTGAATTTTACTTTCGTTTACGAATAGTGCGGTGTTGATTATCTGTTGCCGCACGGAGTCGAGTCACGAAGAGTCTAGAAACAACTTTATTGTTCATTTGTTTACTGCGCGCGCGTAGCTTGGCATTCAGTGCTGTTGCACTAATCGTGTGTTTACCGAATATAGCGGGCAAGGTCGTGACCTGCCTGGCCTACTTTTGTGTTACGTCGTTGCGCGCCGGTATTTTTCACAACATAGGGGTTGTAAATAACAGCCAGATTTTTGTAGATTTTTCTGGGTAATTTTTCCAGTTTAATATTTATGAGTTTGAGTTACGTATTTTGTTTTGATTGGTGGTGGTGTAAGAATTTCCTCGTTTATTCTGGAAAGCATTTCACTATATAAGGAGGGCGCTGGGAAAGCCCATTGGTACATTGTTCAGTTGAAGAATTGCAATGTAACAGCATTGGTACATTGTCTAGTATTGTCAGTTGTAGAGACACACAGTTAGCGTAGGTACGTGGCCCGTGTTGGGTGTACATTCTGTGAGACGCTGTGTATGAGAAACTTTGTGTCAGTGTGGACATTGCAGAAGAGACATTGTATCAGTGATTGTGCATTTTGGAATTGCATTGTGTGTATATCGCATCGCTGAATTAAATATTGTTGGAACTGTTTACTCCAGTATTGTCTACATCCTTAAGCCACGTGTGACAGAATGAAGGTTATTTGAAAAGAACCTTACGTGTGTGCGTCTGGTGTGTTTATCATACTACGACTTCAACTCCACCACGTAACATATAGTTATATTCAAAATTTTGTTGTATCCGACCTTGTTATAAGCAGAATATTTTTGCAAAGACAAAAAACAGATTTTGCTGGGACTTCCCCAAAAGCTTCGTTATATCCGATTTTTGTTATATCTGACCTTATAAGCGGTCTTGACTGTATAGATAACTGATGATAAGGCCTTTCTATGCTTACTAATTTGGATGACCCCTCAAAGGTCAAGGGTCATAGGAGGTCAGCAAGTGTGTGAAAAATGCCAGTTTTTTTTTTATAGAATTGTAGTTTTTATCAAAGTTTTTGCAAACTTTTCAATCATATTTGGCTTAAAGGTAGCTGATAATAACACCTTTCTATGCAAACTAATTTAGTCAACCCCTCACAAAGGTCAAGGGTCACAGAGGGTTGACAAATTTATTTAAGAAAAATGTGTACATTTTGACACAACTCGGGTTTAGATGGTACAAAAGCCAACACTTTACTTACGTTTAGACACTTGAACAATTGCTCATTTCAGTGATCTGTTGGAAAGGTCAAGGTCACACTTATGTGGATTGGTCATACACATGAGTCATAAGGGCTTTGCATTTCTTGTTTAATACAAAATATTCCAGTGTATGGTTTGTCATTTTGACCTGCTAATGGTCAGAGAGTTCGTCATTGTTTGAATAAGGTGACAGGGATACATCTTTCATTTCATAAATCAGTTTTATGATTTATGTACAGCTAGTTACTAGAGCTGTAATAAAAATCAACATAACAGTTGTCCCATTTGACAGATTAATATTGCCATTATCCTCATATCTTCTCTGTTCAATCCCAGAGAATTACAGAGCTTTTGCTTGAGTGGCATTGGCATGCAAATTATTCAAAGCTAGGATTACAGGAGACAGGAGAACAGACACACTGGGAATCCTGCTTAGGAAATGATCCAGCCCTGCTAGATCTTTATCCTTGCTAATCCCACACCTTATAGCAGATTCAGAGCTTGACATCTTGTTTTGGTGACCGAAGTCAAATTGTGATTCCGTTTTGCCAGTTTCACAATTGATTGGAACACAGTTCAGATTGATGTTCCACTGACTCTATCATCAATTATTTATAGCAGGTGACGTTTTTGCACTTCTGCCTATTAAGTAACCTGTCCCTACTCCCTATTCAATTCTTTCCATCAGTCTGCAAGAGACCTAACCCATTGCAACCTGAGGCTGAGTTTTTTTTAATTTTTTTTATTTGCTTATTGTCCTAGATCCTATGAAGGTTACATTACAGATGATATCAACCATTTTGTTCAAGGGTGTTGCCAGAATAGGTTGGCACCTCAGGCACCAATTAAGGTATTTTGGCACCACTCTTGAGCCATCATAGTCAAATTTATTTCCAGCAGTAGTGTATCAGGATGAAAAGGGCTATAGTGTCAATAGCCCCAGAGGCTGCTTGGGCTTATGATCGACAGTTAAGGCCTCCTCCTTCTATTGATGGACCCCATTTATGTCTGTTTCTCAACATGAGGAGGCCATTTTACTTTTTAGTGTATTGCTCTTGGGACCTAGAACATTCCAGTTTGCCATATTTTGTGACATAAATTATTCTTTTGTCTTTACCTGAGTCAGTATAGTTGCTGTGATAAATTATGTACTTGTACGCATACAGCTGTATTTGACCCAAGAGTTGTGTTGTTCATAAGCCAGAATGTACAGTTCAGACACTGTGGCAGCGTCACAGCAGATCAATCAGTAGTGTTCTCTATTGGTCAGAGGTTTTGTAGACTCGCCAGGCCTATGGACAGGACTACCACTACGGCCGGCATAATAAATGTACCCTTTATTTAAATCATATTAATTAATGCCTAAATCCGGTCAGTGTAGGCAGTATGATATAATACGCAGTTAGGAGTGGTTCTGAGATTAATTTACTAGACCATCAGAATCAATAGTTATGATTTGTGACTGTCAAAAGCAGGTTGCCAATAGAATCAAATAATTCACACTGGTTGCCTCTTTTGGTCCAGTACTTACATGTGGAGTAATCGAGAGAGCTAGCCAGTGCGTATTATTACGAGAGGTAACAAGTGTGGATGCAATCTGGAGTCAGTGCCAGGTTGTATCTGGCACAGGTTATATCCAGACCCAACCTCACCAGGCAGCTGACACACTGTATTGATCGGCCACACTAGTAATTGAAATGCCTGCACAGAGCTAGGCGCTTGCTCTGTTATCCTCACAGTGCAGTACTGAAACCATCATTTTATAATATTTTTTTATACAACAATAAAATGTTTTTCCATGTCACCTGAAGAATGATCTTTGATCCAAAACGTCGTTCCTTTTTTCTATTTTAAAGGGTTTTCTACCACTACTGTTTTTCTTTCACATGAAACCCTAGCGGCAACAGTTTTACTACACTTCATTTTATAGCTTAAACCATTCAGCCCTAAGACGTACATTACGACAAAATACTTATCAACCATGATGGTTCAAGGCGCATGCCAGTAGCTTAGCTTACTCATTGGCACCTTTAGGTGGTGCCAAGCAGTTCTGACTTGAGACCACGTTACGCCTCTAACGAAGCAGCTGCACTGGTTGCCCGTAAAATTCCGCTGCGAGTACAAAATTACAATTTTCGCCTATCGGCATTTTGACGGATCTCAGTCTCCCGCCGTACCTTTCTGCCAAGCTGTCTGTTTAGCAGCCATCACGCACCCTCCGTTCCTCTAGTGTAAAACTTGTTAAAATCCCAAAGCTTAACATGAAAACTGTCGGGGAGCGTTCTTTTACTTTTTTAGCCCCAAGTGTGTGCCAACTGAAATGCGGAATCTGCCCACATTGTCACAGTTCAAAGATCACTTACTTAACTTAAAGACTTTTCTTTTCTGTCGGACATTTAACACTTAGCTCATCTTTAGCTAACTGTTGACTAACTTTTATTCTGATCCTAGAAAAAGTGAATGTAAGGTGTTGGGAAGAGATGGGGTGGTTTAAAGTAGTGTATAATCGTGCGTGTGTCTGAGAGAGAGTGCAGTGTGCTGTTGTGCATGCGCAGTGAGTCCAGTGTTTTCCTGGAGAACAGCGCTATACAAGAACTATGTATTATTATTATTATTATCAGTCTTGTCTCCTAATCAGCAATGAAATCTTACGAGGACAACTCCCCTATTTTAACTTTCAACCCTAAGGCTCATTGTTTTGTGGAATTAGATATTTTTTAAAGTAACACACCATTTATGATAGTAACACACCATTGATGATCTTGTCTATCACTAAATATGCCTGCCTACAGGCACCTGTTCTCTCTGCCTGCTCGGCGTTAAACCCAAATAACTAACTAACTAACCTGTTCTCTCGGCCTCAATGAATTGTCAAGTGAAATTCGTGTCAGGTATATATGCAGCACCGGTACTGTTTACAGTACTAGTTAGTTGTATACATGTTGCATTTCAGATTCAGATTAGGCAAGTCAGGCAGTTTGAGGTCCGGTGTTTGTTTGTTTTTTAATACAGAAATCTTTTGCCATGTTTGAAATTTTGTGCAGGGGCAGTATGTTGGAATTTGCTTAAAATTCCTTGATAGATGAGAAGAACGTGTTGATTCTTGGGTGAGGGGTTGGTATGAAATCAGGTTCCTAGCCAGAAGTGAGAGTGGCTGCATGATTTGCTGATTGTTGTTTGCTTGTGTTTTTGGCTCACGTGCTAAGCAAAAGTGAGTCTATGTTCTGGGCCAGTGGTCGTCTGTCCGCCGTCATCCGTGGTAAACTGGCATTTTCTCAGAGATTATTCAAGCTACAGATTTCAGACTTGGCCCAATGATACTTTGTGGCAAGATCTTTCTAAACACACCAATTTCAGTGACCTCTCACAAGGTCAAGGTCACAAGGGATCAGGAAATATATCAAAAATAGCTATTTTTGGACATAATTTATTTTTTCTCAAATACTATTCCCAATTTCAAACCCAAAGGTACCTGATGGTAAGACCTTTATATGCACACTAATTTGGTTGATCCCTTGAAAAGTCAAGGGTCACAAGAGCTCAGGAAATAGGTCCAAAATAGAAATATTTTTATGAAAGATGTTTTTTCTCAAATACTATTCACATCTTCAAACCCAAACTTGGTACAAAGATACCCGATGGTAAGACCTTTCTATGCATACTAATTTGGTTGATCCCTCAGAAAGGTAAATGGTCACAAGAGCTGAAGAAATGGGTCCAAAATCGCCATATTTTGACAAAAGATGTTTTATCTCAAATACTATTCACAACTTCAAACTCAAACTTGCTACAGCGATACCTGATGGTAAGACCTATCTATGCATACTAATTTAGATGACCCCTCGGATAGGTCAAGGGTCACAAGAGCTCAGGATATAGGTTTAAAAAAATAGCCATATTTTGACAAGAAATATTTTTTTCTGAAATACCATTCATAACTCCAAACCCAAACTTGCTACAGAGGTACCTGATGGTAAGACCTATCTTTGCATACTAATTTGGACGACCCCTTGGAAAGGTCAAGGGTCACAAGAGCTCAGGAAATGGGTAAAAAATATCTATATTTTGACAAAGAAATGTTTTTTCTCAATTACTATTCACAACTTCAAACCCAAACTTGCTACAGAGATACCTGATGGTAAAACCTATCTATGCATACTAATTTGGATGATCCCTCGGAAAAGGTCATGGGTCACAAGAGGTTGACATATGTGTATAAAATGCCAATAACTGTAGTTATTACCAACATTTCTGCAAACTTTTCAATCAAATTTGGCAGAAAGGTAGCTGATGATAAGACCTTACTATGTATCCTAATTTAGTCGACTCATTGCAAAGGTCAAGGGTCACGGACTTTCACAGATGTGTGAAAACTGATTAAATTTTGAGAAAACATGGATTTTGTTAGTGCAGAAGCCATCCCTTTATTGTCAGACGTGTGGTCATACACGTGAGCCATAAGGGCTTTGCGTTTCTTGTTTGTTGTTGGTCTGCATGGCAGATGTGCAGCTAGTCTGCGGCAGTGTTATTTGACTGAAAATTTAGGACAGCTAGTCAAAGGCATTTTAACAGATGGGACAGTAGGGAAGATCTACTGTGGTCTAGCTCCTGAGAGGTCTCATACCATATTCAGATTAGGCAGGTCAAGCAGCAAGAGGACTGGTGTTTGTTTGTTTGTTGTTGTTGTTGGTGGTGGTGGTTGTTGTGTTTTTTTGTTGTTGTTTTAATCCTCTGCCTTGTTTAAATTTTGTACAAGAGAATTATGTTGGAATTTATTGATAGATGATATGTTTGGTGCTTTGGCTTAACCAGTGGACTCTTTTTGGCCTGCTTACTGTGCGGATGGTGATTTTGAGGTGAGGATGGTGATTTTGAGGTGCATACCAGTTGTGGCTGCGCTTGGGCATGGGGTTGGTACAGTATCAGGTTCATAGCCAGGAAATGACATGGTTGATCTCCTGAATTTTTTTTTTTTTTTTTTTTTTTATACACATCTTTGAAAAAAGGTTTGCACATTAACCCATATCATACTGAGGCTAAATGTTTCAAATTTGTACACTACCACATGCAAGGTACATTATACTACTTACAGAAGAGGATATAGACCAATGGCTTTAGTTCAAGGGTGGTGCCAGAATAGCTTGGCACCTAGAGGCGCCAAGCTATTCTGGCACTACCCTTGAACTATTTTTGTCAAACTTATTACACACACTGGTGTATTCTGAATGATAAGGGTTAAATGGTATTTTGTGGGTATAGGTACTTCAGCAAACCCATGTATTGATCTGTCACAAATATAAGGTGTATGTAATACGCCTTCTCTTCACTCTACTTGGCACTTGTTCTGTAATAAGTTTCTTCCCTAGACAAATAAATATATTTTTCATATAAAATAATCTGTTAGATAATTTGCTTTTACATCATGGATGTACCTCTGAAGGAGATAAGCACTAAAGGAACTGCCATTGAGCTGTCTAACTAGTTCAAGTATAAGTGATGTACTAATTTTTGTAACCAAAGATTTGTTGTAACAGTCACATTTCCTACAGTCGTGACATTCTAAGATATTGTATGAATTAATGGAAAAATGATGTATCTTTCAATTAGTAGTGAATGTAGTCCCATTTTATTGTAAGTGGACTTCAGTGTAACTGCATAGTTGTTTTTTTTGTGTAGTTTGTTTTCTCCTTTCCCATTAATGGGTGGGAGCTAGTGAATGAGGTTTCCATTACAATTGTGCTTTTTGTTTGCTTGCTGATGCAGCAGGAGGTCTCAGAATTGAGGCATGGTTTGGCAGCAGGGATCGATGGCTTGTTTCAGAAAGATTAAATGGCCAGGCAGAACCAAAAAAAATGTGTTTTGTGCGTGTTGAGTGTTCATTTCACAAGACTTCACAGCAGTAATGTAAATTTGCATTCATAAGAATAAATTCATTATATACCGTCTCTGTGCTGTGACACAGTTGCATAAAATATTTAGACTTCACAGAAATTCCCTCAGAAAAGAGAGGTTCTAGAAAACATGTAAGAATTGAAATGCAACCCCCCCCCCCCCCCCCCCACACACACACACACACACACACACCCCTCTCCCAAAAACAACAACCAACCTGATATTGATAAATGCAGGGATGACTGTTTTCAAACACAATTCATTGTTTACAAAGGAAACCTGTGTACCTTTCGTGTGGCATAGTTTTTCTTATCTGTTTTATTGACTTACTGTTTAGTGCTGTGTATGTTTAGTTGTTGATTTTATGCCTACCCGTTGAGACTAGATAGAGGTACTGCACATGATACTGACACCAGAGGTGTGATTTTTATGTGTTATCTGCATCAGTGTAATTGAATATTGTCGTAGAAATATTTCAGGTAACGTCAGTCACTGCCATCACGTGAAGTAGGAATTATTATTGGTGATGCTTAATGTTCCTTGCTGTTCATAACTGTCAGCTTTGAAATTTTTACATGTACCAGTATGTTGTGTAACTGACATCGTGACTTTTGCCTTCCATATTGTTGTGTGAAAACTGATTAAGGGGTCAAGTATCACTGCTATATTCAGCGTGGATCCACCTAGTTAAAAATATATCTAGTGTGACACACTTTGCAGTCACCTTTGTGCTCAGGAAATAGGTCCAAAATAGCCATATTTTGACAAAGATGTTTGTTCTCAGATACTATTCACAACTTCAAACCCAAATTTGGTACATAAATACCTGATGGTAAGACCTATCTATGCATACTAATTTGGATGACCCCTCAAAAAAGTCAAGGGTCACAAGAGGCAGGCAAATTGTTGTAAAATGCAAAATGTTTTATAAAAGTTTAGGTATTACACATTTTTGCAAATTTTTCAGTCACATTTGGCACGAAGGTAGCTGATGATAAGACCTTCCTATGCATACTAATTTAGTCGACTCATCGCAAAGGTCCGGGTCACAGCTGGCTTATGCACCAGCAAAATCCATGTTTTCTGAAAATGTAAGCATTTTTCACTTATCTACCCTGCCCGGGACCTTTGCGATGAGTCGACTAAATTAGTATGCTGGTGCAAAAGCCAGCCCTTATTGTCACAAAGGTCACACACATGTAAATAGGTCATACACATGAGCCATAATGGCTTTGCCTTTCTTGTTCATAGAATTGTAGTTATTATCAACATTTTTGCAAACTTTTCAGTCAAATTTGGCATAAAGGTAGCTGATGATAAGACCTTCCTATATATACTAATTTAGTCAACTCATTCAAAGGTCAAGGTCATGGAGGTTTCACAGATGTGTGAAAACTGATTGAAATTTTGGATTGTGTTGTTGCAGAAGCCATCCTTTTACTTATTTTCACACATGTGTGGATCGGTCATACGTGCAAGCCATAAGGGCTTTGCCTTTTTTAATCAAATTTTTTTACAAACTTTTCAATCAAATTTGGCATAAAGGTAGCTGACGATAATACCTTTCGGTGCATATACTAATTTAGTTGACCCCTCACAAAGGTCAAGGGTCTTGGAGGGTTGACAAATTTGTGAAAAATGCATACATTTCAAGACAACTCTGATATTGCTGGTACAAAAGCCAACTCTTTACCTATGTTCAGACACTTGAACACTCGCTCATTTCAGTGATCTGTTTGATAAGTCAAGGTCACACTTATGTGAATTGGTCACATGTGCTTTGCCTTTCTTGTTTGTTTCCTCAAAAACATTACCGATGACATGACTAATAGGAAGTGTCTAGTACTTGCTCAATTTTAGCCTAAGAATCTGTTGTGTTACAACACAACCCGGGAGGCACTTTGGGAACCCCCAGAGGGGCCGAGAGTTGTCTCCCGTCCCTGCCCTAACAGGTCCGGGTTACGTGTAGACCAACCAGTCGTCCTACTTAGCTCGCGCTGTAAAGCCTTGGACTCTACCTGTGTATGCTGCGACCGGTGCCCGGTCTTCTTGCTTACGCTCGACTTCGGACTTCGTGTTCTCCGCTGCCTGTGCGGCAGAGCTTCTCCGTTGCCGGATTCCTACTGAGAGGGCTTCGTTTGCTTGGGTTTCTGTTGCCTCTTCTGCGCCAGCCTGGTGTGGCCCGCTTTCCCGCCTTGCGCCGTGCCGGTGTTATGGAGGTTCCCCCGTCCCTGCTTCATCTGAGAGGTAAGGTAGCGGTAACAGCCCTCGGCTGGCCCCCGAGCCGGGCGCCAGCTGCGCCTGGGGCGCCTCGTTTTCTCACTCATACGTCGTATATCTTGACACCCGACGCTCGGCTTAGCTTGGCGGGGCCCCTCGTGCCCTCGCCGTTAGCGGGTGGCTAGCGCCAGTTGGTCAGTGGCACTACGTTTCGCTTGTACTTTGTTGTACCATTGCGTGCCCGACATTCGTCTTAGCTTGGTGGGGCCCCTTGTGCCCTCGCCATTTACAGGTGGTTAGCGCCTCCGTTTGTCAGCGGCGCTTCGTTTTGTTTGTATTTTGTTGTACCATTGTGTGCCCGATGCTCGTCTTAGCTTGGCGTGGCCCCTTGTGCCCTCGCCTTTTAGCGTGTTGTGTCGGATATGTGTGACTTTTATTCGACCAGAGGCACCTCTTTGTTGCTGGTATTATGCCCTCAGGTGCCCACGCTCAGTCGCCTAGCATGCCTGTGTGTTGCAGCTCCCAGGTGCTTGCTTGCTCCCGGTGTGGTGACTTCCAGTGGCCGACGGATGACCATGCGGTCTGCCTCTCCTGTGCTGGCTGCTCCTCGGACCACCTCTGTGATGTTATGTCAGATCTGCCAGGTTTCCACGGTAGGAAGAGGCGTGAGCGTCCTCCCAGACGGCTTTGGAACGTCGCAAGGCAATGCGAAGAGTGTGCACAGGATCTTGTTGCCTGGTCTCCCGGGGAAGTTCACATTTCTCAGCGGCCGATATCTTCCTGGCTACGCTGGGTCATACGATCCGCCTACCAGGACCTCTCCCTGCAGGGAGCAAAGAGGCTTCACATATGCGCACACGAGGTACGAGCCATGGCCACGAGCGTCGCGTTCGACCGGAACTGCGCTGTCAAAGACATCGTGGCGGCCGTGGGCTGGAAGACAGAATCGTCCTTCGCCTGCTTCTACCTCAGGGATCTGGCAGGCCAGCGAGACAACCTCGCACTGTTGGGGGACATCTCTGTGGCGCAACTCTCCCTCCCGGCGCCACAGGCGCTGTAGGTACACACTTAGCTAAAATTGTTGGGAGTTTGCGACAGGGAGGACGGCTCTGATTTACGCCTTACGGGGGGGGGGGGGGGGGGGGGGGGGGGGGGGGGGGGGTTTGCTATGTGGCACTTACTTACTTACTTACGCCTGTCACCCTTACCCGGGTATAGGCCGTCGACGAGAGACCTCCAGCAACTCCTGTCCTGTGCTTCTCCTTCGATTCTACTCCAGGTGGTTCCCAGTCTCTTGATGTCTGCTTGGAGGTCTCGACGCCAGGAGTTTCTCGGCCTACCTCTTTTCCTCTTTCCCTGGGGGTTCCATAACAATGCCTGCCTAGTGATACTGGAAGCTGGCTTTCTCAGACTGTGACCGATCCATCCCCATCTTCTTCGCCCAATTTCATTCTCTGCTGTTATCTGCTCTGTTCTCTCCCAGAGTCTGACGTTGCTGATCTTCTCTGGCCAGTGGATTTTCAAAATTCTTCTAAGGCAACTGTTCATGAAGGTCTGTACTCTGTTGACTGTGGTTTTTGTCAATCTCCATGTCTCTGCTCCATATAGGAGAACTGCTTTTACATTGGAATTGAAAATCCGGACTTTGGTGTGTTGTGACAGCTCTCTGGAACTCCACACTTTTTTCAACTGGAGAAAGGCTGCTCTGGCTTTACCGATTCGTGCTCTGACATCTGCATCAGTGCCGCCTTTTTTGTCTATGATGCTCCCGAGATAGGTGAAGGACTCCACCTCCTCCAACGGGGGTGCCAGCAAGCAAGACTGGTTCTTCCCTGGTTGCGTTCAGCCTCATTGTCTTTGTTTTCTGTTTGTGAATGGTGAGGCCCACTTGGGACGAGATGTCAGCAAGCCTCGTGGTCTTGTCCTGCATTTGTTGATGAGTGTGGGACAGTAATGCCAAGTCGTCTGCAAAATCGAGGTCGTCAAGCTGTGTCCACAGTGTCCACTGTATTCCACTTCGTCTGTGCTCTGTGGTCATCTTCATGACCCAGTCTATGGCCAGTAGGAAGAGGAACGGAGACAGCAGACACCCCTGCCTGACACCAGTTCTGACCTGGAGCTCTCTGGTGAACTGCCCTTCGTGGATCACGCGACATGTCATGCCATCATAGCTGCTCTTGATCAGGCGGACGAGCTTTGTGGGTACACCGTAGTGTCGTAGGAGTTTCCACAGAGTCTCTCGGTCCACGCTGTCAAATGCTTTCTCATAATCCACAAAGTTGACGTACAGCGGGGAGCTCCACTCCAGAGACTGTTCCACGATGATGCGGAGAGTGGCGATCTGGTCTGTACATGATCGGTTCTTCCTGAATCCTGCTTGCTGGTCTCTCAGCTGGGGGTCAACGGAGCTCTTCATTCTCTCTAGGATGATCCTGTTGAAGACCTTTCCTGGTACTGACAGCAAGGTGATTCCTCTGTAGTTGGAACACTTGCTGAGGTCGCCTTTCTTGGGAAGCTTGATTAGGTACCCCTCCTTCCAGTCAGCTGGCATCACCTCCTCTTCCCAGATCTTTCCAAACAGTGGGTACAGCATCTCAACTGTTGTCTCTAGGTCTGCTTTCAGAGACTCCGCTGGGATGCCATCTGGCCCTGCTGCTTTGCCATTCTTCAAAAATGCCACTGCTTTTCTGATCTCTTCCCGGCTGGGTCTGTCACAGCTGATGGGTAGGTCGGTCTCTGCCGGCTGGATGTCGGGGGGGTCGGGTGGGCTAGGTCTGTTCAGTAACTCTTCAAAATACTCGGCCCATCTGTCGAGTTGGTCTGCTCTGTCTGCAATAGGCTTGCCTTCTTTGTCTTTTACTGGTCTTTCTGTATGGCCATACTTACCCGACAATCTTCTGGTAATGTTGTAGAGCTGTTTCATGTTGCCGCTGCCTGCTGCCTTTTCTGCCTCTGCTGCCAGGCTGTCTGTGTAGGCCCTCTTGTCTGCCCTTATACTCCTCTTCACCTCGCGGTTGGCTTCCGAGTATTCCCCCTGTGCCCTTACTTTGGCTGCTCTCGTGCGACTGTTGTTGACCGCTGCTTTCTTCTGCTTCCTCGCTTCTATCTTCTTCAAGGTCTGTGCCGACAGCCAGTCCTTGTGGTGGTGTTTCCTGAACCCTACAGTGTCTTTGCAGGTTGAGTTCAGCGCCTCTCTAACTGCCTTCCACTGCTGCTCTGTGGTGACCGCCTCCTCTTCATTTACTAGCTCCTGTAGCACTTGAAACCGGTTGGACAGCACCAGTTTGAACTCTTCTCTAACTCCAGTTTCTCTCAGGAGGCCTACATTATAGTGCTGTCTTCTTGTTGTCTCTGTGCGGCTTTTCTTTAGCTTGAGCTTCATTCTTAAGGTAAGCAGATGGTGGTCTGAGGCGACATCTGCTCCCCTCCTCACTTGAACATCTTGAAGGGATCTTCTAAATTTCTTGCTAATGCAGATATGGTCTATTTGGTTCTCTGTTGTATGGTCAGGTGAGACCCAAGTTGCTTTGTGTATTCTTCTGTGTGGGAAGATGCTGCCTCCAATGACAAGTCGGTTTAGAGCACAAAAGTCTACAAACCTCTCCCCGTTCTCACTCATCTCCGAGCCTAGTCCCTGTCTCCCCATCACCTCTTCGTATCCGGTGTTGTCCTCCCCTATTTTGGCATTAAAATCGCCCATGACGATGGTGATGTCTCGCTCCGCACATTTGTCCACGGCACTCTGGAGTCGGTTGTAGAACTCTTGTTTCTCTTCCTCGTCACTGTCATTGGTGGGCGCATAACACTGGATGACGTTCAGCTTGAGCTTTTTCTTGGTTCTAAAGGCTGCTGTTATAATTCTTGGCCCAAGAGGTTCCCAGCCCATCAGCGCTCTCTGTGCCACTGGTGACAGCATGAGTGCTACTCCTTCTGTATGGGGGGCATTCTCCTCTTCATGACCTGAATACAGAATCATCTCCCCACTTAACAGCCTTTTCTGGCCAGACTGCGTCCATCTGGCTTCACTGATGCCTAGCAGGGAAAGGTTGTACTTTTGCATTTCCGCTGCTATCTGGGCGGCCTTGCCGCTCTGGTACATGGTCTTGACGTTCCACGTGCCCATGGTTGTATCCCTGGATAGAGAGAGGCGGCTCGGTCCTGTGGCTTCCGAAGACTTCCGGCTTTCACCACAGGACGTCATAAGTCTTCTAGTAGAAGAGCCTTCCTCCTCCAGGAAAGGAATTACTGTTAGTCTTTTCGTCGGCGTTTTTGTAGCTATTTCCTTTTTTGCAGGGTGGGGAAGCTACCCCCACGCCCAACCCCCTTACTAGGAGGACCAGGGGTTTTCTGTCAGGGTCACCTTCCCTTAGACCATGTTGGTTCACGGCACCTTATTTCATTCGGTGCACCCCTCTCACGAGGGACCCCCTATCCACCACCCAGGGGACGCGCCTCAACGCCGTATGGTCCCAGCGCGAGGGCTATGTGGCACCCGCCTCCTTTTTTCAATTTTTCCTATTAGTCATGTCATCGGTAATGTTTTTGAGGAAAAAAATTATTTTTTCTCTAAAATATATTTTTTGAAAAATACTTACCGATGACATGACTCGGAGGACCCTCCCACCTGCCCCGCTTGCCGCTGGCGAGCTAAGTATTCTGACTGGTTGGTCTACAACGTGACCCAGAACTGGTAGGGCAGGGATGGGAGACAACTCTCGGCCCATCTGGATGTTCCCCGAGTGCCTCCAGGGTTGTGTTGTAACACAACGGGTTCTTAGGCTAAAATCAAGCAAGTAGTAGACACTTCCTATTAGTCATGTCATCAGTAAGTATTATTCGAAAAAATATATTTTAGAGAAAAATTAATTTTTCATGACTAACATGATTTACCATCAGCATCAGTCTGAATTTGAAATTTCATTGTAGGTGACTGGCATTGTGATCCTAGCCATCGGCATCTGGACTAAGGTTGACCTGTACAAGTATTTGGAGCTGTCATCCATCTACCAACCGGAGGCCCCATATGTGCTAATTGGTGTGGGTGCCGTTATTGTCGTGGTCGGCTCTCTTGGCTGCTGCTGCACCATTCGTGGCCATGCTTTCCTCTTGTACATGGTTAGTTTCTTTTTTTTAATAGTTTTCATGAGATTTGTGTCATATTTTTCTGCAGAGTTTTAACTCCCTGGTGCAAGTAGCTGGCTACTGGTATTGTAAACAGCACCAGTGGCGCATGCACAAGGAGGTTGCTGTTTTGCAGAGTTTTAAATTGTCAAATGTGTGTTTGTCTGTAACTTTGGACATTACAGCTCTAGGCAGGCCTAAGCAGATCAAACATTTAGGGTTCCATGGTTTCATTTGGTACTTACTTAGATGACCCTGTGTATGGAGACCACCTGTCTAGGGAGACCACCTTTTCATAGTCCCTAAGGTGGTCATCTTATGCAAGTTTTAAAAAAATATATTCACGACATTAAACACCACTTCATGTTATCCTTGGAATGATTTAATACTTGCTAATCAGAATGGTATCTCAGACACTTTACTATGGTTAGATGGTACATGTTTAGATGTACATGGTTACATGTACTTTCTGTCTAGTTTATGATCTCAGGCTTTAATGTCAAGACATTTCTGGTTCTGTTATGTTAATATTTTTTACATTTTGATTGATGTACAAATTTACAGTATTAAAATGTAGTAGCAGTTTAATTTTGCTTTCTGCTCTGGTCTTGTGGTTTTAAGTTTGTTTTCTGTTGCAGTATTGTGGGGTCCTCTTTCTTGTGTTCATCATGGAATTGAGCGCTGGCGTTACCCTGCTGGTGTACAAAGGAAAGGTAAGTTATAATCACTGTATCTTTTGTGTGTGTGTGTGTGTGTGTGTGTGTGTGTGTGTGTGTGTGTGTGTGTGTGTGTGTGTGTGTGTTCAGTTGCTCCCAAAACTGCACAGCTATGTTGGATGTGTTTCTCTTCATTGAGTTTGTACTACAGTCTAATATTCTTAGTGCTTTATGTTTCAAGGTACACTTTTGGCTCAAGTACGATAGTAAAAGTGAGTCTTTGTGTTGGGCCATCCATCATCTGTCCATTGTCCAGCGTCTGTTGTCTGTGGTAAACGTGAACGTTGGCATTCTCTTGGAGAGACTATTCAAGACACAGACTTCAAACTGGGTCCAAGGATACATTGTGACAAGTCCTTTCTGAATACATGTATACCAATTTCAGTGACCTCAAAGGTCAAGGTCACATGGGGCTCAAGAAATAGGTGAAAAATTGCCAAATTTTGACAAAAATGACTTTTCTCAAAGACTATTTTTAACTTATATTTAAAAATAGAAACAACTTTGAAATGGGGCTCTGCTTAGCACATTCCAGGGCATGCACATGATGTCATGGGCAGGTGGGCCCCAAATTCTGGCAAAGAAGTAACAAGATAAAAAGAAACTACCTTTTACTTATTTTAAGACACTTCTAGAACACTTGCTCATTCCAGGGGGAGCTGGGTGGCTCGGTGGTAAAAGCGTTTGCCTCCAGACCAAAAAGGTCCCGGGTTCAAATCCAGCTTGGGTCAAAATTTGCTCAGACCCTTTTTCGTTGTCCCCGTCTTTGAAATCACCCTCGTGGTGGACAAAAGACGTTAAGCCCTAAACATTTAACATTTTTAACATTTTTGCTCATTCCAGGATATGTTAAAAGGTCAAGGTCACAAAGGTCACATGTGGATCAGTCATACACGTGAGCTATGAGGGCATTGCCTTTCTTGTTGATTGTTTAACCACACCAGAACAACACAGTTACTTTGAAATAGTTTCTCTTAAGATACATATTTCCAGTTATATATGAAATTATGTACCCACTCCATAAAGTGTTCCCTTCTTTGACACATATATTGATATATTATATAACAAGCAAATTAATATTCATGAACTTGCTTAATATACTTTCCTTCCCAAAATCCCTTGCACGCCAAGAAGACTTGGTCTTGATGATACTTGCACTTTAAAAATGCAAACGCAAAATATGCGCACACTGCAACATTTACAAGCTCCTTATGTATAGTTGTAATGAAATACTTCTTAGTGTGTATGAACGCTCAAAATTTATTTCCTATACACACAACACACACAGAGAAATGACGCCAGGAAACATGTGAGTCGCTGGACTGACAAGTGAAATTGACGAGATGTCAGCTGGTGATATTGATAACCTGAGAAAAGATCTAAATAAACTAACCTGCTGGCATTTTCCGCAATTATGCGTGATCTAGTTACAAGTAGGATTTACAGTAACACACGCGATTATACAATGCACTGATGTCTTCTTAGTCAGACAAAATCTATGCACAGAGTCGTTAGCGATATGCAGTCATCTGCCATGCATGTGTTTTGTCTGAACACCGCAGTCAGCCGCAGAATAAATGATGTGAGGCACAATTTTGTTTTGGACTGGGTACATAAATTATATTGAGCAACAGTTTTATTTGATATAGTGCCAATAAACAGACAGATGTGGTTACTTGAATCAAAATGACCTCGTCTTACAACTCAGACATTTTTATTCGGGTCTCATAATCACATCTGCCTGTTATTGGCACTATATAAAGCAAAATGTAATATAATATTTTGCAGCTGGAGAAGGGTTTTGAAGAGGGACTGAATAATGCCATGATTCGTTATGGACAGAAGGGTGAAGAAGAAATCACAGCAGCTTTTGACGAACTACAGTCTAAGGTGAGTCTAAACTTTGATAGAAAAGATGAATATATACATTAGTAAGATATGGGTCACTCTCTAAAGCTGTGTACTGAAAGTGTGACATTGACCACAAAACATCAGATACCTATAAATGATTTTTTTTTCTGTGTTTTCTTGTAAATAAAGATTTAAATCATCATTTTATGTAAGAAAAAATGAATATTTGCATTTATGCATTTGCATGTTTTTGTGAGGTGGTAAAGATGCGAAAGTGTAAATTCATCCTACATAACATTTGGAAGTATGAAGAAAACCAAACTGATTCGAGCTTCGCGCTCTCTCTCCGAACTTCTTGCAAACTGACAGAGTGCACTAATAGCCTTCTGCTGACAGCCGGAAACTACTCATATGCAACATAGTTCGTGGGCTGTAGGTTTTCTACTATAAAATGCGAAAATGATGTCGTCCACATAAAAGCGAAAACAGGAAGCAATCGTCGATTACCATTTTAAAACTCAACCAAAAAAAGTGTGTATTTGTTTCTTCACAATTTAATCACAACCTACACGTGTTTTGAAGTGAATTTCATTTCAATTCATAGTCTTTTCAATTCCCTACGGATCAGTATCAGCAGCACAGACGATCGGTAGGAAAGGTTTACAAAAACACTCATCTCTATGGTACACAGCTTTGGAGAATGACCCATATACAGTGTTGCTATACTTGTGCACTTTCAATTTGACCCTTTGGCTGTCCTGCAGGAATCACCTTGACCAAACACTCTGCAAACAGTAAGGTCCAAAATTTCAGACTATCACACCAAAGAGCTGTCAAAAGTGTATTACCCTAATTATATCTCTTCCATTAAATCTCATTTCCAGCTCAGCTGCTGCGGCATCGCCACTTACGCTGACTGGTTCCAGTCACCCTGGGAGGGAGAGCAGAAGCCACACACAGTGCCTGTGTCCTGTTGTCGTGGTGACACCAAATCCTGCCAGAATTCCAACCTGCCTGCTGAAGCCAACTATACTCACTTTCCAGTCTTTACTCATGTACGTCCAAAATAAGAGATATAGACTTTTGGAAATCCAAAATAGGTCCAAATTGCAAGTCTTTTGGTGAAAACAGTGGATTAAAAGCACACACAAATATGTGTTATCGCTTGTCTGTCCAGGTTTTTGGCTCGTGTAAAGCAAAAGTAAGTCTATGTTCTGGACCAGTAGTCTTCCGTCCGTCATCCGTTTGCCGTTGTCAGTCCTCCGTGGTAAACTTTAATGTTGGCAATTGCTTGCAGATGATTCAAGCCACAGTCTTCAAACTTGTCCAAGGATACTTTGTGGCAAGACCTTTTTATACAAATCAATTTGTGTGACCTCTCTTAAAGGTCAAGGTAACAGGGGATCAGGAAATTGCCATATTTTTGACAAAATTGACTTTTTTTCAGACACTATTCACAACTTCATACCCAAACTTGGTACAAAGATACCTGATAATAAAGACCTTTTTATGCATACAAATTTGGTTCACTACTCAGAAAGGTCAAGGGTCATGGGAGATTGACAAAAGTGAAAAATGCATAAATCTCTCAAACATGGATTTTGTGGGTACAAATGCCAACCCTTATGTTATTTTAGAACACTTGCTTATTTCAGTGAACTGTCAAGGTCACATAGGTCATTAATTATTTGGATCGGTATGCACGTGAGCCTTGAGGGCTTTGTCATTCTTGTTAATCCTGTTTTTGACAAAACGCTAGCACTTGCACTTACCTACTACCGCCGTGAGATGGCCTTAGTCACCTGCTCTGAGTTAAACCCAAATAACTAATTGATTACTTTTGAACTCGTCTATAGGGAGGAAAAGAGGGATGGGGAGATAGGGCCTTTCATTTATTAATTAGAAACATTGTGTACTTAGATGTAGAGCTAGAAGCAAATCATGGAGAAGTAAAGAAGAAAACAGGAAAATGCTTCTACCTAGAGCAGTTGTGGTCCACTTTGACTGATTTAAACCCAAAAAAAGAGTGAAGGAAAAAAAAGTAGTGTTACACTAGAAAGTATTTAACCATGTGTATTTTTCTGATGTTCATGTGCCTTGCTGGGGCTTTTGTTATTGAAAAAAGGAAAGCAAGATTTGTTCAGGGCATCCACATAAACAGAATTAAGTCATTTTGTATTTTTGTCCTATGTTTTAGATGTTCATGTGAAAATGCATGCGTCTTTCTCAACTTCAATTTTCAGGGATGTCACAAGTTGGTTGTTGACTTTATCAATGGAAACATGGGACCGATTGGTGGAGTGGCACTGGGAATTTCCTTCTTCCAGGTATCGCCTTGTTTCTCTGATAGAAAATTGTAACGCATACAAAACAGAGCAAGTGGTACAGTAGAAATTGCAGCCACTTTTTGGCTCAAGTACGAAGCAGAAGTGAGTATGTTCTGGGCCAGTGGACGTCCGACCATCGTGCGTTGTCCATCATCCTTGGTAAACTTTAACGTTGGCATTTCCTCGGAGACTAGTCAAGACACAGACTTAAAACTTGGACCAAGGATACATTGTGACAAGACTTTTCAGAACATACCAATGTTCATGACCTCTCTCAAAGGTCAAGGTCACAAGGGTCCCAAAATAGGCTTTTAAAAAAGCCATATTTTGGCAAAAAGACTTTTCTCAAATATTGTTTTCAACTTCAAACTCAAACTTGGTACAGAGACACCTGATGGTAAGACCTATCTATGCATACTAATTTGGATGACCTCTGGGATAGGTCAAGGGTCACAGGAGGCCTTCGAACCTGTGCTAGAGGATGAGGTCAGAAAAGTGATCACAAACACTGCCCCCAAAACTTGTGAGTTAGACCCCATACCCACTCCCTTGTTGTACGAGTGCCTGGATGAAGTGTTGCCTGCCATTACACATGTCATCAACAACTCTCTCTCCACTGGTATTTTTCCTGAAAGCTTCAAGACTGCACTTGTGAAACCCCTATTGAAGAAACCATCTTTAGACCCAAATGTACTGAAAAACTATCGCCCAGTTTCCAATCTTACATTTCTATCAAAGATTCTTGAGAAAATTGTCCTTGTTCAAACTTTAAAGCATGTCAACTCTAATAGTCTGTTCAGTGTATTCCAGTCTGCATATCGTCCCCATCGTAGCACTGAAACAGCTTTGCTGAAGATATTCAATGACCTGCTTTGTGCTTTGGACGAGCGTAAGATCACAGTCCTTGCTTTGCTGGACCTGTCCAGTGCGTTCGACACTATTGACCATGAAATTTTGCTGTGCCGTCTTCAATCTGTATTTGGCATTGAAGGCACAGTCTTGGCATGGTTTAGTTCATACCTGACTGAACGATCCCAGATTGTTTCTGTCGACGGCTGTCGTTCTGAGCCATCACCTCTTCGGTTTGGTGTACCCCAGGGCTCGGTCCTAGGACCTGTATTGTTCTTACTGTATGTTCAGCCCCTGTCCGACCTGATTTGTAGTCGCTCCATTTCCCATCATGCATTTGCAGATGATACGCAGATGTACAAAAGTGATACTGTCGAGCGAGCTGTGAATGCTGTCCAAAGTATAAGCCAGTGCATTGACCATGTCAAATCATGGATGACCACCAACAAACTGATGTTAAATGATGGCAAAACTGAAGCAATGTTGGTAGCTAATCCAAGATTATCTTCGTCCCTGCCTTTACCATCATCATTGTCTGTGGATGGAACACTCATTGGCTTCTCTGCGAGTGTGAGAAACCTGGGTGTTACACTTGACAGCGAGTTATCTATGTCACAGCATGTCAGTGCAGTGTGTAGATCCGCTTATCTGGAACTTCGTCGTATTAGTTCAGTTCGTCACCTGCTGACCGTGGAAGCCACTAAAACACTAGTTTGTGCATTTGTGCTGTCCAAGCTAGATTATTGTAACTCTTTGCTTTGTGGCTGCCCTCAGTATCTCATTGATCGCCTCCAAAAAATTCAGAACAATGCAGCCCGGCTTGTTGTGAGAGTCCGTAAGACTGAGCATGTCACACCCATCTTGAAGTCCCTTCACTGGCTACCTGTGTCCTCACGTATTCAATACAAAGTTATGTCAATCTGTTTTAACTGCCTTTCAGGCACCAGCCCAGAATACTTGTCTTCTTTGCTGCATGTGTATACACCCTCTCGTGAGCTCCGCTCCTCTTCTGATAAACGGAAGTTGTGTGTACCTTCTGTCCAAACTAAAACATTTGGTCAGCGCACTTTTGTTTATCAAGCCCCAGTGTTATGGAATACACTTCCTCTTGAGGTCAGAAACAGTGAGTCTGTCTCTGACTTCAAGAGGTCGTTGAAAACTCACCTCTTCAAGCTTTACTTTGAATAACTGCCAGTGTTTGATGCCTTAGTTGTAGTTCTGCAATCCTCCTTGTTTAGACTAAATGTTAATTAGAATATAAATTATTATGTATGTATTGTTGTTTAGTTTATTGTAAAAGTGGTGTGTTCGGGCATTGTGCTTTGTTTGTTATGTGCATATGTCATTGTATTTTTATTTTTGTGTACAGATTGTAAAGCGCTTAGAGCTTTTGAGTAAGATTAAGCGCTATATAAATACTCATTATTATTATTATTATTAAAGGTGTGAAAAATGCCAATTTGGGATACAATTGTAGTTTTATCAAAGTTTTTGCAAACATTTCAACCAAATTTGGCACAAAGGTAGCTGATGATGAGACCTTCTTATGTATACTAATTTAGTTGACCTATCACAAAGGTCAAGGATCAAGGGGTGATCCAGAAATAGGTAAAAAATAGTCATATATTTAACAAAAACAGTTTTTCTCAAATACTATTTTGAACTTCAAACCCTAATTTGGTACTTAGATACCTGATGGTGAGACCTATCTATACATACTAATTTGGATGATCCCTTGGGAAAGTCAAGGGTCACAGGAGGTTGGTAAATGTGTGAAAAAGCCAGTTTTGTTAGAATTGTAGTTATTATCAAAGTTTTGGAAATTTTTCAATCAAATTTGGCATCAAGGTTGCTGATGGCAAGGCATTTCTATGCATACTAATTTCAACCCATCGCAAAGGTAAGGGTCATGGGTGGTTGACAGATGTGTAAAAAATGCTCAAATTTTTTTGTTGGTGCAGAAGCCAGCCCTTTATTTACTGTCGCAAAGGTCACACATGTGGATTGGTCATACCGGTACATGTGAGCCATAAGGGCATTGCCTTTTCTTGTTCTCAAATACTATTCACAACTTCAAACCCAAACTTGGTACGTAGATACCTGATGGTAAGACCTAAATATATTCTACTTTGGATGACTCCTCAGAAAGGTCAAGGGTCACAAGAGGTCAGCAAGTATTGAAAATGCCATTGTTTTTTCAAAATACATTACCGATGGCATTACTATGTGGAATACACTCTATAGCCTAACCATTTCGGCCCAAAGTTGTGTCCTCTACACAACCGGGGAGGAGACATCGGGGATCCACATACAGGAGCTCAGGTGGCCTCCCCTTATCACTCTATCCCGGCATGCGCGGGGCGACATTTCACCAGTTTGCACTCTTAACTCGACCGGTACGGTCCAGTGTTAGCCTTGCTCCGTGTGACGAACTTTACTTGGCTTTGGCCTTGTTTCTGTGTTTCGACCGGTGTCTTCTTTCTTCGTTGAAAAACTTCAGTGCAAAGATAAATAGCCTGGCTTTGCCGAGTGGACTAGGGCCTAGTGCTCTGCTTGCGTTTTACAGTATCCTGAATTGTGTTCAGTGAATTCATCTTGGACTTAGGGCCGACTGGTTTGCCGGGAGGTGTCCTTTTTTTGCCGCGGCTAGTAACTGTGTCTTTACCTCGTGACTGTGCCTAAGGGATTGAGTTTTCGGCGCTTCATGATCCTACCACTGGGTCCGTGACAATCTGATTTTAGAGCTTATGCTCTTAGCGCCTTATGGTTTGGACTCTGTGCACTTTCATGGACGCCGCTAGTAACTTTGACTCCCTCGTGACTTTGTGCCTCTTGTGAAGTGAACTTTTCGGCGCTTGGGTGAACTTTTACCTGCGTGCTTTGGGTGGCGGACGCTATGGCGGCTTCTTTGAAGTGTTGCCTTCGGTGTGGGGAGTTTCAGTGGCCCTCCGACGCTCACGACGCCTGCCTCCCTTGCTCAGGATGCTCTTCAGATAGGACCTGTGCTGATTGGCGTGAGGACCTTTGGTCTCAACTATGGGACTTTTACAGACGCGACCGCCCGCCCCGCCCCCTACAGACTATTCGGACTTCTCCGCAGGTGGGTGTCGTTCCGTCGGCTCTTCGGACCCCTCTTCGCTCTGTCGTCCAGGCCGTCCGGCCCGCAGGTAAGTCCCCTTCTTGTACTATAACCACCCAGGAACTCCCCCCCCCCCCCCCCCCCCGCACCCCCCCCCCCCCGCCCCCGCCCCCACTCCGAGTCTTCTGAGCGGGGCAGGCGAGTATTAGAGTCGCGCTCCCCACGCTCCGTTTCTTCTGAGCGCGGCTTGAGCACTTTGAGTTTGCTCCCCGCTCTGCCTTGTCTGGGCGGGCCAAGCGAGCGGAGCGTTCTTCCACGCCGCCCTGCTCCCTTTCTTCCGAGCGGGTTCGGCGCGACAAGCGCAAACACAAAAAGAGGGTAAAAAAGAGTAAACGGAGAGACTCTCCCTCATGCTCTGGGTCTTCTGAGCGGGATCCGAGCGCTAGGCATGGGCCGCCGTCCCGCTCCGAATTTTCTGAGCGGACCCGGCGAGCTACATGGACGTCACCCACCCCCCCCCCCCCCACCTCCCTGCCCCGTGCACACCAGGCGGGCTGGGCGAGACTTAGGCTTGCGCCCCCCTCGCTCCGTTTTTTCGGAGCAGGGGTCGCGTGCCCCACTAATGCTCCCTCCTCACTCTGTGTCCCCGCCCCGCCAGGAACTGTCTAAGCGGGCCCGGGCGGACTTTCTTTTTTCTTCACAGGAGCGGATTTGCCGGGTCGGTGACCCTCTTCCCCCCCCCCTCCCCCGCTCGCTTCCTCCCAAGCGGGTCAGGGAAGCCAGGGATTCCCTTCTGCCTCCCCTTGTGCCTTCCGGGCGGGGTTCTAGGCTCCCGCGATCCACTACCCGGCGGCACGGCATAGAGGATTCGGACAGCCCCTCTTCTTCCCCACAACGACCTTCCCTTCAGGCCTCGCGGGTGGCTGCTCCGGTTCCTCCCTTGCGCCGTGACCATTCGCCTTCGGCAGACTGGCTCTCTCGCAGCCGGTCGCCCCTCCATGTGGTTTCACGTGATAGAGGGGCTGTCGACTTAGATCCTGACGTTCTCAGTTTACATCCAGCAGACTCGGCTTCGGCTCTTTCGGGGGATTCGCCTTACGACTCCCCCGCCCCTGATGGTTCGCAGGTCTCCGCTTCTGGTGAAGACATCCCTCCGATCGACACGCTCCGGTCCCTGGGAGAGACCTCCCGTCTAATCTACTCCATCCTGCCGCCTGACTTCTGTCCGCCTTAGCCCCCCGCAAAGAGACAAGCTTCGGCCATGGTGGACGCGCTTAGGCCTTCTAAGCGCCGCAAGTCTCTTCCTCAGCCGTCCGGCTTCCGGGACCTAGCAGACGCGTTTTCGTCTCAGCTTCGTCAAGACTCATTCGGCGACAACGCTTTTGTTTTCTCAAAACACATTACCGATGGTATTACAACTAGGAAATGTTTCTTAGCTAGTCTAATTTTAGCCTAAAAATTGTTGTGTACGATAATGGCCATGATGGCAGCAGAGGGGCGCCATAGGTTAGGCGGAAACCCGGTAGCCTCCCTTCCAGTTCACCCACGCATGTGCTCAGTGCTCAAACAACCAGTCAGTTTCTTCGCTAGTCGCGTGAGGTTGTGTACGCTGTGGACTCCTTCGTTCGTTGGCTTTCGTTCACTGGCTTCGACTTTCTACTGTGAGAGACGGATTGTGGCCTTTGGATGGGACGCTTTCGTGTGTGCGTTGTTTCGAGAGGACTTCCTAACGACGCTGGTGAGCTGTGCTCACTGTCGGCCGGTCGCCTTCAGCTTCTGGTGCCCTTGGGGTTCGTCCTTGGCCTACCGCGTGGGAAGGCCTTGTTCTGTGGCGGCGGCGCTTTCCTGGTCGACTCGGGTGACTGTCGTCTCTGCGCCTGGCACCGGTCCCGTCGCGGCCTGTCGGAGTCGTTTGGCGCCTTGGTAGGACGGCTTCGGGCTTCACCGCTGACACCGCTCTTCGTTCCTCTCCTTTTCCCAACATGGCGAGGTAAAATCTCGGTCACTGCTTCCGTACGGCGCTCAGGGAGGGTTTGAGCGCCGCACGCCAGCATACGCCGTATCTCCTTCGTTCGTTTCGCGCGTTTCGTTGCCTGCCGGCTGCGGCAGGTTCGATTACTTTCAAATAGATGGTTCTGCTTTGTGTTGCAGTTGGCAAGTCCGCACCTGTATCAGATGTGGACAATTCCAGTGGCCGAGTGATGGACATGAGGTGTGCCTGCCCTGTTCATCCTGTACCTCTTCCCAACCGTGCCTGGTCTGCGCCCCCTGGCGGGAAGAACAATGGACTCAGCTATGGGGTTTCTACCGTCGTGAACTGCCGACACCAGCACGTATACAGGGCCATACACCGGTAAGAACCACAGACCCGACTAGTGGGTATTACCTGGTGAGAGGACAGTCTACGCCGCGCCTTCCGCTGCGAGCCCGTCCTCCTGGGCCGGCAGCGAACACAGACCCGACTAGTGCGCGCTGTCCGGTAGCAGAGACTAGAACTGAAGTTTCAGTCAGGCCCGCTTCTTTGAACAATAAAGACACGCCGGTAATCACCACAGACCCGACTAGTGGTGCTTATCAGACGTTAGAACGTTCTCCATCGCGACTTCGGTCGCTAGCTCGTTCTACTACACCGGCAGCAGGCACAGACCCGACTAGTGCACGCTGTCCGGTTCCGCCGATTCTATTGGCGCGAGAGAGAGTACAGTTACAGGCTTCAGTTTCGGTCGCGGTCTCGATTCAGGAGAGGCCCGCTTCCCAGCAGAAGGATTCTCCGCCTCCACGCGTCAACAGAGTTCGGCGTTCAGGTAGGGACCGTATCTCACCTCGTTCCAGAGAGCAGAAGCACCGGACGGTCTCCCGCTCTTCTCGCCAACGTTCACAGTCTAGGGACAGGTCACCGCGGCATAGGCATGCCTCCTGATCTTCCCGTACCAGTCGGCCATCGCGGACGGTGTCCGGGGTCGGATCTCCGCAAGTGGTTCGTCGGTCCAGACCGCATTTCCCAGTTATGAGACATTCTACTCGGAGAACGCGTCAATCATCTACTCCACCCTCTAGGCCGTCGTCGTCAAGAGTCAGTCGACGTTGCCGCCGCCACTCCCGTTCTAGGAGTCCCCGCTCTCGCCGTGAGCCCTCCCCGCAGGATAGGAGATCGCCTCGACGCTACGCTCACCGTTCTCGGTCTCGGTCTCAAGTAACCTCCCCGGTCCGTTCGTGGCGTCACCGCTCCGAGAGATTTTCGCCGGCCAAGGCCTCGGTCTCATCCCGGCTCGTCGCGGAGGCTGGGCCCTCACTCGTAGCTCGAACCGGCCCCACCCACCTCCCTATGCAATTAGAGGATGACGCGCTCAGCCTTGCTCCCGAGGACTCAGTTTCGGCTTTACTTCGGGACGACAGCCCCGCGCACTCTATCCAGGCGCCCCCTGACGTGGATCAAGATGAGCAGGAACAACATCCGTCAGCAGTGGGACACAGGTTGGAGACTCTGCGTGCCCTGGACGAGGCAGCTCGCATCATCTCGGCGTGCCTACCGCCGGAAGACTGTGCTCCTTCTCCGCCTGCGAAGAAGAAGGCCGCGGCCTATGTAGATGCGGAACTCCATACCAAGACCTTTAAGACGCTTCCTCAACCTCCGGGTTTCAGCAGCCTACGGGACGCGTTCTCGGCTCGACTCGCTCAGGGACACTTGGGCGCCGCTGGATTCTTCAATGACTCTAAGTGGCCGGCGGACCTACACATGTTTTTTAGGCAATCTTGGTACGCGGGACATTCTCAGAGCTTTACCTGCGCACTACCCAAACCGGACCCAGCTGCTTGGGCCCTGGCGGCTATTCCGGCACGGACCCCTCTGCTTCCAGGAATCGAGCAGACAGGTAATCTCATACGCAACGCCTTAGCCTCCGCGGGATTTCTTGACCTTCTGACTCAAGCCATGGTTCGTCGCGTAGAGGAGGCTTGGCATCCGTCCCTTACGCCGCTGCTGGGAGATCTTCTCGCTCTAGCCGTCTCTGGTAACCGTGCATCCTACCACACCTGTGTCAACGCTATGGCTGCGGCGGCCAACTGTGACCTTTTGCGTCGGGATTTCCTCCTCCGCTCCTGCCCTCTCCCCAGTGACCTGAAGCTTCAACTTTATCAGGCGCCCCTTGGCGGAGAGCTTCTCTTCGGCCCCACGTGGTTGGCGGTTAAGGAGGCAAATAAGGACACCTGGCCAAGTTGTACAGTTCCTACTCCCTTTCAGCATACCCGCAGGACCCAGGGTCGCCCCCTGCGGGCGACTAGACCCATTTCCCGGCCTTACACCAGAGGTGACGTCTTCCCCCCAGGCCCCCTGCCTTCCCCCGTACCCGTCCTACTGCAGGATCCTCTTCGGCTCCCGCTTCCAGGACCTGGCCCAAGCCTGCCCGACGCCCCGGGCGGGGCAGGGCTTACTGACGTTCTCCACCTTCGGGCCCCGTCGACCGCGCTGGGACCTCTGGTCGGCGGGAGGCTCGCATGGCACAGCGCCGCCTGGCGGGCGCTGTTTCCGGACGACCCCTGGATTCTTTCAACCATCTCCCTCGGTCTGCGGATCTCGTTTCGCTCCCCGCCCCCACTGCGACGTACTCCGGTGTGGACCTTGGTTCCGACAGACCAGCTCAAGGCAGACGCTCTGCGCAACAAGGTGGCCGCCTTACTTCGAAAATCAGCGACAGAGGTGGTGACACGACTCGATTCCCTAGTCTTCTACAGCCGGCTGTTTGTAGTTCCCAAGCCAGGCGGCAAGTGGCGTCCTGTGATCGACCTCTCGGCGCTCAACAAGTTTATAGTAGCTCCACGTTTTCGCATGGAGACAGCGCGGGCCCTGCGTGCCTCGGTGCAACCCTTCGACTTTGCAATCAGCCTGGACCTCGCGGATGCGTACCTTCACGTGCCCATGCACCCAGCGTCCAGACGTTATCTACGCTTCGCCTTCGAGGGTGTGGTATACCAGTTCCGCGCACTTCCCTTCGGCCTCAACCTCAGCCCTTGGGTCTTCACACGCATCATGGATGCCGTGGTGGCCAAGGCACGACGGTCTTCCACGAGCCCCACGTCCAACTACCTGGACGACCTGCTCCTGAAGAATCAGACCCCTGCCGCCTTGGAGGTGGACCGGGATGCCTTGCTTCAGCTCCTCAAGAAGCTGGGCTTCATATTCAACTTCGGCAAGTCCGACCTCGTTCCGTCGCGCCATTTCGTTCACCTAGGCATGGAGTTCTACACCGACCGCAATATCGTCCGGCTGCCCGAACCCCGCATTCAGATTCTGGCGGATCTAGCTCGGCAGGTATCCCAGAAGTCTTCGATCCCCGCCAGGCAGTGGCTTCAGTTGCTGGGGCTGATGAGTGCTGCAGCAGACCTTATTCCGTTAGGGCGTCTCTACTCCCGGCCGCTACAGTTGCACCTTCTGCTACACTGGCGTCCGTCGACCTCCGACGAGTCTCCGGTTCCGATTCCTTCGTTGCTCCGTCCTCACCTGCTACGCTGGGCGGACCCCCTCTGGCTCGCGACAGGAGTGCCGCTGTTCTCGCCACCGCCCTCCCTCTCCATCTGCGTAGACGCGAGCCTCTCCGGTTGGGGAGCACACCTTCTACCCTCCTTCGAGACGGCCTCCGGCCGGTGGGACCTGGATCTCCGGGACCGACACATCAACTGGTTGGAATTGGAAGCCGTCTGACAAGCCCTTCGTGTGTGGGAATCTCGCCTGCTTCACCGGGAGCTACTGGTATTGTCGGACAACTCTACGGTCGTCGCCTACATCCAGAAACAGGGCGGGACCCGCTCCCCATCTCTCTGCATCCTCCTTTACCAAGTGCTCCGGTGGTGCGAGGATCGGGACATTTCTCTCCGCGCGCGTCACATCCCGGGTCACCTGAATGTGCTGGCCGACTCCCTCTCCCGTCGCGGTCAACTGCTACACACCGACATCCAGACATCTTTCGGATGATCGGCGCTACCTGGGAGTCACCCATGATCGACCTTTTTGCCACGAGATGGAATCGCCAGCTCCCTCTGTTCGTCTCGCTGATTCCAGACCCCTTGGCCTGGGCAGTGGACGCCCTCTCCATCTCATGGGATGGACTGGTCGCCTCCTCATCCCCAAGGTTCTTCTCAAGCTGAGAGGCAGCAACACTATCCTGTTTCTGGTGGCCCCGTTTTGTTGGACCAGGTCATGGACGACCGACCTCCTGAATCTGGCTACAGCCCCCCCACTACAGCTACCCACTCCACGAACGATGCTCAAGCAACCTCGGCAGTCTCTGTACCATCCTTGTCCAGAACGTCTCCTCCTCCACGCCTGGAGGTTGTCCGGCAAGCCCTCACCGCTAGAGGCTTCTCAGGTGCGGCAGTGGACGCGATCGCTACAGCCTGCAGAGCCTCGACCAGACGAGTTTACGAGGGCAAGTGGAGAGTTCTCAGCACCTGGTGTGACGACAGACGCCTCTCCCCCACCGAGTTGACAGTCTCTCAGCTGGCGGATTTCTTCCTCTGGCTTTTTCACGACCAACGTTTAGCTCCCATCAGGTTACCTGGCCATGATCGCTGATACTTACAGGCATCTGGGACGTCCCGACCCGGGCGCCTGCAAGGACCTCGCCGATCTGATGGGCCATTTCGGTCTGCATCGTCCCGCTCTACGTACACTGTTACCACGTTGGGACCTACCTTGGGTCCTTACTTGGCTCAACTCGGCCCGCTTTGAGCCTTTACAGCTGGCGAGACTACCGGACGTGACGAGGAAGACCTGCTTTTTGCTCGCCCTCGCCTCAGCCTCCAGAGTCAGTGAGCTGCATGCCCTCTCTACTCGCCCCACCTGTTTACAATTCCGGACGGACGGTTCGGTGCAGCTGCTTCCCGACTCGACCTTCCTAGCCAAGACCAGATCTCCACTCTTGGCACCACAATTGGTCACCATACTACCACTCAGAGAACCACGCTCCAATCGAGAGTCCAGACAGCAGGACCCAGTTCGAGCGTTACGTGTGTACCTGCGCCGGACCAAGCCCCTCCGCAGGGGACGCACCCGCCTTTTTCTTCCTCTGTCCCCAGGTAGACAGGACATCTCAGCCCAGACTATATCCTCCTGGCTTCGGTGGGTGATACGATCCGCCTACCAGGAACTCGCCCCTGATGCAGCAAAGCGCATGAGGATCAGGGCGCATGAGATCAGAGCCATGGCCACGAGCCTTGCATTCGAATGCAACTGTGCGGTCAAGGACATCGTGGCGGCTGTGGGCTGGCGAACAGAGAACACCTTCGCTCGCTTCTACCTGAGGGACCTCTCCGGCCAGCGGCAGAACCTAGCGCTGGTGGGAGACATCATGGCGGCGCAACACTCCCTCCCGGCGCCCTAGGCGCCGTAAGTATCTTCACTAAAATTAGAGGGAGGTTGCTTGGGGTGGACTTTCTAGTAGCTTCGATGGCAGGGGTAGGGGCGGTTAGCGGCACCCACCTCCTTTTCGGGATTCTTCCTAGTTGTAATACCATCGGTAATGTGTTTTGAGAAAACAAACGTATTTTTCTTTAAAATAAGTTTTTTTGAAAAATACTTACCGATGGTATTACTCGAAGGTCCCTCCCACCTGCCCCGCTCGCCGCTGCTCCGCTAAGAAACTGACTGGTTGTTTGAGCACTGAGCACATGCGTGGGTGAACTGGAAGGGAGGCTACCGGGTTTCCGCCTAACCTATGGCGCCCCTCTGCTGCCATCATGGCCATTATCGTACACAACAATTTTTGGGCTAAAATTAGACTAGCTAAGAAACATTTCCTAGTTGTAATACCATCGGTAAGTATTTTTCAAAAAAACTTATTTTAAAGAAAAATACGTTTTTCTCCAATTCTCGATGGCCAGTGGGTATCAACATGAGTTTCCGTCAGGCCTGGTACGCTGGGCACTCCCAAGCTTTCGCCATCCCTCTGCCTACAGTGGACGCAGCTGCCATCAACCAGGCGGGCGGTCGCAGGATTGTCTTGAACTCTTGGCCTCGCCCACTAGACAGGATCGCTTCTTTGGTACGAAACTCCCTGGCTTGTTCCGGCTTCCTGGAGTTAGCGACACAGGCTGTTCTGCGCTGTCTGGAAGACACTTGGGACCTGGAGTCCTCCTCCCCGCTTCGCGACGTCCAATCCATCCTGATCGCGGCTAACCGGGCCGCCTACCATTCCTCGACTAATGCCATGGCGGCGGTGGCCAATTGTGACCTCTGGTGGCGGGACAATCTGCTGCGTCTCTGTTCGGATCTCCCCAAGTCGATGAAGACACAGCTCCGCCAGGCTCCACTCGGAGGTTCGCAACTGTTTGGAGAAACTTGGCTGAACGTGAAGGATGCCTCAAAGGACCTGTGGCCCCGTCCATTCTCTAACCACTCGTCGTCTCGATTTCGCGCTAACCGCTCGGCCGGGGATCGTACCCTGCGGTTGCCCCCGTCAAGCCCCGCAATCCTTCCCCGCCTCCCGTCCCACCTGGTCCCGTGGCGCCCGTAAGTCAGGGCGCGGTCGGGCCCAATGACTTGCCCTACGCTCTGCCCCCGCTGACTGCTCTGTGGTCGCCAGTCAGTGGGCGGCTGGCCCTGTACAGCGACCAGTGGAGTGCGCTGTTCCCGGACGACCCATGGATCATCTCGACCGTTTCCGCAGGGCTGCAGCTGTCCTTCCAGTCCCCTCCACCTTTGCGCAGGTGCCCCTTGTGGACCCAAGCTCCAAGCGATCGGCTCAAGGAAGAAGCTCTGCGCAGAGAAGTTTTAGCCTTGCTCAGCAAAGCGTCAAGATACGCCGGCGTTCTACAGCCGTCTGTTTGTCGTCCCCAAGCCAGGGGGCAAGTGGCGTCCATTCATCGACCTTTCGGCGCTAAACAAGTACATTTCGGCGCCCCACTTTCGGATGGAGACAGCCAGGACTCTCCGAGCGGCCGTCCGGCCGATGGACTTCGCTGTTAGTCTCGATCTTTCCGACGCTTATCTTCATGTGCCGATTCACCCATCCTCTCGCCGTTATCTTCGTTTCGCTTTCGACGGGATAGTATACCAGTTCAGAGCCCTCCCCTTCAGCCTCAGCATAAGTCCTTGGGTTTTCACGAGGCTCCTCGACACGGTGATGGCCAACTTCCGCCAGCGTTCGCTGAGTCCGGCCTCCAACTATTTGGACGATTTGCTACTGCGCAACATGATAGCCTCGACCCTCGTAATCAACAGAGACGCCCTGCTTTCTCTCCTTCACCGCCTCGGGTTCTTGGTCAACCCGGGCAAGTCGGACCTCACCCCCTCGCGCCGATTCCTGCACTTAGGGATGGAATTCCTGACCGACCTCAACCAGGTCCGCCTACCTTTGGCTCGGCGGCAGAAGATCGCCGACCTCGCTCGTCAGATGGCGCGCGGGGTCTCCTTCGTGGCCAGGGTCTGGCTTCAGCTCCTAGGTCTTCTCAGCTCCGCAGCGGACTTGTTGCCCCTCGGCAGGCTCTTCTCTCGACCTCTGCAACTACACCTCCTCCTTCACTGGCGCCCTTCGACTGGCGTCCTGACGGATTCGGTTCCGGTTACCCCGCTGGTCCTCCCACACTTGCAGAGGTGGGCGGATCTAGCGTGGCTGGCGACGGGCGTGCCCCTGCACACCCCTTTGCTCCCTTGGTCACTCTGCACCGATGTGAGCCTTTCTGGTTGGGGGGCTCACCTGTTACCGGACTTTGTCTCGGCCTTGGGCCTTTGGCCTCGGACCTTCGAGGACAAACACATCAACTGGCTGGAGTTGAAGGCGATTGGGATGGCCCTCGACACCTGGCAGGAGACGCTGACCAATCAGGAGGTCCTCGTTCTTTCGGACAACTCGACGGTGGTGGCCTATATCCAGAACCAGGGTGGCACTCACTCGCCCTCCCTGTGCATTCTCCTTTACCATCTACTCCTCTGGTGCAGGGATCGGGGCATTGCCCTTTGGGCCCGCCACATCCCGGGCCATCTGAACGTGATAGCAGACGCTCTTTCCCGCCAAGGACAGCTTCTCCGCACAGAGTGGACCCTGCGCCCGGACATCTTTCGACTGATCTGCTCACGTGGGAGACGCTGCTGGTCGACCTGTTTGCCACCAGATGGAACAACCAGCTTCCGGTTTACGTCTCCCCAGTCCCGGACTCCCTCGCGTGGGCGGTGGACACACTGTCCATCCCCTGGGACGGTCTGATCTCTTATGCTTACCCTCCGTCGGTGCTGGTGCCGAAGATCCTGCGGAAGCTCCTGGGATGCTCAGCGATTCTCTTCCTGGTGGCCCCCTTCAATTGGAACAAGAGCTGGACCACGGACCTGCTCGCGCTAGCTACGGATCCGCCCCTGGAGCTCCCCTCCCTGCCCACGATGCTCAAGCAGCCCCACCAGGCTCTCTTCCACCCGTGCCCGGAGCGCCTCCTCCTTCACGCCTGGAGGTTGTTCGGCAAGCCCTCGCCACTAGAGGTTTCTCGGATGCGGCAGTGGCGGCGATTGCAGGAGCCCACAGACTGTCCACCACAAATGTGTACGAAGGCAAGTGGAGGGTCTTCCAGTCGTGGTGCTCCGCCCACCGGCTCCCCTCCACGAATCTAACGACCCCCCAACTGGCGAATTTTTTCCTCTGGCTCTTCGAAGATCAAGGCCTAACTCCCATCACCATCAAGGGCTATCGCTCCATGATTGCAGACACTTACCGCCACCTCAACCTCCCGGATCCAGGTACTTGCAAAGACCTTACGGACCTGTTGGCTCATTTTGACCTCCGACGACCGGTCTCCCGTTCTCTCGTACCTCGGTGGGACCTCGCCTGGGTCTCTTTCTCTTGGCTTGACTTCGCGAACGAAGATTCTATAGGGCTTGCCCACGTCGTCTGCAGGCATTTTCGTGGCTGCGGAGGCCAATCCGGGACAGGCAGGTTCGACCGCAGTGGCTGCAGGGGAAGGTCTGGTCAGGGTTCTGAGTTACGGCAACTCGGTTTTTTCTCCTGAGCCGTTTGTCCTTAAGGTTAGCTCTGCGAGAGTCCTCAAAGGAGACGGCTGCCTTGTAGATGGTGGAGCGCCAGGTGTCACGGTCCACAGCAAGCCGCCTGGGTACTGACGTGGCTAAATACGGACCGCTTCGAACCCCTGCCCTTGGCATGCTTCGCCGACCTGACCCGGAAAACGGTTTTCCTCCTGGCTCTTGCCACGGCTTCCCGCGTGAGCGAGCTTCACGCACTTTCGGTACGCCTCGCGAGCTTGCAGTTTCGAGCGGATGGCTCAGCACAGCTACTCACTGACCCGTCCTTTCTAGCAAAGAACCGGCTTCCATCGACCGCGCCCCAGATACTGACCGTGCGTCCGCTCAGAGAAACGGACCAATCCCCCGCCGCACGTCAACAGGACCCAGTCCGGGCACTGAAGATTTACCTGCGACCCTCTAAGCTGCGCCGGCTCGGGCGCTCCCGCCTCTTCCTACCGCTGGCTCCAGGCAGGCCGGATATTTCGGCCCAGACAGTTTCGTCCTGGCTGCGGTGGGTGATTCGGTCGGCACACCAGGACCTCTCCCCTGACGGGGATAGACCTGCAGATCCGGGCGCATGAGGTTCGAACAGTGGCCACCAGCGTGGCTCTTAAACGCAACTGCTCGATTAAAGACATTGTTACGACAGTAGGCTGGCGGACAGACTCCACCTTCACCCACTTCTACCTCCGAGACCTATCCGGCCAGCGTGACTCCCTGGCCATGGTGGGCGACATCTCCGCGGCCCAGCACTCCCTCCACGCGCCGCAGGTACGTCTTAGCTGAAATCATCGGGAGTGCTCCGTAGTGGGCCTGTGGGGGGCGTTATGTTCGGGGGGTTTTGTGTCGGCACCCACCTCCTCTTTGAAATTCTTCCACATAATAATGCCATCGGTAATGTATTTTGAAAAAAACAAATGAATTTTTTTTCTAAAATGTATTTTTGGGAAAAATACTTACCGATGGCATTACTCGGACGGCCCTCCCGCCTGCCCCGCTTGCCTCCCTGACTATGTGATATGGCTAAGTGTGCAAACTGGTGAACTGTCGCCCCACGCATGCCGGGATAGGGTGATAGGGGGAGGCCACCCAGGCTCCTGTACGCGGATCCCCGGTGTCTCCTCCCCGGTTGTGTAGAGGACACAACTTTGGGCTGAAATCGTTAGGCTATAGAGTGTATTCCACATAGTAATGCCATCGGTAAGTATTTTTTTTAAAAATGCATTTTAATGAAAAATTCATTTTTATCAAAGTTTTGCAAACTGTTCTTAACTTTGGCATGAAGGTTGCTGATGGCAAGACATTCTATGCATACTGATTTATTCAAATCATCTTAAAGGTCAAGGGTCACAGGGATTTGACAGATGTGTGATAAATGCTTAAATTGTGAGAAAACGTGCATTTCGCTGGCGCTGATCTTGTTATGACGCGCTACTGACAGCTTAACCGTTACCTTAAAGCATGAGTGGTTGACCAAGCACTGTAGTTTCTGGAGGCTGATTTTCACATGGCCACATGATTTTTGGCAACATTATTGTTCCATAATACCTACTTGTAATTGTGTCATGCTTGCACTAGTAGCAATTGCACTAGTATCCAGCTGTTGGTAGCATTTTTGTCTACCGTATTTAAAATATACTGTAGACTTTGAAATGGGGCTGGTCGGAGCGCATTCCGGATCATGCACATGATGTTTTTGGCATGCGGGCAGAAATTCTGGCAAAGAAATAACAAGATAAAAATGACGTCACGTCTAGTTACGCAAACCTTGCTAGAGAACGTCTTTTTGGCACCGAAGTGTCGTGTGTGTGTGTGTTTGTGTGTATGCGACAGTGACTAGAGCCCGCGTTTGAGAACGGACAAGCTTGAAATTGTAGGATATTGTCCCTAAAAGAATTATCTCTGGACCTTTTTTTTGATGTTTTGATTAATGTGCTCATTGGCGAGAAAATGGCCGTTTCACAAAAACCGGTTGATCCACACTGGAGTCTGTAATTTGTCTTATTTTTACTAGATTTTTGCATATAGCTAGATAAAAGGAAGATACTGAATGAGTTCATTAACTAGCATTGTACCTCTAGAACCTTTTGAGTAATAATTAAATATTTTTTGACGAAATATATTTTCACATTTTAGGGATAAATTTTCACAAATGATATGGGTTAAACTTAAAACAATTGAATCTTTTTATGAAAAAACAATCTTCTCATTAATAATCGCATGATTTTTTGTATATGATATTTACATAAGCCTACAGTTTGTCTCGGCTGTTGATTAGGTCAGTTGTGACCTGTATGCCCTAGCTGTGAAAATCAGACCATTTTCTGCACCACTTTTTCGGAGTCATTTGTAAAACAGCTAACATAACTTTAATTTTTCTTTTACGAAAAAAGCTATCTTTTCATTAATATTTCAAGAAACGGTGTTTACGTAAGCCTGCTATTTGTCCTGGCCCTGGGGTAGGATTAGGTCAAATTGTGACCTGTAAGCCCTAGGCATGAAAATCGGCAAGAAAATTGCAAAGTTGATTCTCTGATACGTCAAATGTTAGTACTGCGATGATGATGTAGAACATCAAGTCGTCACTATGAACACAGCGTCATGGGGCTAATGATGCCATGACGTGAAACTTAAAGTGACGTCATTTCGTTGCTTGTGCTATTATTATTCTTCAGAATAGCTAAGCTATGCCAGACCACGGAGCTTATGAATGGCGGGAATTGCTGTGTGTCCGTCTTTATTTCTGTGTGCCAGTGTGAGTGGATCAGAGGGTGGGTTAGAGTAGAAGGAGATGGATTCATGTCGCTACACAAGCCCACAGAGCGTACTAATGGCGGGAAGCGCCGTGTGTCTGTCTGTATTTGTGTGCACTGATGTGTGTGTTGATCAGAGGCTGGCTTAGAGAGGAGGGAAATGGATCAGCATAATAAGCCCAAAAATATGAACAACTCTGAATGTTTCTAAGAGATAAACGCATCTGAGCTCCAAACAATACGGTAGACTTTGGGATGAAATCCTCGTCTTGTTTGTCTATGTAATTCTAGCAGGAGTCGCCTCAACAACAAAAAATCTACTGACAGCCAAAGGGTGAGCCATACTAATTGTTAACCCTTTTAGCCCCAAGGTCCCATTTCTCAAATTTTGGAGGTGTTGCCCAATGGTACCAGTTGCAGGAGATTGATTAACCATGATAATTCAAGTGTAGTGCCAGATTAGCTTGGTGCCTGAAGGTGCCAAGCTAATCTGGCACTACTCTTGAATTATCATGGTCAATCAATCTCCTGCTGTAGGGACTCGGGGCTAAATGGGTTAATCAGCATGTCAGTGGCCTAAATGCAGATTGTGTGATAGCTACATTTTGTGTGCATGTGTATGTGTGTCTAAAATAATCCTACTAGTAAATTCTTTTCTCATTTCCAGGTGCTTGGCGCTATCTTGGCCTGCTGCCTGGCAAAGTCAATCAGCAAGGCAAAATATGAACAGATGGAATAGAGACACATACAGCCCACAATCAAAATCCTGCGCACCACATCAGTCAACCTAATAACCACACTGGCAATTTTTGGGAAGCATCTATAAAGACTGTGAGAGACGGATTTTCCATAAATGCTCACAGGGCTTTGGAAAGCATTCAAGGTGGAGATAGTTAAGAGATTAGGGGAAAAAAATACTCACGGGAAAGTGAGAATTAAGGAATATACCAGTGTATGCAGCTGCAGTGGTAATTTACAAATGACCATCCAAACATTTAACCTATCAACAATTGACATATGAGGAGCATACAAACATAATGTACAAGGAACACAAATATTGTAACACAACAAATGGAATGAGGGCTTAACTCATTCGCGGCCAGCCATATCCAGATGAGTGGCTTATACCGCACATCCGGATGCGGCTGGCCGCGAATGAGTTAAAGAATATACTGGCAAAGAAGTCGTAGGACAAACGTCAGTATGTACACCCACATATAATACTGCTCGTCGGGCATTTCTGGTTTGAGCAACCACCCATATGAGAGATCACCTGTCGTTAAAGACCAACATCTAGGTGGCTGTAGGCTACTTAATTGATGGTTTTAACCCTTTTCATCCTGATACACTATTGCTTGAAATAAATTTGATGATAGTTCAAGGGTGTTGCCAGAATAGCTTGGCGCCTGTGGCGCCAACTAATCTGGCACCACCCTTGAACTAAAATAATGGATCTGTTTGTAATAGAGCCTTCATAAGACAAGCAAATTTTGAAAATTTCAGCCTCAGGATGTAATGGGTTAAGGACATGGACTCTTTTAATGATCCCTCAAGACTTCTTTTGAGAGGGCACTTGTCATGTAAGACAAGTTTTTTCTTGCAAAAAAAGGTGGTTGTCAAAACAGGTTGTACTGCACATGTATAAGCAATTCCTGATCTCGGCGATACCATGGGGCATGTGAGTGTCGACTGCTAAAGGCGCAGATCCACGGTCTGTTCGTGTCATGCAACTGTGCCGGACGGTTGGCCGCCTGATCGGATGTCTGACTGGATGGAGCGCTCCATGTTCCCGCATTGCCTGACCCACATATACTACAGCCTGCGGTCAACAGATACTGAACTCAAAGAACTTACTTTCAGGTTTTAACTTGGTACATTATCAGGAACTGGGCCTGAGTGGATTCCAGTGCCCGATTCCTCATTCACTGGTCAAACAGTCCCAGAAAACACTAAGATCATGGTATAATTCAATCGGAGCCAACGGTTTGCTCACGCGAAATCTCTGCCATTTTTTTAGACTGGGAGAAGGGTGTGCGCGAAACTCGCAATGTGATTGGTCATCTGATGCCAGCCGTCCAACTCTGCGGGATGAAAGTAGCGCCAGCCTCAACTCGTCCCGCAGCCCGCACGATCCGATAGTGACGTCTGAAATCTGATGGTTGCCCTGGAAACCCATCAGATTGCGCACAGTCGCACAACACGAACTGACGGTGGATTGTGGCCTTAATAGACACTAGGCTGCAAAACCTCCAATTGCCTCATATTATCAGCAGATGTTATTACTATATGTGTGGTTTTTTTGTCACTGGAGGACCATTCAGCACTAGGCTGCACAGTCCATTGTTACAGACCAACACACATACATGTACAGGCACTGACATTTAGCAGATTCTCAGTGCTCTCAAAATCACACAAAAATTGTCCATCAAGAAGCTTTCATACATTCCATGAGAAATCTTGCGATGGCTTTACTTTTCCCCCAACATTACCTGTTGTACAAAGGAGATTTAATTTTATACCTTTGCTAGTCAATTGGCAGTTTGAATATTTATTTTTTGGGTGTGCAATTAATCAACAGGTTTAATGATTTTATTACATTCCGGCAAAATGTGCAATCAAAAATCTAGTTTTATTGACCTGTTGGTTCTTAGTCTTGATCCGATTCCTTTAACCCCTTTGTGTATGCAGCCACTGGTACAGCTTGCAGTACTGATGGCTACATGTACTAGGAGGTTAATTCATGTTTTACCTACCTAGTAAGCAAAGGTCGTCAGGCCCACATCGGCCACAGTAGGCCCACACATGGCTGTGCACAGGCCCACTGCAGCCAACGTCTGCCGAAGGGCTTTTATTTAAGGGGATAGATCCATTTTACAATTGTTGTCAGCGACATGTAGCAAAAGTCTTGATTGACAGGGTGCATAAGTACTATTTGTAGATTTTTTTTATTTGTATGTACTAGTCTGTGATTTTAGCAGCCATTTTTCTTGTGTGCTATATATACACAACACTTTTTTCCTGTGTGCTAATTCAGTGACTTATTACATGAAAATCTATCACTAAAGTCTTAGTCTGTATTAGCACACCTATTACTAGTATTAGCACCAGGTTTTAAAACTTCATATATTATCTATCTCTGCATGTTGCATGTCAATTTATGGGTGTTAAAAAAAATCCAGCTTTATTGTTATTTTTGTAATTTTTGCTAACTGTGATTATCGTGCACAATCCTTGTTAAAGTCCATTTATTGTGATCATTTTTCTCATAGCATTCTCAGATGAAACACCAAAAATGCTAACAGTGAATTGTTGTGTGCTCTTTCGTTTTAAACAAATTTCTTGTTAAATTTTTCTCATAGAAATCTCAGATGAAGTAATTAAACCTTTTACTCTTTGTTATTGAAGAAGATTCCATTTAACTGTGGCAGGATAAAGTCCTCCATGTGACATTTCACTCTTTCAGCCGCATGGTCTAGTTTCCTCCAAGTGGTGACCATTACCCACTGACTGTCAGTTGTTGGATATGGATTGACCATGATATTAAAGTCAAACCATGATAGTACAGGCAAAAAACCCAGGGGATTATGTATAAAAAATATGGTCGCTTTAGACAGGTGGTCTCCCATCACTGGGTCATCTAAGCAACAGAAAAAAAACATGAGACCTTAAGGTGGCCACTTTGACAGGTTTTACTTTAGTTCAGGTATAGTGTCAGATTAGCTTGGCACCTCAAGGTGCCAAGCTAATCTGGCACTACCTTTAAACTACCATGGTATTATGATCATTGTGGATGCACATAGCTAATCTGGCATTATGCTTGAGCTATCATGGTCGATCCATCTCCTGCTGTAGTTTGTCATTGTCTGGGCTCCTTGCCTATATAAACCTCACCAGTCTGTGATATGCTATTTCGACTGCTTTTTAGCGGCCTGCCAACTTAACCTTTGCTTGTCCTTCTTACCGTTTAATTCTTCTGCACTAGACTAGTACTCACAAAGACTCGGTCTTAAGGATTTAAAATGCAGGTCCTGGATATAAATGATTAAGATCAAATTTAATTCTTGTTTTCCTGATTGAAGTTAATTTGTACTGCTTTAATTGAATTTCACTTACTATTTCCCTACTAGAACAGTACTTAAACCAATACAGTATTTACGTGCAATGGCATATGCAACCACACGGATTGTCAGCCTCGATTCGCTACCGCTGATCAGTGGTAACAAATCGAGGGAGACAACCAGTGTATTCAGTATGTGTGCTGGTCTGTGATTTGTGAAAGTATGGCCTAGAGCCATAAGGTCCAAAATCACAGACCAGCACACGTTCAAAATGAGGAGTGACGATGTTCAATTTTGTTTTTCTAGGATTGTTCCAACTGAGCTTTTCAAACGATTCCAGATGTACATGCATGCATCAGAAGTTTTCTAGCCCTAAGGGTGTCCGTAGCGTTGTTTTGTCATGATTCCTGTAGGAATCGCCCCTACAAAACTGCTGCGGACAGCCAAATGGTTACCTGCACGGGATGTGACAATGCAGTATGTTTAAAATCAATTTTAATAGTATTTAGATTCAGAAAGTAGCCAGAAAACTGATGATTTCAGTTGACCTTCTACCCACCAATTTTTGTGTGTACAAGTATTCTTAGAGCACTTAATTCTTGTACCTTTGTGGTTTTTGCCATTCTATGTGTTCAACATTTTACAGCCCGCTACTTTTTCTGCCATGGTTGTATTGCATTTTTCTTCGTAAAAATTATATATCCATATTCCGAGTGCTCTTTGACTAAACACATACACAAACAATACATGTACACACAATTTAGACAATTTGCATTTGTGGTTGTGATTTACTTTGCTCTGTCTCACATGTACAAGACATATTTACATTGAAATTCTGCGAAGATTTTCCTTGCTGCGTTTTTTGCTGGCGTCAATTTTTTTGTAGATCTTCACTAATATGTTTCTCAGCTGTTAGTTTACAGCAGATTTCTTATTTACATGAAGGTGTACAAAACAATATGGTGTATGATAAATCTGACTAAATGTGATTCCAGGGTCCAATCTCTGTCATTGTTGATAAAACCCCTTGTGCATGCAGTCACTGATACAATTAACTCATTACATCCTTTTTGTATATGTCCTTTGAGCTGTACATCACAGGTCTGGAGACAGATCGACCATGATAGTTCAAGGGTGGTGTCAGAATAGCGTGGTGCCTACAGGCGCCAAGCTATTCTAACACCACCCTTGAACTATCATGGTCGATCCACATCCTTTCAGGGTTTAATGGATTAACCCCTTGACTGCGGGAACATTGCAAGCGACACCCAATTGCACGAGGCGTAGACCCTCATGAGTCCTCACTAAATCACTTCACATCCATGGTCCTTGGATGGAAGTACTTTGGCATTGAATTAATGAAGATTTCACAAACACAATCTGTGACCGGTGACAGGGAAGGAGAGAAAAGTACCGGTGGCTGCATGCACAAGTAGGTTAGTATACTGGTACAATGTAGATCTATCTGTTCTATTTTTTCTTGTTATTTAACCCTTATCATTCGGAATACACCAGTGTGTGAAATAAGTTTGACTAAAATAATTCAAGGGTAGTGCCAGAATAGCTTGGCGCCTCTAGGCACCAAGCTATTGTGGCACCACCCTTGAACTAAAGCCATTGGCCATTGGGCTATATCCTTATCTGTAAGTACTATAATGTAGCTTGTCTATGGCAGTGTAGAAATTTGAAGCTTTTAGCCTCAGTATAATATGGGTTAAGCTTGTTGTTAAACTTTATTTTGTTTCTTGTTAAATACATTTTTCAAGTGCACTAAACATACAGTTATTGATAAGTCTGTGTGCTGGTACATGATCTTTGGTAATGTTCTGTGTATTGCCATTTCAGGCTGCTTTAATATTTTGCAGTAAATGTTTACACTCACATTTATTATCCTTACATAGCATTACCTGTTCTTATTTGAAGCTTTTGGGCATTTGCATTGTGCAAGTATTCACATTTTATTTTCTGCACTACATGTAGGTAGGTGCTGGTACATCAGTCTCAGTTTGTTGATAGGTTTTTATTTTAACTCGTTCAAGATGTGCCACATCTGGATTCGCAGCATAAAGCCGTGTGAATGCAGCATGTCACAAATGTGTTGCGTCCCTTTTGCATGCTGCCACTAGCTCTGCTATCTCTGCATGCACAAAGAGGTTAACACATTTAAGACACTCCACATCAGTAGCTGCGAAAGTGTCATATAGTGTTGCCGTCAGCAACACTATGCTAAGCTTTCACAGCTATTGATGCAGGCACCTTGAGTGAGTTTATAATATAATGGACAATGTTTGGGTTTTTTTTTAACCCGTATAATTTTTTTTTGTTTTGTTGCCAGTATGTGTAATAGATAAGTGTTGCACAGTATTTGAAGTTTAACACTTGTTACAACATTCCTCTTTGATGAGATTTCTGCATATAACTAAATATGATCAACCTTGATATATCTTTCACATGCCTAGACTGTTAAAAAAAAATGCCTGGGTTTATTTTTAAACTGTTGGTCAGAATATATAAATGTGTGCACAGTCCCAACACGAGATTTGAACACTAGCTATCTGCACCAAAGCATAGTGCTGCCTGCATTTCAGTTGCAGCTGAAGGTGTACCTTCTTGTGCATGCAGTCACAAGTACTGTGAACAGTAGCAGTGGCTGCATGCACAAGGGGGTTAACATTGTAATGTGTCCTGTAATGTTCTCACTGAGCAGACATATTGTCTATTGAGTTAGTTGTGACAAGGGTTAAAAATCCTGACAGCCAATTTTGCTAATAATAATACAGGTGAATTTCAAGCTGAACTTTATTCACCAGTCTGAATGGAGTGTTGGGGCTGGTGTCCATTGATCCGTACATTTTCTGGAGGTCTGTCACAGCAGTGTTGTCTTTGTGTTGGATGTTGCCTTCCCTTCAGCCTCAGGGTTTTGCATGGCAGTCTTAACATGCATACTGGCTGCTGCTAAACCTGGGACGTTTTGTGAGGTCAGAGTTTTTTCTCAGATGTTTTAGATGTCTTGAAAATCCACAGGTAACCGTTTTAAGTGAATTTGTACTATACAGCTCTATTAGTATCTACGAAAAAAAATGTGTAAGTACCTCATCTAGGCATTCAGTCTTTTTTCCACCCGCATGAGTGTTGGGGATGGTGGGCATTGATCCGTACAATTTCTGGAGGTCTGTTACAGCAATGTTGTCTTTGTGTTGGATGTTGCCCTTTCCTTCAGTCTTGGGGTTTAGCATGGCAGTGATCCTGGCTTCTGCTAAACCTGAGAACTTTGATGAGGTCAGAGTCTTTTCTCACATGTTTTAGATGTCTTGATAGCCAGTCGTTTCAAGTGACTTTGGTCTAAACAGCTGTCTTTTGAGTTTTAGCTTCTAACAAAAAAATGTGTAAGTACCTCATTTAGATGTTCAGTCTTTTCCCAGATGTTTATGGTGTCTTGAAAGTCCATAGTAAATGGTTCCAAGCGACTTTCCTCTGTATGGCTCTTCTTCTGGAGTTCTAGCTTCTAAGAAAAAAAAAGTAGTTTATCTAGGCATTCCAGGCTAAATGTTTCAACATGTATCAAGTTATACTTTGGAACTATACGGTGATAAGACATTCCTGCGTGTTTCAGATGCAAAGATTAACCCTCTTGTGTATGCGCTGCAGCCACTGGTACTGTAAACAGGACGTAATCCCATCCTTTTCAGCAAAAGACACAGATTCTCAAAAAACCCTGTGGCTGTGCAGTCATAGGGGCTCAGAGCATGAATGCCTCTGTTAAGAATGTGCTCAGCAGGATGACCGACTACAGATCTTTATGCATTAACTCACCAGCAGTATTTTTCAAATGTTGCTGCCAACCCAATTTTGGAGGCGTCAGCTAATAACTGTACCAGTTGCAGGAGATGGATTGACCATGATAATTCAAGGGTAGTGCCAGATTAGCTTGGTGTCATTGGGTGCCAAGCTAATCTGACACTACCCTTGAATTATGGTCAATCCATCTCCTACTGTAGTGCATCAGAACTAAATGGGTCAAGATGCCTCAAACCATTTGCAGGAATGTCTTAGTATGCTTAACCCTTCGTGCATGCTGCCCCCAGTACTACAGTTCTGATGGCTGCATGTGCAAGGGGATTAATCTCACTTTAGTTCAAGACGTCAGACAAAAAACTCTGCTACAAGGCATACAATTTTTGTTGATGTTTAGACATGTGTGAAGGGGAAAACTCTCTCAATAACGTCTAGTCAGCACTTTTTTCTTGTGAAAAGAAAGCATACATACCTTTGACCAGGAAAGAGTTTTACAACCTGCCTTGACACTCCATGCTCAGATTTTTATCTTCCCCGCTTTATGTGTTCAGTGTATTTTGGGTCAGTTTTATTGCTGTTCAAATAAAGTTTTCTGTCACATTCCCGAGTTGTCTTTCCCTGAGTTGGTGAGAGTGGCAGTGTTGTTTGCATGTTTGCGTGTGCGCTGGGTTCAGTTTGCAGCACTTTAACATACTGATTCATAGAATTGGGTAACGTGCCTATATAATGACTGGTATTTTTATTATTTGTAAGTTTTTTTTTTAGGCAATATCAAAATACAGCAAGAAATATGGGCAGATACAAAAATATGTACAAGTGTTTCACATGCAGTCAAACCTGCTCCAACAGTCACTCATCTGTAGCAGCCACCCAATAAGTATACCCTGCACAGTCGCCTGTCTACAGTAGCCACTACTGTCCTGTCCCTTTGGTGACCATTATATGCAGGTTTGACAGCACAATCGTACATAAAACAAAAACCACAAATGTTCATACCATAACCTTGAAAACAAGAATACAAATGTATATTGCTTTAATTCATTTGAGATGTGCCGCCTCCGGATACGCGGCTTTAAGCAGCTTATCCGGAGGCGGCACGTCTCAAATCAGTTAAGGCAATCATAACAAAATGTTACATCTACATACATTGTATTTTACCTTCAAAAGAAGGTACATATGTACTCGAAAGACCAAGAGACGGTACAGCAGAACCTGCACTGAGCAGCCACCAATATTGTAGCTCGTAGACCAAGCGCACACAAAGGAACCGTGCTTGGAGTTCCTGCTATGCTAAAAACGTGTAGAGTGGTGGCACAAATGCCTAACAAAGGAGGAAGAAAATAAGGCCTGATATTAATGTTATACTGAGTGGTGGCGCACAAATACCTGACAAAGGAGGAAGAAAATAAGGCCTGATATTAATGTTATACTGTGTCCAAAGCTGTTCTGCTACCTGAAAGTATGTCACAACTTTGAAGCAAAGAGTCACTGTTCCTGGTCTTCAAATCAACCCACTTGGGACTGGACGCCATCTTGTTTTTGTAAATTTGAGGTGGAAACACACTTCGGTGAAATCATGAGATCGGTTATGTGATCCCCTGACCCAGTCTAAGAATAGTAATGCACGTGTAAATGTAAAAAAGAGCTCGTGCGTGCGTAATCAAAAAGCAGACAATAAAAAATAATGCGTTTTCAAATAAATCTGACAGTCTGTTGGTTACGTGTGAGTATGTGTGTGTAATAGCCTCTTGTGCCTACTGTGGCAGCAGCTTGTAGACAAAACGCATACCAAGGAACAGCGTTTGGAGTCCCTGCCATATGTTAACAATGTGTAGGAGTCGTGGTGCGACACTAAACAACAGAAATATTTTTTTTTTTAAAAGGAAGGAACCCGAGAAGCAACCTATGTCACCATAAACTCATGTAGAAGGTTTCATTAAATGCACAAGCCACTGTCAGCTACTGTGACATGACAGATTTCAGACTTCCCACCATTTGTCCACAAGAAATTGAAGAATTTGGGTGGATAAACAGATTCCACGTCATTAGCATATATGATGGTAAAGCATGTTCTAACAAGAAAACATTTACGTCACTCGACAGCACTGAAGATGACGTCATATTCGTGTTCATAAATCCTTTGATGCCTCATTCTTGCAGTACATATGAAAACACTGTACTCCTTGGGAAGGCTCTTTATGGGAAGAAAAAGAAAAATACTAAGTAATTCTGCACCACCAGCTAATACTTATACCAAGACAAATCTGTGGCGGACTGAGATGGAAAGCATCACATGTTCAAAACTGGAGATTTTTTCCAGTCTAACGATGAAAACAACCTACCCCAAGCAATGGAGCCACTCCAATTTTAGTGTGTGCCATGATTTCTGAAGGGAACTTAGATGTTTGGAAAATGTTAGGGTCCAAAATATCTTATGCGCCACCATCAAATCATCCGGTAAGTTAATGCGCCACTAATTTTCATCAGTTGGATTTGGGGCCTCGGTTCTAGACCACCACCACCCCACCCCCCACCCCCCCAAAAAAAAAAAAAAAAAAAAAAAAAAAATGAGGCCCCGACCAGTGTTACCTTTATTGCGAGAAAAAAAGTCATCGTAAAAGACAGGTGCTGCTCAGAAATCTTGAAAGGTAGAAAGTGTCACCTGTCATTAAAGACCATCATTTACAAGGCTACAGCCATCTAAATGATGGTCATTAATGACAGGTGATCTCTCATAGGGTGATCACTCAAAACAGGTTCTGCTGTGTAAAACAAAACTGAAAAATACATTTTGTGGCCTTCTCTGCCTTTCACTTACAGTGTCAAATTACATATGTTCACACATCCAAGTTGTCTGAACAGTATTCTTGTGCACCTATGGGTGGACTTTATGGCTTTAACCCATTTTACCCTTAAGTGCTACAGCAGGAAATGAATCGACTATGATAATTCAATGTAGTGCCAGAACAGATTGGCACCATCAGGCTAATCTAGCACTGTCCTTGAATTATCATGGTTGATCCATCTCCTGCAACTGGTACAGAGTCGTTAAAGGGCTGGGCACACGCTACCACAAACACCTATCACTGGCCACAATTTGTGTGGCAGCAATGTTGCAGCCACATTACAGGGCACCAGCAATATTGCTGACACAACTTGCCACCCGATACAATCTGAGTCTATTTTCTTGTGGTGGCCCGCAAGGCTAGAGTAATGTTGCTGCCTCTCAGCCAATCAGCGCTGTCCTCGCGTCACTTCCAGTTTCTTCATCTTCCGAGCTGGAAAAAATGGCGAAGACGATGAACGACGTACGGCTTTGAGATTGTTAACTCATTGGAGACGTGCCACATGCGAAAATGCATCAAATAGCCGTGTATCTGTATGCGGTACATCTCCAAATGAGTTAAATTTATCAACCTTGTCCAAGAGTTCCCATGCATATGGGACTCCCTCAGCTCGGAATATTTCAACCACGACCGTGCGAAGGAGGCGCTATCGGTAATAGTGCGTGAGAGCTGTTCCATATATATGGTAATGGCAGGTCAGTCAGTACAAACACATTGCGTGCACATTGAAACATGTGCCACGAAGCCGATGTGGCAGGTGGCAAATTTGTGCTTACCACACATTGCCAGAAGCAAAATCTGTCAGCGTGAACCGAACCCTTTAGTGACAAAATTTGGGAATGTTGGCCATGAGGTTAAATGGGTTAAATGATCCAAGATCACGGAACAGCATAGTTGCAGCTCACTGGAACAGCTTATGGGTAATGCAAGGCACCAAGAAAATCAATAGAGCTATCAAAGTGTTACCCTTGTTGGCACTGAAAGTGAAAGGTTGACATCTGCTAACTGGCCCACACATCAAATCTTAACCCCTTTGAGCATGCAGCCACTGGTACTGTAACAGTACTGGTTGTCGCATGCAAAACCCAATGTGCTAAAGGCCATCGGACCGATGTTGGCCAGCACACAGCCGTGCAGGGGCCAACAGCGGCTGATGTCAATCCGATGGCCTTTTGCGCACTCGGATTGAAAAATTAGCATCAAAACTCTCAGGAATGGTATCCTCCCCATATTATTGACACTGTCCCAGCCAAACATCTCCGCCCAACATGACTATAACAAACATGCATCAAAATTGTACTTCAGGAAGACATAACATATTTGTAGACCAGACTAACCTCAGTCCAGACAAAATATTGTCACATTACAAAAGTGAGAGGTGTACACTATTATAATTATATCTACAGGGTTACAAATGTCAAGACAATATCTTTTTTCATGAAAATATTAATATTATTATTACATGGTATTTATATGGCGCATTTCTCATATTTATAATATAACTCAATGCGCAGAATGTAGCCACGAACTGAACCCAACAAGCACGCTCACGTGAATCACGTACATTCACTCACACACTGTACGTAAACACAGAACATTCACGTGGTGCTAAGGGCAAGCTCAAGCGAGCCACTGAAGTGACGGTATTAGGAAATCGTTTTGTATTTGAAATTTTATTAAGTTGGCTGAAACTGACACCAAAGTTATGACTTTTACGCGTTTGCAACTCTTGTTATGTGTTTAAAACCTGCCATATATGTCATAATCCACCATTGCAGAGCTACAGCAGGCTTTAAAGCCTGAACTCATTCATGGCCATCCGCATCCAGATGTGCAGCATAAGCCACGCATCCGGATGCGGCTGGCCACGAGTGAGGTAACCCTCTTGTGCATGCAGCCACCATTACTGTTTACAGTACCGGTGTCTGCAAGCAAAACGGGGTTATTTTTAATTTTGTACAAGAACTAAATAACAGTATGGTGCTGGTTGTCAGGGATGTTTGGGCTCAGATGCATGTGTTCTTCAAACAAATTGCTGAGTGCCTGAATGTAGCATGCGCGAAGTTCCTGAACCTGCTCTCGACTGGGGTTTTCCACTTTCTCCACATGGATTGGTTTGCCAACTGAGGAAAAGAATCAAGAAATGGACATTCCAGCTAAAACTTAACCCATTCAGCTCTGACGCCCTACAGCAGGAGATGTGTCGACCATCATAATTCAAGGGTAGTGCCAGATTAGCTCCAAAATTTGTGAAATACGGCCGTCGGGCTGAATGATATAAGCAAGTAACAGATTTAGGTGTTTTTTTTTCTCCCCAAAAATACCGACAAGCAAAAGGAATTTGACATGTTTGGAATCATTGTAAACACTAAAGTGTTTCCGTTGATTTAAAAAAAAATTGTCACATTTCTTTTGCTCATTAGGGCAAGTCTACATCTACAGTCAACATCACTTAACCCATATCATACTGAGGCTAAAAGCTTCAAATTTGTACACTGCCGTATGCAAGCTACATTATAGTACTTACAGATAAGGATATAGACCAATGGCTTTAGTTCAAGGGTAGTGCCAGAATAGCTTGGGGCCTAGAGGCGCCAAACTATTTTTGGCACTACCCTTGAACTATTTTAGTCAAACTTATTTCACACACTGGTGTATTCCGAATGGTAAGGGTTAATTATATAACAAATCTTAAACAAAATTGGGCCCCATGGCATCTTATTAAATGTAATCTGCAAAAGTTTACACTAGTATGATTATCCAAAGTTCTGCACAAGACATAGATCCTCATGAGCCCCAACAATTGCGGAGGCTCATGAAGATCTATGCCTCTGCCTGACACCACTGTCTATCCATGCTTTTAAGATGGCTGGTGCTCTTTGGTGTTGAATTAACAAAAGAGTTCAAAAAATACAATCTGTGACCACTGGTATTGAAGGAGTTGTGTTGTGCAAATTTATACTCACCAACAGTGTACAGTGGCTTGCGTTTGGGAATGATCGGAAACCACTTGGTGCTTCCGAAAATAATCACTGTGTAGCCAAAAAAGTTTCATAAATGTTTCTGCATCATCATTAGCCAGGATCCCTCTTTGCACTCTACAATTTCCAACAAGTCATTCTCACCAAATGTATAGACCGGAACGAGTGAAGCCCTGTTGAGAGAGATGGAGAAAAAATGATGCAGATGCAGAAACTGAAACTTCGTTTGATAAAGGTAGGTAGACTCTGTCAGTGTTAAAACCTGATTCTTTACTTGATGCGGGGCATGTCTCCAGGATGGAGGATCATCGCCTACCAAAGATCACACTGTTCGGCGAGCTTGCTACTGGACACCGTGACAGAGGGGCACCAAAGAAGAGATACAAAGACTGTCTCAAGAAGTCACTTAGTGCCTGCCAAATCGACCACCACCAGTGGTCTTCGCTTGCTGCGGACCGTGACACCTGGCGCTCGACCATTTACAAGGCAGCTGTCTCCTTTGAGGACTCTCACAGAGCTAGCCTTAAGGACAAGCGGCTCAGGAGAAAAAACAGAGATGCCGCAGCTCAGAACCCTGGTCATACCTTCCCCTGCAGCCACTGCGGTCGAACCTGCCTGTCTCGGATTGGCCTCCGCAGCCACGAACAAGCCTGCAGACGTCGTGGTCAGCTCCTATAAAATCTTCGTTCGCGAAGTCAAGCCAAGAGACTTGATGCCTTGTCCATTAACTGTTTACCACACACAGACATGGATTGCTGTTACCCACTGCACAAAAGGCCATCATGCCAATGGCACCCCGATGGCCCTTTGCGCATGTGTACATACAAACACCCAGACACACCATATAATTTCGTTTCCAGAGAGACATTTTGAATGCCTGCACCAACACAAGTTCCACTCACTTCTGTTGCTAAAGTTGCATAGCCTCTCAGACAGAACAACCCAGTGCATAAAAGGTCGTCGGGCTGATATCGGCCACTGTTGGCCCGTGCACAGGCCGTGTATGGCATGGCTGTATGCCAATGGTAGCGGATTTCAGTCCAATGACCTTTTCTGCACTGGGAATGAGCTTCATGTTATAATGGGTAAACTGATAAGCACACATGCCATTTCTAATGTACTTGACTACTTGGCAATGCTGCACGCACACAAATAAAACAAAAAGGTCAAAAACTGAAAAAAAATGTAAAAGATACTACCATAAACAACAGAATTAAATTATTCACCCATGTTTCAATGCCATTTTGACGAAGCCCTTTCTCTCTTGAATTTGCACAGTCGACCATCCAGGTCCTGACAAGAAAACCTCTGCAGCCCCACCCACCACAATACCACAGGCCTGTCCACCCTTTGGGGCCAACGTCAACAGATATTCCAAACCCCCCTTGCAGACATCCACTGCGCCTATAAAGCACAATAAGCCACGGAGTCAAACTTGTCTTTTGAAGACTGCATTACACTCCAGGAGACAAATGAAATAAAACGCAATGATTGTCTGTGCTAAAAGGAAAAGGCAAGTCTGATGACAAATGGGCCTAGAAGCCTCCAGTACATATTCAAAACTGTGACTTTGCCATTCTCCCCCCCCCCCCCCTAAACTCTCCCATAAAAAGAAAATGCAGTTTGCTTCACCCATTTTTCCACTGACTACAGGGCAACATGTTGATGCACGGAGATCCTTACTGAAACAGCAGATGAATTTCAGGCAGGTAGTGATGTCAGTTTGAATGAGAAGAAGAGCTTTCATTTTCCTAATCTGAAAAAGCCTTCCAAAGATTGGAAACATTGCCAAGCATGGCTTAAGAACTTGAGGAATGGAAAGTTATGAAAATAGTGGATGCATAGAACAAAGTCTCATTTCGTAGTTGCCTGCTCGACGTTAAACCCAAATAACTAACTAATTCTTCTTCTTTGTAGCAGAAGAGTTCTTCTGTTACACAGAAGGGGCAGTAGAAAACCTCTGTTACATGTGCCTACCCGCACAGACTTGTAAAAAAAAGGGTAGAGAATCATAGCTGAGGCAAGACAACATTGCATCGGCAAATCTTAGCAATCAAAGCCCACCATGAAGCAGACCGCTTTAAAGTGGCTATTCCAGGCAGTAAAGGGTTAACTCTTTCAAGACGTATTGCATCTGGATTCGCGGCCTTAGGCTGCGAATCCGGATGCGACACGTCTCGAAAGAGTTAACAGTGCAATATCTCCTTTATAACTATGGTCTTAGTAAATATGTCCTACAATAATATGGACAAAAGGCCAACTTAAATTATGAAGTTTGAAGTTTCAATGTCATAAAATGAAAAACATTTCTGCTCTTCTCCTTTGGATGCAGTTTCTTTCGATATGCTCAGAGGCAGTGGAACACCCCTGGTACGTGTGCCTACTCACATGGATTGTGAAAGAAGGGAAGAAAAATCATAGTTAAGGCAAGACAACATTAATAACCTGTTGTATCGACGAATTTTAGCAGTTAGAGCCTGCAATATAGCAGACTGCTTTAAAGTAAGAATTCAAGCCAGGGAGGGAGGGGGGATGCATTGGTAAGGGAGAAAACTGTGCATAATATTTTATAACTCTCAACTGAAAGAGGTATACTCGTATGCCCCCGCATATGCGGTGACACAAGGATCTATGCCTCTTGCTGACACCAGTGGTGTGGGAGGACAGGGGGGAGGGGAGGGGTGGGGGGGAAAAGCATTGGTAAGGGAAAGAACTGTGCATAATATGCAAAGTTCTCTCTCTTAAACCATTGTTTTACCTATGTACTTTGTACCTAGTCCAGCCCGGAGGCAGACTTGTACAAGAGGGAAGGGGGGGGAGGGAAGGGAGAGATTGGGAGAAGGGGGTGGGAAGGTGGGGGGGGGGGCGCCTACGAGCACTTGAAATCTCATCCTAACTGACAACACTACAACCACTTTAGGAACTGTTCAGTTTCACAACCAAAATGAATCGTTTTTATCTATCTATATCCCATAGTCTTGCCGACCGTTGGGGCACCACTGACTACTTGGCAACCAGCTCCCTCCATTCCTCTCTGCTCTCAGCCATTCTTAGCATATCACCCAGCCTCAGTCCTGTCCCCGCCGTGAGATGGCCTTAGTCGCCTGCTCGGCGTTAAACCCAAATAACTAATCAGTCCTGTCCACTCTCAGATATTGACCTCCCATCTTTTCCTCTGTCTTCCTCTCCTTCGTCCTCCTTGCACAGTGTCTTGCAGGATTGTTTTGGCAAGCCCTGCTGAATGCGTGACATGCCCATACCACTTCAGTTTGCGTTTTTTCACAATGGCTAATAGGTCTTCATAGGGCCCGATGGCTTGCCTGATTCTGCTTCCCACTTCCTCATTCGTGATGTGATCTCTGTATGAAATGCCAAACAGCCTTCGAAAACATCGCATTTCAGTGGCTTGTATCCTCCTTTCAAGGCCTGCTGTGAGGGTCCATGACTCGCAGGCATACAAGAACACTGAGATGACTAAGGAGCGCATCAGTCTGATCAGAGCGTGATGTTTCTGTCCTTCCATATGGTCTTCAATCTTGTCAGTGCTGTTGTTGTCTGCGCAATCCTGGACAGTATTTCTGGTTTTGATCCCTCATCTGTCACAATGTCTCCTAAGTATTTGAATTTATTAACTGTTTCCAGTTTTGGGCTTCCAATCATGACGTCAGTGCCAATGCCACTGGTTATTTGTCATCAGTTTGGTCTTCTCTGCACTGATTTCCATCCCATATGCAATGGCTGTACTGTCCAGCTTTTCCACCAGCTGAGCTAGCTCCTTCTCTGTTTCTGCAAGGCCATCAATGTCGTCCGCAAAGCGCAAGTTCATGATTGTTCTGCCTCCAATACTGACAGTTCCTTCATGATCTTTCAGAGCGTCTGTCATGATTCTTTCCAGGAAGATGTTGAAAAGAGTAGGTGAGAGCAAGCAGCATTGTCTGACTCTGTAGTCCTAAACCAGTTTCCTATTTTGCTGTTGAAGCAGACTGCGCTAGTGGCCTTGTTGTAAAGGTTTGCTATGACTTTGATCAGGTTGGATTATGTTGTATAGCTTCATGGTGGGCCAAAGGGCTGCATGCCACACCCTGTCAAACACTTTCTTAAAATCCACAAAGACATGATAGAGGTCTTGCTGGTGCTGGAGGTACCTCTCACATAGAACTCTCAGGTTGAAGTTCTGCTCAGTTGTGCTGCGCCCTGGTCTGAAGCCTGTCTGTTCCTCAGCTATGGTTTCCTATGCCTGTGGCTTCAGCTTGTTCAGTAGGATCTTTAACATGACTTTGCTTGGGTGGCATATAAGACTGATCGTGCAATAATTCTGGCATTGAGGTAAGTTGCCTTTTTTGGGGAGAGTTATTATAAGTGATTGGGTCTATGGTGTGGGCCAATCCCCTGACTGCCAGATCTTATTGCAGATTGTTAGTAAGGCACTTATCATGCCTTCTCCCGCTTCTTGGACTAGTTCTGCAGGAATGTTGTCTGCTCCTGCTGCCTTCCCTTTTTTCAGCGACTTCACTGCAGCCTCTACTTCTTCTCGGAGGATGGGATAGTTGCCATTGTTGGTCACGGGTGGGTTGACAAGTATGCCTGGGTCCCCTGTAGCTCGGTGGTTGTACAAATCTGAGCAGTACTCTGTCCATCTCTTCAGTATGTCTTGGTCTTCCGTAAGACAGTTCCCTTCACTATCTTGAATGATCGAGGAGCGTCCTTGTTTTACACTGGTCAGGTCTTTCACCAGCTGGTATGCTTTTTTGCTATTATTTTTGTTCAGATTTTCTTCTAGGTGTTTACACTGATCTTCAATCCACTTATTCTTTGCCTTTTTCATGCTTTTCTTGATATCCTGGTTAATTTTCTTGTATTGTTTAGCTCCTTCTACCTCTGATTTCTTTTTCTTTAATTCTCGACGCTTGTCACATAGAACAAAGATGTCAGTTGTAACCAAAGGTTTCTTTGCTTGTCGGTGTTTGCCAAGGATCTCACTGGCTGTTTGGTTTACAGCAGTGTTAAATGTGTCGATCAGTGTGTCCACGACCGTGTCTTCTGCACCTAGAAGTAGCAGTGTCGCGAATTTTCCTTCTATCTTTGCCTGGAAGGCTTCCGCTACCTCTGGGTCTTTCAGTTTCTCAAGGTCAAACTTGATTCTAGTGGGACCCTGCTTGTTGACCTTCTTTAGGCGGAGTCGACTGCCCTGTCACATTTGACTACAAAGCAATAATATGTATCAGCTTAGTGCCAGTAAATACACAACACTTAAAATACTGGTGCGTCACTTGTGCAAAAGCAAGAATTTTATGAAACATGCTTGAGAAGATTTCACAGTTTGGGTGCACAGATTATAAAGTGCTTCACAATAGTTACCCGAACATGCGCACGAAGGACATAGTTGTCATAGAGCCACCACACACTGTAAGCGACTGTCAGAAACCAGAGTTTTGTGAAGAGCAGGTAAATCAGAAGGATGATGGCTGCCCAGCCAGCGAAGGAGAAAATCAGGGCAAACTCAATGACAGGAACAAGCTGCTTCCAGTGTGGTTTGGCTCCGATATGGACACATGCATAAAATAATAACAAACAATTATCAATCGAGCTTCAAACAGAAATGTTAGGAACTTTAACCCATTCATCCCCATGGGTGCATTTCCCAAATTTTGAAAGTGTTACTCAATGACTATGTACCTGTTGCAGGAGATGGCTTGACCATGATAATTCAAGGGTAGTGCCAGATGAGCTTGGTGCCTGAAGGCGCCAAGCTCATCTGGCACTACCCTTGAATTATCATGGTCAAGCCATCTCCTGCTGTAGGCATCAGGGTTAAATGGGATAAGCAAGACCGGAGTACAACTGCAGCTGTTGGACAATGCGCTAAGAGCGTTTATACATGTAAAAAAATAAAACCACAACAGTATTGTCTAACAAAACTCTTCAACCGTTCAACCCGTTCAGTGCCGAGAAAATTGGATCACACCCAACTGAAAGAGGTATAGATATATGTTCACAAACCTTTTAACAGTACTCGATGCTGGAATTTCCCTCTCCAGAGCTCGATCGCTCTCTTTTGTGTCTTGCCAGAGAATGAAAGGTGCCTACAGCACCTGTTGCCGGATTCACGCTCAGTAGTGTCACTGATGCATGTTGTCTCGAAATGTCGGTTAGTCTTAGGTGTACGCCAGTACAAAGTCTAACCGGTGGTCAGTTGGGCAGTTCTACACGGACTATCACTTCGATAACACAGAGCAGCCTCTGCAGACGGGACCTCTTTGTTATTACGATCCCTCTCTCACAGCTGCAGCACTGCGGTCTGTCGGCTAATAGCGCCCGCGTTCAGCTGCAAGAGCATATATTCTCATGAGCCCCTGCAGCAGCAGGGGCTAATGAGAGTCTATGCTTCTTGCTTGTCGAGATTTTTTTCAGTCTGCTTGCCTCATTTTTTGCTACTCTGAAGTCACGGAGGTTTGGCTCTACTCGTGTGTGTATGGTTGCTCGCCGTGCACTGGGGATTTCACTGCCGATAAACCACTGCTGGGAATCTGGCGGACACAGGCATTTGATTTGAACCTTTGACAGAGGAGAATGAATGGGGTTCGAACAACTCCTGCCTCGAGCGTGTTTCTATATTATTAGAGAATATTTGATGTCGGGATAATACGGAGAATAATTATTTGGAAAAGAGATAGCTTGCAGTTTAAAGGGAGAACATTGTGCGAGCAGTCTGACACTGTCGTGCTGATGGTCAAGCAGCTTGGTGTTTTTTCCCCGTCGAACGCCTGTGATCCAAACAATTACACATTCGGACAGTTGCCGGTTATTAAACCTTTTCATCTTGATGTACTATTGCTTGAGATAAAATTGACTATGATAGTTTAAGGGCACGGTGGTGCTAGACGGCGGTTATTGGCGCTTGCCCTGAGGCGCGCTAAGCTATTCTGGTACCACGGGCCCTTGTGAACTAACTTAAATGATTGATCTATCCTGTAATCCAGGCTGTAATGTAGCCTTCATAGGACAATAAGGCAATTTTAAAAAGAATCAGCCTAAGGATGTCAGTAATGGGTTAATGATGACTCAGTAAAATCGACGCCGTGACTGACTGGTCCATAGGGCCTTACAATTCTGAATTGAGCTCGAGGACGCGGTGGCGCGCACCCGGTGGCGCAGCGGATTTGCATTTAGTCAAAGCACCAATCATCGAAGAAAAATTGTATCACCGCATCGGGTTCGGGTCGTATTCGTATCGGATATATTCGTGTTTATGGAACCGTAGCTTAATGATGACTTATGCGTCAACGTATTGGAGCCGGTCAGGGGCACACAAGCTCAGGCTTTCCTCGCCCAGTGTCTGACGTTTTTCTGCCAATGTCCCCGATCGAAGACCTCACAACTTCCAATTTGCAGACAAGGTCTGTTGTATTGGAAATATTGAAGAAACGAAAAGCTGATATGACTGAGCGGCAAGCACTGCAGGAAAAGTAGATGGGCTTAACTGAACGTTCCCTGATAAAATGCGTTAGACACCCGCTGAACGTGTGACACTACGAGCGCTTCTTCGGCTGCCTACTCGGTGAGTCTGTTGAAAGTCTCGTCACTTTGTGGAAATGTCATGGTTAACACTTAGCATAAACGCTCTGCATCCATGATAGTTCAAGGGTGGTGCCAGAATAGTATGGCGCCTATAGGCGCCAAGCTATTCTGGCACCACCTTGAACTATCATGCTCGGCCTGGCCTCATAACTGTGTTACAGATTTTTGAGTCGACAACTCCGGTAAATATGTATCCAGATATGGGAACGTTCATCCCTGGCTCATTGTGTTCGTAGAAATAGTTCTATGGTGCATTTCAAATGAAAAATCACACATGTTCTAAAAGCTTATTAGTTACTCTGTGTGAGTCCGTGCGTGCGTGCGTGCGTGTGTATGTGTGCGTGTGCCGTGTGTGTGCGGCGGTGTGTGTGTGTGTGCGTGTGTGTGTGTGCGTGTGTGTGTGTGTGTGTGTGTGTGTGTGTGTGTGTGTGTGTGTGTGTGTGTGTGTGTGTGTGTGTGCGTACACCAAATGACTGAACTGGGTTACTTTCTTTACCATCCTTATGCAATCTGGGTCGGTGTAAAATTTTGGGTGGCCAGATCAGAAACCCATTTTTTCTGAGGGTTGTTTCTGTATTATCTTTCATTCAAAATTCAGAAAAAAATATCAAAATACGATGTGCCCATTTTAACAGATTTACTTCATCGTTGTGTTTCAGGGATGCCCTGGGCCTGTGTGTGGACACGGAAGCGGCCGGAGTGTTTTCAGATCAATTTGATTGGTCCAACACCGATGAACGGAGTTCCTTCCCTTGCTTAAACGTCTTTCGTCTCCAACGGACGCACCGGTCATTCTCTCGCATTTGCAGAGGTATTTTATGCAATATTTCTTAGTTAAGAGCACGCCCAAATGTACTTGTTCAGTGCAGTTATTTAACTGAGAGATGCCTCCAATCCCCGTACCCGTTTGGCCCAGAAAAATAAGGCGTCTGCTTTCAAACGTGTCTTCGGCCGCACCGGCCGGGCCTGACCGTTGAGTCTTGTAGTAAATGATAATAGAACCCCACGATTTTAACAAAAGCTTTCTTCTTCAATGAAAGGAATTCGTTCAATAACCCCATTACAAGGTCAATCTGCCACGCGATTTTGTTTCTTCTTTCTTTTTTTTTTTTCTGACGTGTTAACTTGCCACATGCATGCACAGTAACTATCAGTTGACTTTTTTTTTTTTTAAAAACAAAAATGGCGCCAGATTTCAATCCTCGTTCGCAAAACTGCCTCGCGATTCGAAGAACGAACGTCCACAAACAGGTCTCGTTTAGGAATGTGCAACTGAAGTATCGCTTTTTACTGTATTGCCAGTTTTTAGTTCTCAGGGTCACCCTGGTCAGCCCCACAGGGTGGGTTTTTCTCTCAATTCTGGGGCATGCATGTGTTTCTGTCTACCCTTTGTCCATTCACCTGTATAAATTTGCCTTTTTAAAACTCTCCCTACTGTCTGCACTGCCTGTAGCTCTTGATATTGGATGTGTGTTGCTAAATGGTCTTAGCTTTATGTCTTGGCCCCATGTGTTAGGTTTATTTAACTCATTCTACCCCAGACACACCACGGCAGGATAAGGATCCACCATGATAGTTCAAGGGTGATGCCAGAATAGCTTGGCGCCTACGGGCGCCAAGCTATTCTGGCATCTCCCTTGAACTATCATGGTCGATCTGTGCCCTGCACTGCAATGCAGTCTTGAGAGGACAGGGGCAAAATTTAAGGATTTTGGTGTTGGGGTAGAATGAGTTAACGTATTTGACCGGCAGGCGACATACATGGCAATGTTCTGTTTAGGTGGGTTTTTTTTTCACAAGCAGTGCAGGCACGTCCTGAGAAAGCCTAGTGGCTGTCGGGACGTTAAGCAATGTACAATCAATCTGATTCAAAATGTCAGTTGGTTTACATGGTTGTATTGGACATGTTCTCAGCAACACCATTTTGGTCACACCGGCTCAGGACTTTCTGGCACACACCCAGCGCCGGATGGCAGCAGGATGTCCAAACCCATCAGGATCTATGCTGCAGAATCATGGCCCCCCAGCCTCTGCCACAGAGGGTGCGTCTGGTAGGAGGGTGCATGGACGGCAGCGGAATGCCCCCAATTACAAACTGGTAAGTAAAGTGATTCTATGATCATCTTCATTTTATTGGCTGGCGTGCGTGCGAAGCAAAAGTGAGTTTATGTTCTGGGCCACTGGTCGTCCGTCCGTCGTCCATGGTAAACTTTAACTCATTCTACCCCAACACCAAAATCCTTAAATTTTGCCCCTGTCCTCTCAAGACCGCATTGCAGCGCAGGACACAGATCGACCATGATAGTTCAAGGGTGGTGCCAGAATAGCTTGGCGCCCGTAGGCGCCAAGCTGTTCTGGCATCACCTTTGAACTATCATGGTCGATCCTTATCCCAGGGTGGGATTCTTCCGCGTTTCCGCGGATTTCCGTGGAAATTCTTTCACAATTCCGCTGAAGCATATTTATTTTCCGCGTCTAATAACAACAAAAAAGACGAGAAAAAAAAAAAATCTTCTTAAATGGCAAAAAAATCTCAAATGGGTTGGATTTGTATGCAGTTTGGTTCACTATCGCCCGACACTTCCGGTAGCTTTAGGTCGCAGTGGAAAATGGCGGTGAAAAAGGATATTGTCCAAGACAGAGTGCCGTTTAGTGTGCATCTGAACATAAACTGGTACGCACATTCCATTTTTATACTGCAGATCAGGAGTGTCATAACAAAGTCCATTTTCGGGTGTGTTTGGTCTCGCTCCCCGTGTCGGTTTTTGGATACTTTGGCGAACGGTGGACACGCGTGCCTATCCCCCCCCCCCCCCTCCCCCTGTCGTTTGATTTTTCGGCCGCTGAAAATGAAGGACATGAAACCACCCCCCCCCCCCCACCCACCCACCCACCCACCCCCCACCAATGTCGTTTGATTTTCCGCGTTTTCTTTCTTACTAGAATCCCACCCCTGTTATCCTGCTGTGGTGTGTCTGGGGGTAGAATGAGTTAACGGTGGCATTTTCTCGGAGACTATTCAAGCCACATTCTTCAAGCTTGGCCCAAGGATACTTTGTGGCAAGACCTTTTTAAACATGCCAATTTGAGTGACCTCTCTCAAAGGGTCACGCAGGGTTGACAAATGTGTGAAAACTGCTTGCATTTTCAGAAAACGTGGATTTTGACTGCTGCAGAAGCCAGCCCTCGTCACCGAGGTCACACATATATGTAAATCGGTCATACACGGGATTACTCTTTTTATTCTTGTGCAAGGCCCCTTTAAACCAAAATTGGGCTGTTTCTGTTTCTAAGGCAGCTTTGGTTTTAATCTTTCTTTCTTTCTTTCTCCAGTTGGCAAATGGCGCCTGGGATGGACCCGAGACTGAGAGCAGTGCCAGCGCATCGCAATACGAGGGCAGTGATGACGAGGAGTTTGTTCCTGGCTCGAGCTCACCGGATTCAGAGGGTGTGTCAGCATCAATTGCTGGGATCTCGGACATAGACAGTATTGTATCGACTATGTTAGATTTCATCAAAGTGGCAGGTTTGGGGTGGCCAGGTGTTGGTGACGCTAGTACCAGCAAGGTGCAGTGTGCGTTAGGGGGTGGCAATGAGAATGTGGATAGGCAGGAGGAACATGATGCTGGAAAGAGTGGGGAAAGAGCACTTACAGAAGAAACGGGTGTGCACGTGTCGCAGAGAGGGAAAGGAAAGTACAAATGGGACAAGAAACATGCATGCAAATTGTGTGGCAAGCTTGTCTTGAAAATGAGCACGCACTTACAAGATGTCCATGCAGATGAGGCTGACGTTGCTAAAATTTTGTCGATGAAAAAAGGGACCAAGCAGAGACGTCGAGCATGGATCAGACTACAAGATGAGGGTGATTACATGCATAACGTTGCTGTTCTTGAAAACAAATCCGGATGTTTGATTCCTAAGTATCGCACCAAAACTAGTAAGGCAGACGACCTTCTCGCCTGTAGCCATTGCAAAGGGCTCTATCAAAAAAAGCTGATCTCTGTACACTCAAAACGTTGCTGTCAGAAGCCAGGAGGGTTTCAGATCACTCGGCGAGGGGACGCCGCTCGCCGTGGTCGGCTCATGCTTCCAATACCCTTAGACGTTGAATTTTCCTTCTACCACAAGGTCTTGGCTACCCAGAGAGATGATGAGATAAGCCGTCTCATCAGAACTGACCCCTTGCTTCTTGAGTATGGAAAGAGATTATTTGACCGCAGGGACATTGAAGAACACACGGCTGGACAAATCAGCTCCAGGATGCGGGAGTTAGGGAGACTGTTGAAGATTATCAGAGTGAGGTCAGAAATGAAAATCGCAAGTTTAAATGCTGTGATCAATTCAGCTAGCTTTGATCATGTTGTCCTGGCTGTAAAAGAGCTAGCAGATTTTGATGAGGACACACATCAGTTCAAAAAAGGCAATCTCGCAATGCGCATAGGCCATGCTTTGAAAAAGTGTTCACAGATCAAACAGTCACAGGCATCCAAACAGCTTGGACAGGGTTCAGACGACAGGTGGCGACAGGAGCTCTCTGAGGCGCAGCGGTTTGACTCCGTCTTCGACGGGGACTGGTATGATTGTGTGTCCGCTACAGCAGCCCAGTCGGTCGGGAAAATGACCATGAACAAACCCAAGCTGATCCCATCATGTGAAGATGTGAGGAAGGTCCAACAGCTTCTTGAGACAAGGATGGTTTCGGAAGATTATCCGACAGTGGTTAAAGCAACTCTTTGTGCTGTATCACTTTTCAACCGAAAACGAGGGGGAGAAGTTCAGAGAATGAAGGTGTCAGACTTCCAGAATGCTAAGATTGGATCGATCACCAATCAAGATATCTTGAAAGGTCTCACAGAGGTTGAGAAGAAAATGGTGAATCATTTTCAGCGAGTGGAAATCAGAGGCAAGTTTAATAGGAGTGTTCCCGTTTTGCTGACGAAGAAGATGATGACAACTGTGGACAGAATCCTTCAAATGAGGCAATCGGTGCCAGCTCTCGCTGATTCCCAGTACATCTTTGCCACACCTTCTGGTCAGAGGCCTTACAGAGGCCATGATGTTCTGAAGGCCCATGCCCTAGAAGCAGGGGTGTCATACCCAGCCATGTTCACATTTACTCAGTTGCGGAAACAGGTTGCAACTTTGGCTCAGTCAATGGCCATCTCGGAGTTAGACCAGGATCAGCTGGCAGATTTCCTTGGCCATGATATTCGGATACATCGCCATATCTACCGCCAACCTCAAGACGTCCTTCAAAAGGCAAAAGTGGCAAAGATTCTTCTGTCAGTTAACAATGGGATGACAGATTTTGAGAGTTGCATTAGAGCTGAGCTGGGCGATGATGAAGAGATTGACTTTGACAATGAAGACGCATCAGAAACTGGCAGAGAGGTCTCGGGGGGAACAGCACCTGTGAATGAAGCAAGTAGCAAGTCAGCAACACAGGAATCGATGAGCATGGCGGAGAAAAGACGTCCAGAGCCTGATGACAATCTAGATAGTTTTGATGATGACAGTACTGCGTCGGCTCCTGTTCGAAGGAAAGCTAGATTTACAAGAAAACCATGGGGGGAAGCTGAAGAGAAAGCTGTTCAAACTCGTTTCAAGACACACCTCGTCATGAACAAACTTCCTGGAAAGGCCGAGATACAGTATGCAATGGCGCTGGAACCTGCACTTAGACATAGGCGCTGGACAAACATTAAGGATTACGTCCGCAACAGACTGAAAAAGTTACAAAAGAAATGAATTGAGCCGCCACTCGCAGCATTTTCGATTTCATACAGATTTATTACATCAGTGTTATTATTGGGGTGGTTTCAGCATGTATAGCCTGCTTTTTTCTTTTTTTTTTTTTTTTTTTTTTTTTTTTTTTTTTTTTTTTTAATCTGATGGACGCCTGGATCATTTGTGACCCTCTCTCTCACAAAATCAGTCTTAAGAACTCGCATTTTGCATGTTTTGACATATATGCATTTATGAAAACTACAGTGTTTGCTGATTACTGTGATATATGACTGTATGCTGTAGTGCAAAAATTGTAAAAGCTGTTCTTAAGTGTTTAAAGTTGTTAAAGCCTCCGGCGGCCATTTTGAGAAAACAGCCTGTGAAGTTTCTGTGTGCAGCATAATTGGGGCCAAGGGCAGACTTTTAAAATCATTTTTTACCTATTTAATGGCATTTTTCATGATAAAGATTTTAACCATACGATACTTTGGTGTATGTAGAATACATTTCTCCCAAAAAGTGAAAATGCCCCAGATTGACCCCCCCACCACATATTATTGCGTGTAGTGCTGATTGGCTCGCTGCGAGTTAAGACTGGTTTCGTGAGAAAGGGTCACATTTTGTATACTGTATAACCTTTGGATTTGCAAAACGAAACAGCCGGCTGGGGACAAAAGACAATATAATAAGATAAGAAAACCATTGACAATGTAAAAATTGATTACAAGAGTGTTATTGGGGGGGGGGGGGGGGGGGATCATTTTGTAATATACTGCATGCCATTTTAAAAACTCTGCAAATGAAAGAATCAGAGCATGGAATTTTCCTCTTTTTGGCGGATTTCCGCTTAAATGAAGCTGCCATTCCGCCGAATTTCCGCCGAAAACAAAATCGTAAAGTCACTATTCCAATACCGTGTTTCGTGATCTTTATGTGGCGGATATCCCCAAATCGCGTATTGAAAATTGAGCGAGGCGTTAGCTTTAGCTCGCACAGGTCACTTCCGGTCTTCAGTGGAGTCGTAGTCTGGTCAAAATACGGCGAAGAGAAAATACTTAAACGCGGAGACAGAATAGACGTCAGACGATTCTGGAGCCAAGAATATTTGGAGATGGACTTGGCTCGAGAAAAGCGTAAACGACGAGCTCCGCGCTCAGTGTGCCGGGCCTGTGGGCAGGCGTATTGCCGCGAACTGCGCAGAGTTGATATTAACTACGCGGCCGCGTAGCACTTGATGCTCACGTGTCTACAGCGAAACACAAGAAAGCTAAAAGCAGTGCCATTGGAAATATTACTCATGATGGTGAATAAATTTATTACAATGTATTTTTTCCCAGTAAAGTTTGATGAAATTATGTTGAAAAATCTATATAACCTTTCTCCAGCTCAGTGACCATGGTACATAGTATTAAATAAGAGATAAAAGGAATCCATACTTACAGCTGATTAAGCAGAGATTATTAAAGAAAGTATATATATTATATAATTAAACTCAAATTTTAAAAAAAATGGAAAGACATTCAGATGTATTTTGAATAAGCATTTGGATATAAATATTCTGTTGAATACTTTGTTTTAGTATAACTTTTAAACCTTTGACACAAAAAATGAAAAGTGCACCCCAAAAATAAGAAAAAAAAAGCAAGATTTTTAGGTGGTTAAACTGCTCAGTTTCTCTCTAAAATGCACCAGATTGCACAAATTTTAATGTAAATTTTCAAAAATTTTTCCGGGGGGGGGGGGGGGGGGGGGGGGGGGGGGGGGCGCATGCCCCCGGACCCCCCTAGTGAAAAGGGGTTTTCCTCTTTTTTTTAGTACGAGTAATTCCATGCTCTGAAGAATGGTTGGTTGTACTGCCATACCATTTTGCAAATGAAAGAATGGCTGGTTGTTTGTTGGAGACGAAAGACGTTAAATAAAGGCTGAAGTTTCAAGTGATTTCTTATGTTGTCAGTTAGTTAATTAATGTCGGTGTTCTGTTCTGTCATTTTAACTCGTTCTACCCCAAGATCGGAATCCCCAAATGTTGACGTCGTCTTGAGAAGACTGCGTTGCAGTGCAGGACACGGATCCACCATGATGGTTCAAGGGTGATGCCAGAATAGCTTGGCGCCCATAGGCACCAAGCTATTCTGGCATCACCCTTGAACTATCATGGTGGATCTTTATTTTGCTGTGGTGTGTCTGGGGTAGAATAAGTTAAGCCCAAATGTTGAAGTCGTCTTCAGAAGACTGCGTTGCAGTGCAGGACACAGATCCACCACGATAGTTCAAGGGTGATGCTAGAATAGCTTGGTGCCCATAGGTGCCAAGCTATTCTGGCATCACCCTTGAACTATCGTGGTGGATCTTAAATTTTGCTGGGGTAGAATAAGTTAAGTGTTCGTTTCTTCGTCTGGGTCTTTTTCTATCTTTGATATTTTTCCACACTTTTTGACCCGCATCATAGTCATACTGAGGCTAAATAGCTTCAAATCTGTTCACTGCCATAATTCTATGCAAGCTACATTACAGTACTTACAGATGAGGACATAGACCAATGGCTTTAGTTCAAGGGTGGTGCCACAATAGCTTGGCGCCTAGAGGCACCAAGCTATTCTGGCACTAACCCTTGGACTATTTCAGTTACACTAGTTGCACACACTGGTGTATTCCGAATGATAAGGGTTAATATTCAAAATGCTCTGTTGCTGTTTGTCTGAAACTCCAGAGTACCCCAAAACGCACAAAAAAGGTCCTTTAATTTCCAGAATACATTATGTTGATTCTCACATCAATGCCATGATAAACTGTTTTGCTTCAAAAGGACAAAACGCAGCAATGTTTAAACGATTTCCTCTGTAAAAATCATAATCGAAAGGTTTCGGGCCAGTGTTTATTGAATTTTGCACCATACTATGTAAAGAATGTTAAAGCACACATACACATTTAAGTTGGGAAAAAAAAATTAATGTGAAAAAGAAGTATTCACTTGACCTTATTACAGACGCCTACTGTTGTGAAGACACCCATTTTGACTGTAATGCCAGTTTCATTTGTGTGAGAGAGACACCCACCCACTTTATTGGCAGAAACCCATTTTTTCGGCATCTAGTGGCTCTGTTTCTAGAAAATGTCTATTTTATTTTAAGTTATAGAGCTTAGTTATAATGTGAGTTCTAAACATTCGCATCAATTCCAGAGCCTTAGAATAAATAGAAATATGGGAACCCATTTTCACATGAAATGCTAGGTAACCCACTCTGATGGTTGCGTCTCCCTGTGTGTGTGTGTGTGTGTGTGCAAAATATGTATGAGCACACTGATGCTACACAAATAATTGCCATCGTGCTTGGCGCGAGATTTTCAAATAAACGAGGGACTGACTACTTGGGTTATTCCAAACAAAGCACACATCATTAGGACAATCAATGTTTACATTTTTTCCGATTTCACTTGCACACACAGACACACACACAGACACACACACACACACACACACACACGCACGCACGCACGCGCGCACACACACCAATGCATTTGAAAACACACACACACACACACACGAATGCATATCAGTTATATATATATATATATATATATATATATATATATATATATATATATATATATATATATATATATATATATATAATGAAAATACACACACACATACACACACACACTCACACACTGACACACGTACATGTATCCCACTAACATTAAAAAGTGAAGCAATAATGTTAAAGGTATTTTTAATTTTTCAAAGCGCGCTAAACCAACAAAATCAGGCTAAGATAAAACAAAATTAGAAAATGTTGCATTACACAGAATACGAAAGGCTGTAACGCCGGCTATGTGTGACGATTCCTGCAGGAATCACGTCGACATAAACCGCAACCGACATACACCCAAAAATGTGATACCAGAAACAGAAACTTCAGTTTCAGGGAGGAGGGACACTGGGCCCTTCCTCCAGGCGCAAAAATGGACTTGGTCTATTGCTCCTAGAGAACGAAAGAGCCACAGTTGCAGTGCGCCTGAATTAATCAGTTTTCATGTTGCGCTCCATAGCCGATAGCTGTCCGTGTCCCCTATAACCCGCCCGTCAGGGACGTCCTTGATCACGTTAACCCTTTTAGCCCCAACATCCTACAGCAGATTGATTGACCATGATAATTCAAGGGTAGTGCCAGATTAGCTTGGCACCTTCAGGCGCCAAGCTGCTCTGGCACTACCCTTGAATTATCATGGTTAATGGACCACCTCCTGCAACTGGTACATAATCGTTAAGTAACACTTCCAAAATTTGGGACATGCACCAGGGGGGCTAAAAGGGTTAAACTCCGATCGAACCAACCGACCAACTAACGCTGTACGTCGAATGGAAAATTCCCAAATTTTGTAGTTGTCTCACAGGGGGAGGGAATCCAAATACTGGCAAGAGTGTCGTGACCCTGACTCGGTGCGTCAATGGGATAATATGCTATTGACGTTCCCAGTCATGGGCACGAAACTTTTGCGGTGGTCTTCTGGAGACTGCATACCTGTTGAAGGAATACACTGACCAACAAAAGAAATGCGACATTATTTGAATCACCAGAATCACTTCAGCGTTTCCGATACTAAATTCGAATTATGTGGCATTTTTTTTCCTCGTCAGAAATGGAACGACCATTATAGTTCAAGAGTGGTGTCAGAATAATTTGGAGCCTACAGGCACCAAGCTATTCTGGCACCGTCTTTGAACTATCAAGATCAAACCATACCTTGTTGTAGTGTTTCAGGTCGGTAAATGCTTTCATCCCATACCTTGTTGTAGTGTTTCAGGTCGGTAAATGCTTTCATATTGAGTCCTATGGTAAAAATTATGGCACCAGCCTTGAGCTATATAGGTCAGTCCACATCCCAGGAAAATAATAATAATAATAAAATCTTAATCCAAAGCTCTAAGCGCTGTACAATCTGTACACAAAAATAAAAATACAATGACATTTGCACATAACAAGCAAAACACAATACACGAACACACCACTTTTACAGCGAACTAAACAACAATATGTTCTAATTAACATTCAATCTAAATCAAATTCCAAAAAGAAAGGAACACGCTTTGAGAGGACAAGAGTTGTACTTTTCACTAAAGACGAAATAATCGGAGCATTAAATAATAATAATAATAATAATAATAATAATAATAATAATAATAATAATAATACAGCGCTTTTCTATAGCGTCCCAGTCTCGGAACGCTTTACTAGTGATTTTAATGACAAAGAAAGAAGAAGTTAGTTAGTTATTTGGGTTTAAGGCCGAGCAGGCAACTAAGACCATCTCACGGCGGACATAAAGAAGAAACTGAATAATAATAATAATAAGAAGAAGAAATGAAATGAAATGAAACTTTATTTTCCAAGGATAAAAGAATAGGTGCGCAGACCTTTTTTCATTCTTGTCCTTGCTACAAACTACATGAATACACACACGCACACACACACACACACACACACACACACACACACACACACACACACACACACACACACACGCGCGCGCGCGCGCGCGCGCACACACACACACACACACACACACACACACACACACACACACACACACACACACACACACACACACACGCACGCACGAAGAAGAAGAAGAAGAAGAAGAAGAAAATGCACAATACAAAAAAGTTTACAAACAGTTCATGCATATACACTACGGTGTTCTTTTGTGTGTCCATTTAGAAAAATGGTTAAAACCCGAAAAAAAATGTATAAATGGTGTCGTATTTGTCCTTTCTATGCGTGTTTTTTTTTTCATCTAGGAATATAATAATACAGCAGTCACATTTTTCAGTCCGTATCCCACTGCAGCGTTTCTAGTTAACCCTTTGTGTGTCGGTAGCGGTTTTGGTCGCGATGATTCCTTCCTGAAGGAATCATCGCGACTAAACCGCTACCGACACGCAAAGGGTTAGGATTGTAATTAATACGTTCGGTCCCCTGGTCCAAATTTCCGCATCTGAGATCGACTTGTCCTCTGAAGACTACATAGAAGTCTACTCGAAGAAACGGCATATGACTGGGGTCGAATTGCTCGAATTGCACGTCATTTGCAATAGCCAGCACCTGCTTGCTATGGTCATAGCGGCATTTGTTGGAGCTATGTGTAGGTCCACACGAAAATCTCGCTGCAATGCAGATGGACAATATGCTCGCAATTACTAGCTCATGAGAGTCTATGCCTCTTTCCGTCATCTCTTTGTATTCATGTTCCTTGGATGACTGGGTCTCATTCGTTTCGAATTAACCCGTTGGCTGTCAGTAGCGTGTTCATTCAAGGCCATGGATTCCCATCGACCAAACACGCTGCCAACAGCCAAAGGGTTAACCCATTTAACCCACGGTCCAACTTGCGCAATTTTTGAAGTGTTACTCAATGACTATGTCTCGGTTGCAGGTGATGGATTAAGCACGATAATTCAAGGGTAGTGCCAGATTAGCTTGGCGCCTAAAGGCGCCAAGCTAATCTGGCACTACCCTTAAATTATCATGCTCAGTCCATCACCTGCTGTCGGGCGTCGGGGCTAAATGGGTTAACACGGATTTTAGGAACACTATCTGCGTTTGTGAGCAGGGTACGGGTTAACATGGCGACCGAATCACTATCAGGATCGTTAGCAAGACCTAACACAGAAATGTGTTGACGTGATGACTGTGGCATGACAGGCCTCAAGCTAGACCTTGATCTCGACAACATCCGGTTGTGAGGGCATGACGGACATAAGGGTGACGTCTGTCTGGGTTTCTACACTGGAGGAGGAGCTGACGGTCTTCGTACGCGTTTCAGTGCTGGACTGCGAGGCGATTGTGTGCCTAGTTTGAAGCTGATGCAAGAGACGAACCTCGGCCGCCTTCCTTCGCTTTTCCAACACGACGTTGATGGCGTAGAGAAAGGGGTTGAGGGCGGAGTTGAAAGGCAGCACGAAAATGGCAATGCCCACGTTGAGTTCGCTGGAGATCGGGGTGCCTGTAGCGGCCAGCAGTCCTAACAAGCCGATGGGAAACCAGCACATAAAGTCGGACAGCACGATGGTGGTCAGGCGGCGGGCTATGGTCAAGTCCTGCTCCCCGCGGTTCCGCATGATGGAGTTCTTGCGCACGGAGAGGAAAATGAGCGCCTGGCCCAGCGCGATCAGCATAAACAGGATAAAGTTGAGGACAATCATGACTCCAAAGGAATAGTGACCACTTTCAAACGTGGCGCGCGTGATAGGCAGGGGGATACAGATGCCCGTCTGGCTGTAGAATTCCCACTCTGACGTCATGGGCAGTAAGGGCACGAGGGCCAGGAGAAAGCCGCCAGTCCAGGCCACAGCACACGCCGCCAGGGCAGACCGTTTATGGAAGCGAATGTCGCTGAGGGGAAAGCGGAGAGCAAAGAACCTATCCAGGGTGATGAGGCAGATGAAGAAGGCCGAGACCTCGTTGGACAGCAGTGACAGAAAGCCGGCCACCTTACACGCTACACTGCTCCGCCACAGTGTGTCGTTCCACAGGTAGCGGCCGCGGTACAGCACGTCGGCGCACCCGATAATAATCAGGTATACACCCATCAGGAGGTCGGCCAGACACAGGTTGGTAACTAACATGTGGAAGCCGGTCTTGCTGACTTCACCTTGCAGGAAGCGAGCGGCCATACTCCCGGCATTCCCCGCGATGGCCATGACCGCCATGAGCCAGAGGAAGCCGCGGTAGACGTTGGAGCGGAGCAGATCGTCACACGAGACGATCTCGTCCACTGGAGCGTGACAATTGTTGGGGTTGAAGCCGTTAGGCAGCACAGCCGGGCAACAAAGTTTGAAGTTACTGGCGTAAATGGCATCGATAGCGGCGAGCTGTCGCAGTAAATAGCGGGGAAAATATTCCAGTGGAGATTCCCGTAAATCCAGCACCCGCACATTGGGTGTGGAGTTCAAACCCTCCGCGGTGATGGTGGTGAGAGCTCCGTGAGAAATGTTGAGGGTAATCAAGCGTGGGAAAACTGCCAGCGTCCGCCCGTCGTAGGTGACCAGCTTTGTCTCAGACAAGTCTAGCGTGTGGAGATTGATGTGCTGCCCGTCCGATGTAATGGGTATCAGTGACGTCATGGGGTTAGCCGCCAAACGCAGCGTCCTCAGGTTTCTGAGACCGACAAAAGTCTGCATGCTGACACTGGTGAGTGCATTACCGCTGAGGTCCAGCCACCTCAGGTTGAGGAATGTCAAGTTGGAGACAATGGTCAGGCGCATTGTGACGACTCAGTCTGACCAGGTAGTAGTCCTCCCCTAAGTCGCGCGGCGTCATGCCCGAACCACTGGCATCTAGGTAACGAATACCGGGAAAGGAGCGCGCCGCAAACATCCGGTTACAGACGAAGGCCAGACCCTGGCAACGACAGCCCTGGGGACAAGCGGGATCACACAACAACTCGTCGTCCTGCTGGGGACACTGGAACACGCCGTCACACACGTGCTCACTGTGCACACACACACTGGAGGCACGACAGCGGTACAAACCGGGACACGTGTAGCTATCGCATCCTGCCTCATCCTCGTGGCCCGGACAGTCGTACACGCCGTTACAGCGCAAGTACACCGGCAGACAGTAGTCTTGTTTGGAACACTGGAAGTGCGTCACAGGACAGGGTTGTGCGGGGTCAAGTGCCTGGATGGTGTAGCCGCCATACCCGTCGAGACTGACGACAGCTGGCGGGGGAATGGAGGGCGCCACAGCGGCCACGAACTGCGGACAGTCCTCGTCCGCGCCGTCCTGGCAATGCCACATGCCGTCACACATCTGGTCCCGCCGCACGCACTGTTTGTTGTAGCACGGGACCTGAGACTCGAGACAGGCGTCATGCACACACCACGTCTCGTCTGACCCGTCACTACAGTCATGTCTATGGTCACACACCAACGTGTAGTGCAGCGTCTGGGAGCCGGCGTCACACACGAACAGGGGCACGTCGTCTACATCGGTTAGTGGACAGGACGTCACGTACGTGGTCAAGCCACAGTCGGCATCCAGGTCACATGAAAGGAAGTCGTGCGTCACGTGACCAGCAAGGCAGGAGGTGACGGTGATGTTGTGAACCCAGGAAGTTTTGATGACGTCAATGCCTGTGACGTATGACAAAGGACCGTTGACGGCGTGTGGCTTGTCGCGCTCACACAGGACGTAGTGGACGTAGAGGGGCGTGCCACAGCCTACAGGTTGCAGCACGTCAGTGTAGATGGGAGGAACGTAAGCACATGCCAGCTTGGACACCTGAGTCCCACGAGCATTGACGTAGAAAGCCATGGTCTGATCATTCCACCGCCACACGTCCCTGTACATGGAGTGCAGAGTGGAGGGAGACGTACTGAGACCAACAAAAACACCGAACGTTTTCTTACCGTAAGCAATTACTGTCCTGAACGCGCCCCACTCACTAAGAGTCCTCGGGCTGACCAGTCTGTGTCCACGGCTCTTACATTGTTCGTCAGCGTCGTACCACGTGATCTCTCGCCTCACTGCCAGGAAACGGTAACACTTGTTTCCGGCGTCAATGTCTCCTGCTCCACAGTCCGTGCTGGTGTAGGGACAATGGGCCTCGTCTTCCCCCGCCACACACTCCGTTTCCAGGTTACATTGGAAGTGCAGTTGGAAGGTGGGGTAGTGAGGCACGGAACAGTTGAAGAGGTTCGATTCTGTACTCCGTCCACCCGCTGTCCCTGTTACGCCAGCTGCCAGCTGGGGTAACTGTGACAGCGGGTGGATAGAATATAGCATCTTGAAGCCGGTGCGCGCCTGGGACTGCCCTGAGAGAAACTGGACGAGGATTTTGGTGTCGTACACCAAAGGAGGAATATCCTCGCCGCCACACTTGGTCCATTTCTGCCAGTACAGGACCTGTCCCCTGACCTCACCATATGCGTACAGCTCAAAGACGTCTGAGCGACAGCCCTGGTCGTACTCCAGGTCAAAGTGCGGGAAGCTGATCATGACCCCCTCACCGCCCGCCATGTACAGCGCGAGCTGTGTCTGTGTGTCGTGCGCGTACCGCGTGTGGCCGTCAAAGGCGAAAGATGTGATGTAGCCGCCATGTGGAGGAACGTACACGTGTGGCAGGAGGGTAGTGCCGGGCAGTTCAGTCACCAGAACGCGGAGCTTCAGGAGTATGGACCTGACGCCGTGTACCGACTGCACCGTGACGAGCATATTGGTTGCGTTAGATGGCACGACAAAGTCATGAGCAAAGTCATTCTTGTCGTAGTGGTTCCACTGACCCAACTGCTTGCCGTTTCGCAGCATGTGCCAGCCACCTACAAGGGTCAAGAGCACGTCCATGGCCGCATCGTCAGTCAGCTCGGGAGCCCTCTCCACAGTGAAGTCCTGAACGACAGCAGCCACGTAGCGCCCTTCGCTGGTCTCAAGGAGCATATGGCAGAGAAAGAAGCCTGCAGGCATAGCGCCGTAAGCCTCCACCGTCAGCCCGTCCTCCACAGGCAAGTGGGTGAAGGATTTGCTTATGTTGCACGCTGTCAGGTTCACCTCGTGCACGCCACTAGGGGCTGTGACAGTGGATTGGACGCGTGGTCTGGACGAGGACCAAGACTCGGGTTTTGTGTTGTCAGAAGCCTGTGAAGGGCTAGTTTCCTGTCTCCACATTGCAACGGTCGGCTGAGGACGACTAGATGTAACGTCACTAGTTGGGTTGACGTTACCACTGGGTGTGACGTCACTGCTGGGGTTTACATCTCGTGTCGGATTTGCAGGGTTGATTGGACTGTGCATGTCTCCATTTGTTGTGTCATTTTGTGTATTTTGTGCACTGCTGCTTTGTGCGACACAAGTCAAGATGAAGCACGCTGTGATCCTCAGTCTCGCCGTGCTTTTCATTGTCCGAGGTCACCGTCCTGCCACCAGTCTTTATACAATACACTTTCGTTCAAGTTCACCGCTCACTCTTTAGTCGTACACGCCGTCCTCGAACGGTGCTTCTCCCACCCACTAAATGTGGCGTCGCCTATCTGCTAGTGCGGCCATCATGAACAAACTATCGGCCACACCATGAAGGACCGTGCACGTAATTAACAATAACCAGTATCTGCCTGTCAAAGTCCTAGCTATTTTCAGCCCCACACAAAAAAAAAAAAAAAAAAAAAAAAAAAACTCGCTGCAATGCGGTTCAGGGGATGCTGGGTATATTCAGGGAGGAGTTTCACCGAATAGTGACGTTCATCTTGGCCACTGGACTGAAAAGGAGAAGAAGAAGGCGGTGTTCAGCTGCCGGCTTCGTTTAGACCGAAATCACACCAAGGTTTGCGAAGGGAACTTGAATTTTTGTTCTTGTAAGGTTTATGTGATCGTTGACAGTATTAGTATAGTTGTCATGAGTATAGTTGTCAGTATTAGTATAGCTGTCAGTATTAGTACAGTTCTTAATTCTGCGTGCATGGGTGCCTGTGTGCCTGGGTGTATGTATGTGCGTATGTTCGTCTTATTCATTTTTTACTTCACTTGATATTTTTATACGCTCCCGTCTAAACTGGAATTGCCCCTTAGTGGGATAAATAAAGTTTTTTAACTTGACTTTGACTTTGAATTGGTAGACGGGACGGATTCTTCTACTTCGAGCAAATCCTTGCTGCGGCAGTAGTCAGGCTTGCATAATCATGTCCAGATCGACATTCTTTTGTTGGAGCCCAGTGGCAACTTCTGGAACAGTCTGAAATATTTGCAGTAAAGGCTACATTCACAGTGACGTGTAATACAATACTACGCTTTCTTCACGTAAACCCTCGCGCGCCCGGGTGCCGGGCGCGCGAGGTTTTACGCGAAAAAAGCTATAGTACAGGTCATCCTCTGATATCGAGGAACTTTTACCAGGGAGCCATCAAGTCAGACCGCGGTATTGCAGTGTTGAGATTATTTAAACAGACTTTGCTAAGCAAAGGGTTCTTGGACCGATGTCAACCTTAACTTGCCCGCGAACGGCCGTGCGCGGGCCAGCCAAGGCTGACGTCGGTCTTTTGCTAAGCGGGCATCCCTGTATGGGTGCCAGAGATCTGTTGCGCGTTATATCCGATTTCGCGATGTTATGATGCGCATAATATCACCGAGGCTGATCTGTGTTTTCATGACAAGAAGTTTTCCTGACTACAAATCTGTTATACGTACACTTACTTTGTACACCATAAAAAATAAAAAATAAAAATTAAAAAAAAAACACTTTGTAAACCAGTTTTCCACAGCATCGCGTTGAGCCTATTTCAAGGTCGGCCGGCATGTTGCTTTTCAGTATGGCTTTGTAACTGAGCTCTGTTGATTTAAACAGTCTTCAAATTTCAATTTAATTGACAGCAAATAATGGGCAATATGTAAGATCTAAACAATGGTAGGTATAGTCTGAGCAAAGGCTGCCTCGTGTTTTTTTCCAATTAACTTTTCAACAAGGAATTTTTCAGGACAGCACTATGAACAAAAAGTGATTAACAAACTTGGTCCTAAGTTAGATTAAATTTTAGTTGGCTTCAAACCCAACGGTTTAGCCACTACCCTCGATCATGGATATGACCTACTTAAAATTTGAAACCCTGTTCAGGCCTCCGTGACCACAGATCCGCATCACTGATGCTGAAACTATGATAAGCTATGCACGGATCAGAGGCAAAACCAAGGCACTGAACATTCGACATGGAGAGCGTTAAGTATACAGGAGTAAATATGTCAGTGTCTGAGTGGGGCTCGATCAGGGTATATTTTAGCAACTTTAAATGGGTCGTGTTAACAATTTCCCGAGGGCAGCGGCTAAACCGTCGTTGTTATGACTAAAGGAAAATTAAAATAAATTAGGAAAAAGGTTGGTGATCATTTATTTTCTTGGAGTTGTCTTGAACTCAGCTGTGTTCAAAAGTTATTTGTTTAACTCATTCTACCCCAGACACACCACAGTTAGATATGAATCGACCATGATAGTTCAAGGGTGATGCCAGAATAGCTTGGCGCCAAGCTATTCTGGCATCACCCTTGAACTATCATGGTCGCTCTGTGTCCTGCACTGCAATGCAGTCTTCAGGGAACAACGGCAAAATTTGGGGATTTCGGTGTTGGGGTAGAATGAATTAAAAGAAAAACATGCTTTGCTCAAAGGGACAGGCGAGTATGCCTACGGCGTTTACACCAGGCCACATTATAACATTACACAAAAATGTCGGTCAAACTGCTTGAGATTGGTAATAACGATATGATAAGCAAATAATAAGCAAATGGTTCATGCCTATTGTTTTTCTGTCGTATCATTACATGTATTACCTATCCGAACTCTGTTCCAACCCTGATCGTAAATGCGTGGCAACTTTAGTCTCTGATCACAGTCTCTGTTGCTGCTTCATTATATATCGCCTCTTTGACTTTACGTCTTTTATCCCCGTTTTTTTTTAAGTTCATAATTTATCACTTTAAAAAATGTGTGAACTTATTTTTAATACGTACCTTTGAGGTGTGTTTGAAACTGCAGAATGACAGTTTAAAGTGGTTCAAAATGTGTCCAATTAGCCCTTACAGACCTGTCACGCTACAACAGGATATGGATCGACCATGATAGTTCAAGGGTGATGTCAGAATAGGTTGGCGCCTACATGTTCTGACACCACCCTTGAACTGTCATGGTTGATCTGGCTCCAGAACCCTGACATACACCTCAAAGGCCAAAGATCAGTAAAAAAAAAAAATTTTTTTTAATGGCAATCTTATCCTCAGGATGTAATGAGTTAGTATTGTATTACCACAACGTGACGGACGCTTTGAAGCACACAACACACACACACACACACACACACACACACACACACACACACACACACACACACACACACACACACACACACACACACATACACACACCACACACACACACGCGCGCGCGCACGCACGGTTTACAGTTTGTCTTCTGAAAGTATACATCAGATAATCACGTACATCTTCTGGCACATTTTTTCTGCGCTGCCCTTGCAGGGCAATTATTTGCCTTTTAGCACATCATTCATGAAAACAAACACACGCGTCATCATGTGAGCTTGTCTAAATAGGGGACCTTACGGTTCCCAGCCATAAGGTCCAAAATGTGAGACCAGCGCACATTACAATATACGCAGTTCCTTGTGAAACTGTTAACTCCTTCACTGCCCAGAAACATTGAACACCACCCAACTGCAAGAGGCATATATCCTCATGAGCCCCCGCAGTTGCGGGGGCTCATGAGGATCTATGCCTCTTGCTGAGGGCCAACTTGTGTCTATGTTCCGTTGTTGGCTGTGGCTTTTGGTCGTTTAATAAACACAGATTTCAGAAACAAAGTTTGTGTCCAGTGGTAGAGACAGGGAAGTGGTTAAAAACGTTTAAATTGCGCTCTCAAATTGACACGAATGTTGTGCGCAGTGTTTTACCTCTCAAAGCTTTCTCTCTGCCGCTTCCGGGTGTGTTTTGATTGCTAAATTTAATTTGCCGATACAACGGTTTCGCAATGCTGCTTTGCCTCAGCTAAAACTTGTCAATACTACCTTTCACAATCTATGTGATTAGGCATATCCTTGCGCGCATCTGTGGAACTTTCCTAGCTACGTCAAAAAGAGAGGAAGGGCAAGAGTTGTTCATTTGTCTACACACAAACTTCAGAGTTTAGATGGCCATTCACGTTTGCCCATCTGTATTATAAGACATATTAAAGGAGATATTGCAAACTGTTAACCCTTGTTTCCTGGAGCAGGTCTCCTTAACACGCCACGGGTTGAAATCCCTGATGTTTGGGAGTTGTCCTCTGAACGGGCTGCACTACATTATAGGAGACATATTGACCATGATCTTGGTCACGACCCGGACGATAATTGTATTGTTCGCCATTTTTTATTTCTCTTTTAAAAGAAATATTACCGTTATCTGGTAGAATTGTTAATGGTCAAATATAGTAAGGCAATTGATTTCTACGAGAGAGAGAGAGAGAGAGAGAGAGAGAGAGAGAGAGAGAGAGAGAGAGAGAGAGAGAGAGAGAGAGAGAGAGAGAGAGAGAGAGAGAGAGAGAGAGAGAGTACTCACCGTCGCACACTCACTATACAATTGCGTCTTCCATCTCAGCTGGCCGCCGGTTGCACATAACTGTAGTGGCTGTCGGACATGCTCCTACTATATCCTACCTATCCTTAGTGCTGCTCCTAGCCCTAGCTTCAGTCCAGCAATGACTGAAATAACCAGCAAAGGAAGAAGCTCACTTCTGGGAAAAAAACAAAGAGCCAGACGGGAGGGGGATGGGGGAGGAGGGGGGGGGTTACTTTCTTACATTTTAGTACGCTGGACTCGGCCGAGATGAAAGAAAAAACGTTTTAACAAATAAAAATCGTAACCTTTGCAAACTCTAAATATGTCTCAGAAAACCCCAACAAAACAGAACAAAAACAAAACAAACAAACAAAAACAAAACAAAAAAAGAAGAAGAAAGAAACACGCGTAGAGAGAATTGTTACAACACTATAGTACAATTTTAAAGAAAATCCCTAAAAGAAAAGCACCAAGAACGAATAATTTCAACACAACTTATTTGTAATTGTTCTTTTTAAGCGCGTTTCTTTCTTTGTTATAAATTTATGCTCGCCTGATAGTCCCTGTTTTGGTCTGGATTTTTTCGGTATGACACAGTTTGGAAAACGGGGGAAGGGGGGAGGGAGGGCTATCGCCCCCCCCCCCCACCTCCCCATCCCCCTCCCTGTCGACACCCCTGGATCCGCCCCTGACGTCTGTGGAGCCTAGACGCACTGCTGAAAAGCCACACCACGCCATGCCAGCAGCCTCGACCTTTACTCAAAACAAAAAAAAAAAACAAAAAAAAAAATACTGGGCCAGACCAGTGCTATTCAAGACTGCGATGAAAGTACCATTACGCATAAACCTGAAGACACATTTCAGCACCATTTGTGTTTGTTGTGCCTTGTCGACACACCTAATGAACTTTAACAGCAGTTTGGACGCGCAGCAAAAGCACACACGTAATCGCACTTATTTATTCTGTGCAGCCGTTAGCGTGTCAATCTATTTTTAGCTGTTTCTCGTACTGATTGCGTTGTATTTCTAGAACGGAGTAGAGTTGTTAAAGTCTAACGGCGCCAAGCTAATCTGGCACTACCCTTAAATTATCATGGTCGATCCATCTCCTGCTGTAGAGCGTTGGGGCTAAAAGGGTTAAGCGCGTTTCTGTGTTGGGATTTTGTGTGTCTACAACCGTTTGCCTGGCTGATTTGGTGTTTAGTTTCCCTTCCGTTTAGCCTAGCGTGACTGATTCCATCCAATCAACCAGAAATTTGCTCCAAATTCAAAATCCCTCGGCGATGGCAGCAATGGCCTTCACTGCCGGGAGAATGTAAACACCGTCAAAGCGCAAGAGTTATAGATTCTCATTAGCCCCCGCAGTTAATTGCAGGAGCTGATGAGGACTTTATGCTTCTTGTTGATAACACTTTGTATCCGCACAGAGCGCGCTCAAGCGAGCTGCTCCGTTCAGTAAAGGGTTCATAGTTCGCAATATTTCGAAACGTGAGCACATAACACCCTTACTTGTTGACCTACACTGGCTGCCTGTATCTCAAAAAAATTGTGTAGGCAAGGTTTCTGTTATTTGTTACAATGCTATTACCGGTTCTGCTCCCCCATATTTGTCCGACCTGGCTCACAGTTACACGCCTTCAATATCCCTAGACACGCGTATTTTCAGGATTCCTAGGCGAAAGAAGTCTAGGAAGCCAGCGTGTTTTCTTATTTCGGTCCATTCACCTCGAACGACCTTCCAGCCCATGTCAGACATGCTCCAACTCTGTTTTCAAATCAATACCCATGACTTATCTGTTTTCTTATGCGTCAATAGTTAGATTCATTTTCAGTGCGTTAGCAATCTTTGGCAGTAACTGTTCTTGTAACGGTGTGTGTGTATGAGTGAGTGTAAGCTTTTGATATGTGTCACTATCGTTTTTGTAACATTTATTGTAGCGTTTTTTTCTTGTATTTTTTGTTCTGTGATTTTTTTATCTTGTACAGCGCTTAGAGCACCATTCATTTGGAGGGTAAGCGCTATATAAATGTACATTATTATTATTATTATTATTATTATTTCCTGCATGAATGTTCTCAGTATGTCTTTAAATAATGTTGGACAAAAGATGTAAGTTAGGTTCTCTGAAAATGATAGACATTGAGCTCTTCTTTTCCTTTGTACGCAGGAGAGTTGCCCTAATGTGCGTACAGAGCAATGAGAAAACCGCTGTTACGTGTTCCTACTCATACGCGTTGGGAACAGAAGGGTAGAAAAGTCTGCAGTGCCGGAGACCACACAACATTGAGAACTTGTATCAACACATTTTGGCGTCAAAAGCCCGCACTAGAGCAGGTCACTTTAAACGGCCCACGTCTGATTATGTTGATGCGACAATTAACTCATTCTGCCAGGGACACACCACAGCAAGATATGGCTCGACCATGATATTCCAAGGGTGGTGGCAGAATAGCTTGGCGCCTATAGGTATTTCGTACCTTGGGCACAATGAGTCAAGCGAAATGGACCCTTTCAGCATAGACATGTATTGCCGTTATTTATCAAAAGCCATTATGTGCATTTCTGAGACTGAAAAGCGAAATTTTCATTGTTATACAATGAAAATCACGCGTTTCTGAAAATTGGACCTACTGGTTTTGCCATATGACTGCAGCGTTAGCTCATTGTGGCCGAGGTACGAAATACCCACATTTTGGTGTTATCCTCTAAGGACTGCATTACAATTCAGATGACAGATCGACCATGATAGTTCAAGGGTTGTGGCAGGATAGCTTGACGCTTATAGGCGCCACGCTATTCTGCCACCACCCTTGAACTATCATGGTCGAGCCATATCTTGCTGTGGTGTGTCGCGGGCAAAATGAGTTAGTCCATCTCTGTTGATTATCAGGTAGTTATTTCGCTTTGCCAGTTGGCTTGTTGGTGTACTTGCTCATGACTTTCACATTGTTATGTTGATATGTTTCTGTACTGTTCGCCTCCGGCGTAGAGTGGACTATGATGACCCTCTGCCTGGTGAAAACATACATGTCTGAATTTTGTTTTGGGTAGTTATTTTTGGTGTTTCTGTGAAACGTATTGTTTTGACACAATTTCACACAAACAAAAAAACAAACAAAAAAACCCCAACAACGACAACAACATATACCAAAAACACAAAACAACAACAACAAACAAACAAACAAAAACAACAAAAACAGAAACAAACAATAACAACAACCAACCAAAGAAACAAACAATCACAGCAACAAATACCAGACCGAGAGCCCAATTTATAATAATACATTAACATTCATTATTTATGTTGCTTACCGCAGAACCATCGGCGTGGACGTTTTCTCTGGGGTGATCGTCACTGAGCTACATAGGCCCCGTTTATCATCGGCATATAGCATCATTATTACTCACGATCCTTTAACTCACCACTCATCTGCAAGAGGCACAGATCATCATGAACCCCCGCTGCTGTGGAGGTTCATGAAGATATGTGTGTCTTAATAGGCATGTGTTTACACGTGGGTTTCTCATACGTAGTAGCTCGTTTGAGGAGCCACACAAAAACGCGGCGGGGGCCACGTCGGAGTTGCGTAGTATTCAAAAGGAGGTATCTCAGTTGATGGCAATTGATTGATTCTATAAATTAGTAACGAATAGCGAGTGAAATTCAACTTACGTGAGGCATAGATCCACATGAGCCCCCGCAGTTGCCGGGGCTCAAGAAGAACTATGCCTCTTGCTTACATCACTTCGTTGTATCGATGTTTCAAGTCTTGAATCAGTGGTTGGGGTGATTTGAGTATATGAGTGTCGTTTCGGGTGCTTGGCTTGACTTCGCGAACGAAGATTGTATAGGAGTTGCCCACGACGTCTGCAGGCTTGTTCGTGGCTGCGGAGGCCAATCCGAGACAGGCAGGTTCGACCGCAGTGGCTGCAGGGGAAGGTATGGCCAGGGTTCTGAGCTGCGGCATCTCTTGTTTTTTCTCCTGAGCCGCTTGTCCTTAAGGCTAGCTCTGTGAGAGTCCTCAAAGGAGACAGCTGCCTTGTAAATGGTGGAGCGCCAGGTGTCACGGTCCGCAGCAAGCGAAGACCACTGGTGGTGGTCGATTTGGCAGGCACTAAGTGACTTCTTGAGACAGTCTTTGTATCTCTTCTTTGGTGCCCCTCTGTCACGGTGTCCAGTAGCAAGCTCGCCGAACAGGGTGATCTTTGGTAGGCGATGATCCTCCATCCTGGAGACATGCCCCGCCCAGCGGAGCTGTGTCCGCAGCAGCAAAGCCTCGATGCTCACAGTTTCAGCCTGTTCAAGGACCTCGACGTTGGTGACATAGTCACTCCAGTGAATGCCCAGGATGGTACGCAAGCAGCGCTGGTGGAAGCGTTCGAGGAGTCGTAGTTGGCTGCGGTAGAGGGCCCAGGACTCGGAACCATACAGCAGGGTGGTGAGGACCACAGCTCTGTACACGCTGATCTTGGTGCCTGTTTTCAGCTGTTGATTGTGCCACACCCGCTTGAAAAGTCGCCCGAAAGCGCTGTTCGCTTTTGCCAGCCTGCTGTCAAGCTCCTTGTCCAGCTTGGCGTCCGACGTGATAATGCAGCCAAGGTAAGTAAACTGGTGCACTGACTTTAGTTCAGACTCGCCAATGGTGATGTGAGGAGGGCGATACACTGTCTTGGGTGCCGGCTGATGGAGGACCTCTGTCTTTTTCAGACTGACCTCGAGTCCAAAGAGTTGGGCAGCATCTGCGAAGCAAGACGTGATGCGCTGCAGGGCTCTCTCTGTGTGTGCAACGAGGGCAGCATCATCAGCAAAAAGCAGCTCACGAATCAGTTGGTCTAGGGTTTTCGTGTGGGCCTGCAGTCGTCTGAGGTTGAACAGGCTGCCATCGAGACGATACCTGATGTACACTGCATCGTCATCATCGAGGTCCACTGTGGCCTGCTTCAACATCATGCTAAAAAAGATGGTGAAGAGGGTCGGTGCCAGCACGCAGCCCTGCTTTACGCCGTTGAGAATAGGGAATGGTTCTGAGAGGTCATTGTTGAGTCTGACCTGGCCTTGCTGGTCCTCGTGTAGCTGGACAATCATGTTGAGGAACTTTGGGGGACAGCCAAGTCGCTCCAGGATCTGCCACATGCCTTGCCTGCTCACAGTGTCGAACGCTTTTGTTAGGTCGACAAATGTTACGTACAGCCCTTTGTTCTGCTCGCGGCACTTCTCCTGTAGCTGTCTCAGCACAAAGACCATATTGGTGGTGCTCCTGTTTGCTCTGAAGCCACACTGGCCCTCTGGGAGTTGGTCTTCAGCGATGGCAGGTACCAGCCGATTCAGGAGCAGCCTTGCAAGGATTTTCCCAGCAATGGACAGCAGGGTAATTCCCCGGTAGTTGGAACAGTCAGACTTCTCGCCTTTGTTCTTGTACAGGGTGATAACGACTGCATCACGGAGATCTTTTGGTAGTGTTCCTTCCTCCCAGCAGCAGAGAAAGAGGTCATGGAGCTTGTTGTGCAGTGCTGTGCCTCCATGTTTCCAGATCTCTGGCGGTATTCCATCAATGCCTGCTGCTTTGCCACTCTTGAGCTGGTGGATGGCTGTGAGGGTCTCTTCAGCGGTGGGCGGTTCGTCCAATTCAACCTTTACTGGGAGGTGTGGGATTTGTAGGATGACTGCTTCTTGAACAGTGCGCTCAGCGCTGAAGAGGCTCTGAAAGTATTCCGACCAGCGGTTCAAGATGGAGGTATTATCTGTGAGGAGTGCCTGGCCATTCGCGCTTCGCAGGGGACTTTGTACCAGGTGCTTGGGGCCATACACTGCTTTCAGTGCTTCGTAGAAGCCCCTGTAGTCACCATTGTCAGCACAAAGCTGGGTCCTCTGTGCAAGTCTGGTCCACCACTCATTCTGGAGATCTCTGAGCTTGCGCTGGAGACTGCTGCAGACGAGGCGGAAGGCAGACTTCTTCACAGGGCAGGAAGGCTGGGCTAGGTGGGCCTGATGGGCGGCTCTTTTTTTTTTGCTAGGTGTTCCTGGATCTCTACATCGTTTTCGTCAAACCAGTCTTTGTTCTTCTTTCTGGCGAAACCCAAGACTTCTTACATCACTTCGTTGTATCGATGTTTCAAGTCTTGAATCAGTGGTTGGGGTGATTTGAGTATATGAGTGTCGTTTCGGGTAATCTGTACCCATTACAGTCGTGTGGACATATAGCCAACGTCACTGTATGATTCTTGTTAGTTTGTTCTGCATCGATGGGTCATGGGCATCCCGGTTCTTCAGTTCGAGTTCTGTGTACATATGTTAATCCAGCCAGTGGAGGAGGTCGGTGCGTATTCAGTAATAGCGTCAGTACGTGCGACCAATTGCGATTTGCAGTCCAGTACGGTTTTAAGTCTAAATAATTTCACATATGCACGTAGTATCTATCCCCTTAAGTGTGGTCGCGTCCTTTTGTTTGGGACTGTCAGTCATGACTGACGTGATCATTTTGTGCGGACATAACCATTAACGATGAAATGTATGGTGCCGCGACCGCGTCATAAGCAGATTGTAAAACTGATGTGAGATGTATATGTCCATATTTTTAAATTTAGACATTCTAAAATCTTAGTATTAACCTGTTTAGTGGCAGCTAAAGCAGATTGTGTTTTTGCATTCTTTGTTAATTCAACACCCAAATGCCCTAGCTTTCCCGGGCACATGAACTCGAAGTGGTGTCAGCAAGAAGTATAGATCCTCATGAGCCCCCGCAACTGCGACGGCTCATGATGATCTATACCTCTTGCAGTTCGGTGGTGGTCAGATTTCCTCCTTAAATCCTGTACTGCCAGTGGACGCAGACTATGTTTTTGAAGTCATTGTAAGTTCAATGAAAAAAATATTCAGCCGTCAAATGAACATGAGTGGTGTCAGCAAGAGGCATAGATCCTCATCAGCCCCCGCAACTGCGAGAGCTCATGAGGACATATACCTCTTGAGTTGGATGATGTTCATTTTCCTTGGCAGTGGTTAAATTAATTTTTCTTACGTGTTCTTGCGTTTAGATGTGTTTAGTATTAGCATTCATTTAATTCTGAGCTAAGTACATGTAACATTTTCTGTATTATGCACCCTTCCACTAAGTAATTTTGTTACGAGTCCATTTTAGATCCCGTGCGCATGCCAGGTATAACGGCTTCACTTCAGCACTAAATATAGCGAAACGCACACACACTGCAAGTGAAATGTTTGCAGATTTTGGAATGAAGAACGACGTTGTATTAATTAAATGTGTATTAACTCGTTTCATCCTGATACACCCACTGCTTGAAATAAATTTGACTGATAGTTCAAAGGTGGTGCCAGGATAGCTTGGCGCCTGAGGCGCCAAACTATTCTGGCACCACCCTTGAACTAAAACACTTGATCTATCTCCTAATCTGTACTTTAGCCTTCATAGGACAATAAACAAATTTTTTTTTTACAAAATCAGCCTTAGGATGTATGGGTTATATGATAGTGTTTTTACAGCTTCCTCGTCCACTAACTTACAATTGATAAGTAAAGTTTATTGAACTGAACTGAACTCGGTGAATTGAACTGAATTAAACTGACTCATCTAATCACGTCAATTAAGATCGGTAACGGATGCAGGTTCTCATGAGCGGTATGCAGGGGCTCATGAGAACATGATCTGTTCCCCTCAGACTCTGGTAACTTTATAGCTTCAAGAGATGGACATTTCTCTAGCAGACCAAGGTCGCATTATACCGTTCCTGAATCAAGGTTGGTTGGTTGGTTGTACATTGCTTAAGGTCTCGACAGCAACAAGAGTTTTTCAGGACGTGCCCACGCTGCTTGTGAGAAAAGAAAAAAAAAAGCACCCAACTAAACAGAATATTGAATGTATGTCGCCAGCCTGTCTAATATGCTAAATAAACCTAAGACATGCCAGGGACGCTGCACCTTCGTCGTGCTAAATTTATCGTACCCATGGAAATCAAGGGAGTGATTTCACGTTAACACATTCCGGACCATGCTGCATTCGGATACTGACGCGGCTTCATGCAACGTATCCGGATGCGGTACGTCTCGAATGAGTTAACGCATTAAGCCCAGCAAGGTATGGATCGACTTTATCCCCATGCTGCTATGACGTGCTATTCTAATTCAAGAATGTTGCCCTAATGGCTTGGCGCCACTCTTGAACCATATCAAAGTAATGTTCTGGCACCACTCTTGAACGATCATGGTCGAATTGTCCTCCTAAATATTCGTTATTTAAAGAACAACTGCCAAACTGATTTGGCAACTGTGACCTCAGTGACGGAAAGCCTTGCATATTGGTCAGTCCATTATTTATTTTCCACACCATCAACGTAATCAACGCAAGGAACGTCGTACTGTCAGTAGGTGCCGCCACAGGTGGTGGGTTGCGTACCTTGCAATATTTACTAATGGCATTAACCCCTTCCTTGCCACTGGACGCATCCTTTGTTTTGGAAATCTGTGTTCATTCGACGACCAAAGACACAACCGTCCGAGGGGCATGGATGCAAATTGGTCTCAGTAAGAGACATAGATCCTCATGAGCCCCCACAGTCGCGGGGGCGCATAAAGATTTATATGCCTCTTACAATTGGGTGATGTACAGTTTTTCTATTCAGTGGAGGGGTTAATGACTAGTGTAGTTTAAAATTAATATATAGATCATACTTACAGCGATAATTTCCCCCGCTAAATCGGTTAGCCCTAAGCCTCGCGTTACTCAATGCGCAAAAGCCTATCGGGCCGCCGTTGACGCACGCACAACCGTTCTCGGGCGAAAGGCGGCCGACATCGGCCCGATGGCCTTTGCGCACTGGGTACATACTGAAGCCATGCTAAACTGTGCAAATGTATACTCACCGACACATATTTAACTGATTTTCTGTTGAGTAAGTATTTCCGTCAGACAGAACACGTACTCGTGAAGCTCGATTTCCACACCAAAGAGCATTGAACGATATGGTATGGTATTCGACATTCCGAATACGTTTAGTGCGATGTTCATGCCGCAATAATCATGTCCTAATCGGCGCCGGCGGCATTACTGTTCAGGGCAGAGTAAACGTAAGACTTGCAGTGGTATGTGCTAACGTGACATGAACGGTCGACCTTAAGTCGAACAAACGCCCAAACAAAACAATTCCCCAGCCAAAGCTGTTCTTTCTATGACTAATTTTACAACGGATAACTCGAACTCGATTAACTCTTTCGAGACGTGCCGCATCCGGATTCGCGGCCTTACGCCGCGAATCCGGATGCGGCACGTCTCGAAAGAGTTAAGTCGAAGTTCGGATAAGTCGAAGGTGTTTCTCCTCTCAAAAGTAGGACAAGTCGAACTAATCTTTGTAATGCAGTTCCATACGCCTAAGTCAAAGACGAATAGGTCGAAATTAAAACCCTAAAGTCGAACGAGATTTTCCCCCTGCCTAAAGCTGCTCTTCTAAGACTAATTTTACAGCGTATTTCTAAAACGGCCCAGTTTTGGTTCGTTACACTTCGGATAAGCTGAACATGTTTCTCCTTTTCCAAACTCGAACCATTTTCCCCCGTGGCCAAAGCTGCTTTTTTTTTTTTTAAATAGAGTTGCATACCGATACGAGAATCTGTACCGGTAATTTATCAGTACTTTTTAGGCCGTACCGGTATTTTCTTTCGGTATACCGGCAACCGCAAATGTCAGTGTTTCACACCACTCAGCCTCACACATGAAGTGACGCTAACACACTCACACACACACACACACACACACACACACACACACACACACACACACACACACGCACGCACGCACGCATACACACACACATGCAATAATCATGTCCTAATCGGCGAATATATATGAAAACACACGCGCGCGCGCGCACACACACACACACACACACACACACACACACACACACACACACACACACACACACACACAATGACACACGTACATGTATCCCACTAGCATTAAAAAGTGAAGCAGTAATGTTAATTTTTTTTTTAATTTTCAAAGCGCGCTAAACCAACAAAATCAGGCCCTAAGATAAAACAATATTAGAAAATGGTGCATTACACAGAATACTATCTATCTATCTATCTATCTATCTATCTATCTATCTATCTATCTATCTATCTATCTATCTATCTATCTATCTATCTATATCCCGTAGTCTTGCCGACCGTTGGGGCACCACTGATGACTTGACAAACAGCTCCCTTCATTCTGTTCTCTGCCATTCTTAGTGTATCGTCCTCTCCTTCGTCCTCCTTGCACAGTGCCTTGCAGGATTGTTTTGGCAAGCTCTGCTGAACGCGTGACCTGCCAATACCACTTCAGTTTGCGTTTTTTCACAAGAGCTAGTAGGTCTTCATAGGGCCCGATGGCTTGCCTGATTCTGCTTCCCACTTCCTCGTTCGTGATGTGATCTCTGTATGAAATGCCAAGAAGCCTTCGAAAACATCTCATTTCAGTGGCTTGTATCCTCCTTTCAAGGTTTGCTGTGAGGGTCCATGACTCACAGGCATATATGAACACGGAGGTTACTAAGGAGCGCATCAGTCTGATCTTGGAGCAGAGTGTGATGTTTCTGTCCTTCCATATTGTCTTCAATCTTGTTAGTGCTGTTGTTGTCTGCGCAATTCTGGACAGTATTTCTGGTTTTGATCCCCCATCTGTCACAATGGCTCCTAAGTATTTGAATTTATTAACTGTTTCCAGTTTTTGGCCTCCAATGATGATGTCAGTGCCAATGCCACTGGTGTTATTGGTTATCAGTTTTGTCTTCTATGCACTGATTTCCATCCCAAACGCAAGCTAGCAAACGCTAGCTCCTTCTCAGTTCTTGCAAGGCCATCAATGTCGTCCGCAAAGCGCAAGTTCTTGATTGTTCTGCCTCCAATACTGACAGTTCCTTCATGATCTTTCAGAGCGTCTGTCGTGATTCTTTCCAGGAAAATGTTGGAAAGAGTAGGTGAGAGCAAGCAGCCTTGTCTGACTCCGACTGTAGTCCTAAACCAATTTCCTATTTTGCCGTTGAAGCAGACTGCGCTAGTGGCCTTGTTGTAAAGGTTTGCTATGACTTTGGCATTGATGTTGTATAGCTTTATGGTGGACCAAAGGGCTGCATGCCACACCCTGTCAAACGCTTTCTTAAAATCCACAAAGACATGATAGAGGTCTTGCTGGTGCTGGAGGTACCTCTCACATAGAACTCTCAGGTTGAAGATCTGCTCAGTTGTGCTGCGCCCTGGTCTGAAGCCTGCCTGTTCCTCCGCTATGATTTCCTCTGCCTGTGGTTTCAGCCTGTTCAGTAAGATTGCTTGGGTGGCATATAAGACTGATCGTGCGATAATTCTGGCAGTGATGTAAGTTGCCTTTTTTGGGGAGAGTTATTATAAGTGATTGGGTCCATGGTGTGGGCCATTACCCTGACTGCCAGACCTTATTGCAGATTGTTAGTAAGGCGCTTATCATGTCTTTTCCCACTACTTGGACTAGCTCTGCAGGGATGTTGTCTGCTCCTGCTGCCTTCTCTTTTTTCAGCGACTTCACTGCAGCCTCAGAATACTAAAGGCTGTAAAGCCGGCTATGTATGTGCGACAGAAAAAAACAACAAAACAAAAACAACAACAAAACACCGCTATATTGACCCTTTGGCTGCATGTCGGTAGCGCTTTATGTCGAGGTGATTCCTGCAGGAATCACGTCGACATAAAGCGCTACCGACATACACCCAAAAATGCAAAACCAGAAAGAGAAACTTCAGTTTCAGGGAACAGAGACACTGGGCCCTTCCTCCAGGCGCAAAGATGGACTTGGTCTATAATATGTCTGTTGAAAGATCCTAGTGAGTGAAAGAGCCACAGTTGCAGTGTGCCTGAATTCATCAGTTTTCAGGTTGTGCTCCATAGCCGATAGCTGTCCGTGTCCCCTATAACCCGCCCGTCAGGGACGTCCTTGATCACGTTAACCCTTTTAGCCCCAATACCCTACAACAGGAGATTGATTGACCATGATAATTCAAGGGTGGTGCCAGATTAGCTTGGCGCCTTCAGGCGCCAAGCTAATCTGGCATTACTCTTGAATTATCATGGTCAGTCCACCTCCTGCAACTGGTACATATGAAGTAACACTTCCAAAATTTGGGACATGCACCCGTGGGGCTAAAAGGGTTAAACCCCGATCGAACCAACCGACCAACTAACGCTGTACGTCGAATTGAAAATTCCCCAATTTTGTAGTTGTCTCACAGGGGGAGGGAATCCAAGTACTGGCAAGAGGGTCGTGCCCCTGACTCGGTGCGTCAATGGGATAATATGCTATTGACGTTCCCAGTCATGGGCACGAAACGTTTGCGGTGATCTTCTGGAGTCTGCATACCTGTTGAAGGAATACACTGACCAACAAAAGAAATGCGACATTATTCGAATCACCAGAATCACTTCAGCGTTTCCGATAATTCAAATTATGTCGCATTTATTTTCCTCGTCAGAAATGGAACGATCATTATAGTTCAAGAGTGGTGTCAGAATAATTTGGAACCTACAGACACCAAGCTATTCTGGCACCGTCTTTGAACTATCAAGATCAAACTATACCTTGTTATAGTGTTTCAGGTCGGTAAATGCATTCATATTGAGTCCTATGGTAAATATTATGGCACCAGCCTTGAGCTATATAGGTCAGTCCACATCCCAGGAAAATAATAATAATAATAATGAGTATTTATATAGCGCTTAATCTTAATCCAAAGCTCTAAGCGCTTTACAATCTGTACACAAAAATAAAAATATACACAAAAATAAAAAATAAAAAATGACATTTGCACATAACAAGCAAAACACTATACACGAACACACCACTTTTACAGCAAACTAAACAACAATATGTTCTAATTAACATTCAATCTAAATCAAATTCCCAAAAGAAAGGAACACGCTTTGAGAGGACAAGAGTTGTACGTTTCACTAAAGACACAAATGATCAGAGCATTAAATAATAATAATAATAATAATAATAATAATAATAAATACAGCGCTTTTCTATAGCCTCCCAGTCTCAGAACGCTTTACGAGTGATTTTAATGACACAGAAAGAAGAAGTTAGTTAGTTAGCTATTTGGGTTTAACGCCGAGCAGGCAACTGAGACCATCTCACGGCGGACAGAAAAAAAGAAACTTAATAATAATAATAATAATAATAATAATAATAATAATAATAATAATAATAATAATAATAATAATAATAATAATAATAATAATAATAATAATAATAATAATATAAAGACGAAGAAGAAGAAAACTCACAATTTAAAAAAAGTTTACAAACAGTTTATGCATATACACTACGGTGTTCTTTTGTGTGTCCATTTTGAAAAATGGACACACAAAAAAAACCCAAAGAACAATGAATGAATGGTGTCCGTATTTGTCTTTTCTATGCGTGTTTTTTTCCATCTAGGAATATTCCTTGCATTCTGCGCACTTGGCAGTCACATTTTTCAGTCCGTATCCCACTGCAGCGTTTCAAATTAACCCTTTGTGTGTCGGTAGCGGTTTTGGTCGCGATTATTCCTTCAGGAATCATCGCGACTAAAACCGCTACCGACACGCAAAGGGTTAGGACTGTAATTAATACGTTCGGTCGTCTGGTCCAAATTTCCGCATCTGAGATCGACTTGTCCTCTGAAGACTACATAGAAGTCTACTGGAAGAAACGGCATATGACTGGGGTCGAATTGCTCGAATTGCACGTCATTTGCAATAGCCAGCACCAGCTTGTTATGATCATAGCGGCTTTTGTTGGAGCTATGTGTAGGTCCACGCGAAAATCTCGCTGCAATGCAGATGGACAATATGTTCGCAATTACTAGCCCATGAGAGTCTATGCCTCTTGCCGTCATCTCTTTGTATTCATGTTCCTTGGATGGATGGGACTCTTTCGTTTCGAATTAACCCGTTGGCTGTCAGTAGCGTGTTCATTCGAGGTCATTCCTGCAGGATTCATATCGACCAAACACGCTGCCAACAGCCAAAGGGATAACCCATTTAACCCACGGTCCAACTTGCGCAATTTTGGAAGTGTTACTTAATGACTATGTCTCGGTTGCAGGTGATGGATTAAGCACGATAATTCAAGGGTAGTGCCAGATTAGCTTGGCGCCAAGCTAATCTGGCACTACCCTTGAAATATCATGCTCAATCCATCAGCTGCTGGCGCGCGTCGGGCTAAATGGGTTTACAAGGATTTCAGGAACACTATCTGCGTTTGCGAGCAGGATACGGGTTAACATGGCGACCGAATCACTATCAGGATCGTTAGCAAGACCTAACACAGAAATGTGTTGACGTGATGACTGTGGCATGACAGGTCTCAAGCTAGACCTTGATCTCGACAACATCCGGTTGTGAGGGCATGACGGACATAAGGGTGACGTCTGTCTGGGTCTCTGCACTGGAGAAGGCGCGGGCGGTCTTCGTACGCGTTTCAGTGCTGGACTGCGAGGCGATTGTGTGCCTGGTTTGAAGCTGATGCAAGAGACGAGCCTCGGCCGCCTTCCTTCGCTTTTCCAACACGACGTTGATGGTGTAGAGAAAGGGGTTGAGGGCGGAGTTGAAAGGCAGCACGAAAATGGCAATGCCCACGTTGAGTTCGCTGGAGATCGGGGTGCCTGTAGCGGCCAGCAGTCCTAACAAGCTGATGGGAAACCAGCACATGAAGTCGGACAGCACGATGGTGGTCAGGCGGCGGGCTATGGTCAAGTCCTGCTCCCCGCGGTTCCCCATGATGGAGTTCTTGCGCACGGAGAGGAAAATGAGCGCCTGGCCCAGCGCGATCAGCATAAACAGGATAAAGTTGAGGACAATCATGACTCCAAAGGAATAGTGACCACTTTCAAACGTGGCGCGCGTGATAGGCAGGGGGATACAGATGCCCGTCTGGCTGTAGAATTCCCACTCTGACGTCATGGGCAGTAAGGGCACGAGGGCCAGGAGAAAGCCGCCAGTCCAGGCCACAACACACGCCGCCAGGGCAGACCGTTTATGGAAACGAATGTCGCTGAGGGGAAAGCGGAGAGCAAAGAACCTATCCAGGGTGATGAGGCAGATGAAGAAGGCCGAGACCTCGTTGGACAGCAGTGACAGAAAGCCGGCCACCTTACACGCTACACTGCTCCGCCACATTGTGTCGTTCCACAGGTAGCGGCCGCGGTACAGCACGTCGGCGCACCCGATAATAATCAGGTATACCCCCATCAGGAGGTCGGCCAGACACAGGTTGGTAACGAACATGTGAAAGCCGGTTTTGCTGACTTCGCCTTGCAAGAAGCGAGCGGTCATACTCCCGGCATTCCCCGCGATGGCCATGGCCGCCTTGAGCCAGAGGAAACCGCGGTAGACGTTGGAGCGGAGCAAATCGTCACACGAGACGATCTCGTCCACTGGAGCGTGACAATTGTTGGGGTTGAAGCCGTCAGGCAGCACAGCCGGGCAACACAGTTTGAAGTTACTGGCGTAAACGGTGTCTATGGCGGCGAGCTGTCGCAGTAAATAGCGGGGAAAATCTTCCAGTGGAGATTCCCGTAAATCCAGCACCCGCACACTGGGTGTGGAGTTCAAACCCTCCGCGGTGATGGTGGTGAGAGCTCCGTGAGAAATGTTGAGGGTAACCAGCCGCGGGAAAACTTCCAGCGTCTGCCCGTCGTAGGTTTCCAGCTTTGTCTCAGACAAGTCTAGCGTGTGGAGATTGATGTGCTGCCCGTCCGATGTAATGGGTATCAGTGACGTCATAGGGTTAGCCGCCAAACGCAGCGTCCTCAGGTTTCTGAGACCGACAAAAGTCTGCATGCTGACACTGGTGAGTGCATTAGCGCTGAGGTCCAGCCACCTCAGGTTGAGGAATGTCAAGTTGGAGACAGTGGTCAGGCCGCACTGTGACAGACTCAGTCTGACCAGGTAGTGGTTTTCCCCTAAGTCGCGCGGCGTCATGCCCGAACCACTGGCATCCAGGTAACGAATACCGGAAAAAGAACGCGCCGCAAACATCTGGTTACAGACGAATGCCAGACCCTGGCAACGACAGCCCTGGGGACAAGCGGGATCACACAACAACTCGTCGTCCTGCTGGGGACACTGGAACACGCCGTCACACACGTGCTCACTGTGCACACACACTCTGGAGGCACGACAGCGGTACAAACCGGGACACGTGTAGCTATCGCATCCTGCCTCATCCTCGTGGCCCGGACAGTCGTACACGCCGTTACAGCGCAAGTACACCGGCAGACAGTAGTCTTGTTTGGAACACTGGAAGTGCGTCACAGGACAGGGTTGTGCGGGGTCAAGTGCCCGGATGGTGTAGCCGCCATGCCCGTCGACACTGACGACAGCTGGTGGGGGAATGGAGGGCGTCACAGCGGCCACGAACTGCGGACAGTCCTCGTCCGCACCGTCCTGGCAATGCCACATGCCGTCACACATCTGGTCCCGCCGCACGCACTGTTTGTTGTAGCACGGGACCTGAGACTCGGGACAGGCGTCATGCACACACCACGTCTCGTCCGACCCGTCACTACAGTCATGTCTATGGTCACACACCAACGTGTAGTGCAGCGTCTGGGAGCCGGCGTCACACACAAACAAGGGCAAGTCGTCTACATCGGTTAGTGCCGGGACAGGACATCACGTACTTGGTCAAGCCACAGTCGGCATCCGGGTCACATGAAAGGAAGTCGTGCGTCACGTGACCAGCAAGGCAGGAGGTGACGGTGATGTTGTGAACCCAAGAATTTGTTATGACCTCAGTGCTTGTAACGTGTGACAAAGGACCGTTGACTGCGTGTGGCTTGTCGCGCTCACACAGGACGTAGTGGACGTAGAGGGGCGTGCCACAGCCTACAGGTTGCAGCACGTCAGTGTAGATGGGAGGAACGTAAGCACATGCCAGCTTGGAAACCTGGTTCCCACGAGCATTGACGTAGAAAGCCATGGTCTGATCATTCCACCGCCACACGTCCCTGTACATAGAGTGCAGAGTGGTGGGAGACGTACTGAGACCAACAAAAACACCGAACGTTTTCTTACCGTAAGCAATTACTGTCCTGAACGCGCCCCACTCACTAAGAGTCCTCGGGCTGACCAGTCTGTGTCCACGGCTCTTACATTGTTCGTCAGCGTCGTACCACGTGATCTCTCGCCTCACTGCCAGGTAACGGTAACACTTGTTTCCGGCGTCAATGTCTCCTGCTCCACAGTCCGTGCTGGTGTAGGGACAATGGGCCTCGTCTTCCCCCGCCACACACTCCGTTTCCAGGTTACATTGGAAGTGCAGTTGGAAGGTGGGGTAGTGAGGCACGGAACAGTTGAAGAGGTTCGATTCTGTACTCCGTCCACCCGCTGTCCCTGTTACCCCAGCTGCCAGTTGGGGTAACTGTGACAGCGGGTGGATAGAATATAGCATCTTGAAGCCAGTGCGCGCCTGGGACTGCCCTGAGAGAAACTGGACGAGGATTTTGGTGTCGTACACCAAAGGAGGAATATCCTCGCCGCCACACTTGGTCCATTTCTGCCAGTACAGGACCTGTCCCCTGACCTCACCATATGCGTACAGCTCAAAGACGTCTGAGCGACAGCCCTGGTCGTACTCCAGGTCAAAGTGCGGGAAGTTGATCATGACCCCCTCGCTGTCCGCCATGTGCAGCACGAGCTGTGTCTGTGTGTCGTGCGCGTACCGCGTGTGGCCGTCAAAGGCGAAGGACGTGATGTAGCCGCCATGTGGAGGGACGTACACATGTGGCAGGAGGGTAGTGCCGGGCAGCTCAGTCACCAGAACGCGGAGCTTCAGGAGTATGGACCTGACGCCGTGTACCGACTGCACCGTGACGAGCATATTGGTTGCGTTAGATGGCACGACGAAGTCATGAGCAAAGTCATTTTTGTCGTAATGGTTCCACTGACCCAACTGCTTTCCTTTTTGCAGCATGTGCCAGCCACCCACAAGGGTCAAGAGCACGTCCATGGCCGCATCGTCAGTCAGCTCGGGAGCCCTCTCCACAGTGAAGTCCTGAACGACAGCAGCCACGTAGCGCCCTTCGCTGGTCTCAAGGAGTATATGGCAGAGAAAGAAGCCTGCATGCATAGCGCCGTAAGCCTCCACCGTCAGCCCGTCCTCCACAGGCAAGTGGGTGAAGGATTTGCTCATGTTGCACGCTGTCAGGTTCATCTCGTACACGCCACTAGGGGCTGTGACAGTGGATTGGACGCATGGTCTGGACGAGGACCAAAACTCGGGTTTTGTGTTGTCAGAAGCCTGTGAAGGGCTAGTTTCCTGTCTCCACATGGCAACTGTCGGCGGAGGACGACTAGATGTAACGTCACTAGTGGGGTTGACGTCACTACTGCGTGTGACGTCACTGCTGGGTGTGACGTCACTGCTGGGGTTTACATCTGCGGTCGGATCTGCTGGGTTGATTGGACTGTGTATTTCTCCATTTGGAGTGGCACGCGCACTATTGTTTATTAAGTCATTTTGTGCACTGCTGCTTTGTGCAACACAAGTCAAGATAAAGCACGCTGTAATCCTCAGTCTCGCCGTGCTTTTCATTGTCCGAGATCACCGTCCTGCCACCAGTCTTTATACAATACACTTTCGTTCAAGTTCACCGCTCACACTTTAGTTGTGCATGGCGTTTTTCCCACCCACCATATGTGGCGTCGCCTATCTGCTAGTGCGGCCATCATGAACAAACTGTCGGCCATACCCTTGTACCAGCAGCTCAGGAGAGAGACCTGGGTCAAACTGCACGTAATTAACAATAACCAGTATCTGCCTGTCAAAGCCCTAACTATTTTTAGCTCCACACAAAAAAAAATCGCTGCAATGCGGTTCAGGGGATGCTGGGTATATTCAAGGAGGAGTTTCACCGAACAGTCACGTTCACCTTGGCCACTGGACTGAAAAGGAGAAGAAGAAGGCGGTGTTCAGCTGCTTCGTTTAGACCGAAATCACACCAAGGTTTGCGAAGGGAACTTGAATTGGTGGACGGGACGGATTCTTCTACTTTCAGCGAATCTCTGCTGTGGCAGTAGTCAAGCTTGTATAATTATGTCCAGATCGACATTCTTTTGTTGGAGCCCAGTGGCAACTTCAGGAACAGCCTGAAACATTTGCAGCAAGGGCTATATTACTACACCAAGACGTACTGAAAATAGCAATGCGTGACCACATCACTCCTTTGCTTAAACAGTTACACTGGCTTCCTGTGAAGTTCAGAATGAAATACAAAATTGCTACCCTCACTTTTTAGGCCTTTGATAAAACACTCCCGGCATACTTGTCTTTCAGTGTCCTTGTCTATACACCAAGCAGAGTATTGCGCTCCAGCACTGACGACAGAATATTGACTACCCCGCCCCCCCCCCCCCTCCCCCCCGAGTGTCCTTAAAAAGTGTCCTTAAAAAGTGTCCTTAAAAACCTTTGGACAGCGGTCGTTTTTTTTTTTTCAAAGCTCCCAAAGTGTGGAATGGTCTTCCCAGTGATATTCGCCATGCACAATCTTTGGCCATTTTCAGGGCTACATTGAAAAAATTTTTTTTTTTCAATCTGGCCTTTGAAAGGGATTGATAAAACCTACATTTTGGCAATCAACATGTATATATCTGATCAGGCTCTTGAAATGTCATGTTTATTATTTTAGTATTGTGTCAGTGTGCATTTTGACCTATGAATGATTGTGTTTTTTAGTCCCTTCTATTTATAGAAGGGACTTTATAGAACGTGTCGCGGTGAGGCGATTTTAATAGCATGTCCATGATGTCAAAGGCGGGCAGGCCTAAACCTCTCACAATTGAAGTAACAATATAAAAATTACGTCATGTCTAGTATAGCTAACCTCGCTGCTGAACGTACATTTGGCGCGAAGCGCCGTATGTGCGTATATATGTATGTATGTATGTATGTGCGTATATTTTTAAACAAGAGAATCTCCGATATTTTTGTACACACAAGCTCAGTGAAACTTGGCGAAATACCTTCTTAAATGGGTAGCTAAGAGAACCTCCGACCATATTGTAATTAAATGTCTCATTGAAGACATAAACAACCGTTTATAGTAAGTCGGTTGACCCAGATTAGAGTCCGTAATTTTAGTCATATTTACTTGAACTTTTGGATATAGCTAGTTTGAAGAAAGACATTGGATGAGTTCGTTAGCCAGCTTTGTAGCCTTTCAACTTCTTTATTAAAAATTAATTCTGTTCAGAAAAGAATTAAAACAGTAACAAAACAATTTCTTCTAGAGAAAGTCAGACAATGGCGGAGACGTAAAAGAGGTAACTCCGTCACCACGCAGACATTGACATAATACTCTAAATATGACGTAATTCTCTCTCTCTCTCTCTCTCTCTCTCTCTCTCTCTCTCTCTCTCTCTCTCTCTCTCTCTCTCTCTCTCTCTCTCTCTCTCTCTCTCTCTCTCTCTCTCTCACACACACACACAAACATGCGCGCATCTCCAGGAGAAATAGATCCTCATTCGCCCTCCGGGGACATGAGGATCTATGCCTCTTTGAGATGTTTGGCGCTCTCGCGCACGCACGCACTAACACGCACACACGCATCGACGCGCTTTCAGTAGAGCATGCAAGTGACCCGTGTACTTAGTTTATGATGTACTAGGTAAAGTCAACCTGCTTTCACACAAATTATAGCAAGACTGAAATTGTACCGTGAAGACTATAATCTGGGTCAACCGACTTACCATAAACGGTTGTTTATGTCTTAAATGAGACATTCAATTACAGTATGCTCGGAGGCTCTCTTAGCCACCCCTTTAAGAAAGTATTTCGCCAAGTTTCAAGCTTGTGTGTACAGAAATATCGGAGATTCTCTTATTTACAAACATACATCATACATACATACATACATACATACATACATACATACATACATACAAACATACGCACATACGGCGCTTCTCGCCAAATGGAGTACAACAGCGATGTTAGCGTAACTAGACATGACGTAATTTTTATCTTGTTACTTCAATTGTTAGAGGTTTAGGCCTGCCCGCCTTTGACATCATGGACATGCTATTAAATTCGCCCCACCGCGACCCGTCCTAAAAAGTTAAATTTAAAAACACGACTCATGCTTTGCTCAAACGGACAGGCGAGTATGCCTACGGCCTTCACACCAGGCGACATTATAACATTACACAAAAATGTCGGTCAAACTGCTTCAGATTGGTAATAAGGAAACGATAAGCAAATAATAAGCATATGATATATGTCTATTGTTTTTGTCTACAGTATTCAAAATGCGGTAAACTCGGGATGGGGCTGGTCGTAGCGCGTTTCGTTGCATGCAAAGGACATAACAGGCGGGCGGGCCTGAGACTGTCGCAAAGAGGTGACAAGATCAGAATGACGTCACGTCTAGCTACTCTAACCTTGCTGTTGAACGTACTTTTGGCGCGAAGCGGTGTGTTTGTGTGCGTGCGTGCGTGCGTGCGTGCGTGCGTGCGTGTGTGTGTGTGTGTGTGTGTGTGTGTGTGTGTGTAGTGTGTGTGTGTGTGTGTGTGTGTAATCACGAAAATCTCCGACGTTTGCATACGTACAAGCTTGAAAATAAAGGAAATGCTTTATGCAAGCGGCGTCTAGAAGTTCTTTTGAGCATACTGAAATTAGATGATTTATTGATGAGTTAAATGTCCGTTTATAGGAAGTCGGTTGACCCACATCAGAGTCAGTAATTTTGATTATACGCACTTGAAATTTTGGCTATAGCTAGTTTCAAGAAAGACATTAGATGAGTTCCTCAGCCAGCTTTGTACCCCTTCAACTTTTTGAATAATAATTAATTAAGTTTTGCAAGATGTGGAGCTACGTTATACTCCCAACAGTCAGATCTGGAAGAGGCCGTGTGGAAGAAAACCAGTCGGCCCTGGAAGAGGCTGCGTGCCGTTCGAATGAGCGACGTGAAACTCATCAAATTCGTCACTGTGTACACGGCGTCGTGGAAGTAGCGATGCCATGACGTGAGGCTTATAGTGACGTCATTTTGCTGCTCGTGCTATTTTTCTTCCTCACGATTCCTGTCACTACTCCAGCCCGCAAATACTAATGGCCGCTAGCTTGTAGACCAAGCGCATACCAAGGCACAGCGCTTGGAGTCCCTGCTATGTTAAAAATGTGCAGGAGTGGTGGCACACAAATACCTGACAAAGGAGGAAGAAAATAAGGCCTAATATTAATGCTAAACTGTGTCCAAAGCTGTTTTGCTACCTGAAAGTACGTCGCGACTTTGAAGCAAAGCGTCACCGTTTGACGCTTGTCTTGGAATCGACCCACTCGGGACCGGACGCAATCCGGCTTAGTTTTGTAAGTTTGCGGTGGAAAAACACTTCGGTGAAATCATGAGTCATGAGACCGGCCCGTCATCGTATCCCCAGTCTAAGAATAGTAACGCGCGTGCAAACGGAAAAGAGCTCGTGCGTGCGGAATAGAAACAGCAGACGACAATAAAGATAGTAATGCGTTTTCAAATACATCTGATTGTCTGTTGTTTACCATAGTGCGTGTGTGCATGAGTGTGTGTGTAATGGCCTCTCGTGCCTACTGTGGCAGTAGCTCGTAGATCAAGCGCATACCAAGGAACAGCGCTTGGAGTCTCTGCGGCTATGTTAACAAGATGGGATGAACCATAACCCACAAAGTCCCTTCTATATGACAGTTGTCTTCGCTGTCAAGGGTCTCTACCTTTTGTCTTTGACTTGATTCTAATGTTGAAATATCTCCTTTTGAAAAAGCCTCGGAGATGTGCCAATGCGTCATAGTGAACTCTGTAAGTGGCGACTGATCTTTTACGTCACCGGTACTGTCTGACTGTTGAGGTTTTTTACTGTTTGATTTTTTTTTTTCTGAAAAGAATTAATTTTTGCTGAAGATGTTGAAAGGGTACAAAGCTGGCTAACGAACTCATCCAATGTCTTTCTCCAAACTAGCTATATCGGGTCACCTGCATGCTCTATTGAAAGAGTGACGATGTGTGTGTGTGTGTGTGTGTGTGTGTGTGTGTGTATGTGTGTGTGTGCGTGCGCGCGTGTTAGTGGGTGCATGCGCGCGCGCTCCAAACCTCCCAGAGACATAGATCCTCATGCGCCATCCGGGCGCATGAGGATCTATGCCTCTTGGAGATGCGCGCATGTCTGTGTGAGAGAGAGAGACTTCGGCGCACGCTAGAGAGAATTACGTCATATTTAGAGTATTATGTCAATGTCTGCGTGGTGACGGAGTTGCCTCTTTTACGTCACCGCCACTGTCTGACTTTCTCTAGAAAAGAATTAAAGGGGCACACCTGACCTTTTTAATGCTTCAGTTCGCAAAAAGCTTTTACTGGAATTCAGTATACACATCCACTTAGACAGTGACCACCCTATTGTCCCACCAAATGCTTTCTTGCGTCCGTTCAAAGCGAAAGAGGCCACCGGAATCTTGTGACTGAACGCATTAAAAGATTGCTTCTGATAGGCGATGGTAGCTGACGTCATAACCATTCTATACGACCTTAGGTCATCTGCATGATTATAACCAATCAGAGACAAGAGTGGCGGATGAACCAGCGAAGAAAAAAAAAAAGGAGTCAGTCGACTCGCGCCGGCCGACAATGACAGACTCGGAATTGAAGAGAAAAAAGAGGAAGAGAGACAACATACCCCTAAATAGAATTGACATCGCCCATCCGGAATTTGTCGCTTTCTGCTATGTGAATCAGTAAGTAATCTACGGTCTTTGTCGATTTTCATATAGTTCCGCGAACGCTAGTGATTTTTCAGAATTCATGATCTTCAGTAGGATTTATCTCTTACTGATTTTGCAAGATTTTAAACCTGTTTTAGCATAAAGTTACGAGCTAGTTATCAGATTTTATGCTGCAAGGATCTGAAAACTACGGTGTGTACGGTGTGTGTCAAAATTGCGGCACATCGCTGGTCGTGACACGTTTTTGTCTGTGAGGGCTCTCATTCACTCGATTCACAGAGGTAGTGTTTCTGCTGCGATGATGCATTTGTCGTTTCGAGAGATGCTTTCAGTTACGTAGACTTCGATGTGTGAGATGATGAAATTGCAGTGCAGAAAGTGGGTATAAATACCACTGTTCTGTTTCGTGTTTCCGAGGGGATAAAGGATCAAAGGTCAAACTAGGCACCGTGGACGCTGGCTCAGTCGCTTGGCGCTGAGACTGAGTCGAACAAGCCACGACCCCGGCCGTGCACTGACGATGCAGCACGATCGTTACTAGTAGTAGGTTAAGCGGAACCCGCATCAGTTGTGATTTTGACAGGATAGCGAGTATGGAAGGTTTATTCTACATTCTCGTGGAAAATTGTGTCAAAGGGATGCCGGAGAACATCAGTACATGTGTACACTGACACGTGTGTACATCACACCGATGACCTCGTGACCTGCTGTATTGATCGGGTTCTTCCTTGCGACGTAGGCTAGTACTGAAATATGCACATATTCAAAACGAGGCCGATGCAGATGATACTCTGCGCTCTCGTGTACACAAACTTGAGCCGATTTTCAATTGGGATAAAGCGCCTATTTAATGCGCTGATTGTTTATTATTATTATTATTACATTTTCATCAATGTTTACAAATATAACCTGTGTGTGTATTTTTCTTGTTATTACTAAAGACAAATAAAAGTTTTTACATTCAGCCCTGTTTTGTTTTTTTGTTTGTTTGTTTTTGTTGTTGTTTTTTTAGTTGTTGTTTTTTTTGTTGTTAATTGTGTACTTTTAGCAATTTCACCTACCAAAAAACCCCAAACATTTAAAGCAATTTTTGGCTTGCGTGCGAAGCAAAAGTGAGTCTATGTTTTGGGCCAGTGGTCGTCTGTCCGTCGTCCGTCGTCCCACGTCCGTCGTCCGTCCGCAGTCGTCCGTGGTAAACCTTAACGTTGGCATTTCTCCGAGACTATTCAAGCCATAGTCTTCAAACTTGGCTCAAGGGTACTTTGCGGCAAGACCTTTCTCAACATACCAATTTCAGTGACTTCTCACAAAGGGCAAGGTCACAGGGGATCAGGAAATAGATTAAAAAATAGCCATATTTTGACAAAAATTTATTTTTCTCAAATACTATTCACAACTTCAAACCCAAACTTGGTACAAAGGTACCTGATGGTAAGACCTTTCTATGCATACTAATTTGGTTGACCACTGGGAAAAGGTCAAGGGTCACATGAGATCAGAAAATAGGTCTAAAATAGTCATATTTTGACAGAAGATGGGTTTTCGAAAATACTATTCACAACTTCAAACCCAAACTTGGTACAGAGATACCTGATGGTAAGACCTATCTATGCATACTAATTTGAATGACCCATCGGAAAGGTCAGGGTCAAGGGTCACAAGAGATCGGCAAATGTCTGTAAAATGCCAATTTTTGATAGAATTGTAGTTATTATCAACATTTTTGCAAACTTTTCAATCAAATTTGACACAAAGGTAATAAAGGTAAGGTGATAAGACCTTGCTATGCATATTAATTTAGTCGACTCATCGCAAAGGTCAAGGGTCACGGCGGTTGACAAATTTTGAGAAAACATAGATTTTGCTGGTACAGAAGCCAGCCCTTTACTTTTTGTCACAAAGGTCACACATATGTAAATCGGTCATACACGTGAGCCATAAGGGCTTTGCCTTTCTTGTTAATGTTTGGCACACGATCCTTGTGACGACTTTTGGCAATAAATGTGTCTAAGATAAAAACACAGATTCGGCTACACACACAGGCGGGGAGATGTGTGTGGGGTGGGTGTAAGTAATAAGTAATAAGCGCATTAAATAGGCGCTTTATCCCAATTGAAAATCGGCTCAAAGCGCCGCCGCGAACTGAACCCAACAAGTACGCTCACGTGAATCACGCGCATTCACTCACACACTGTACATATACACAGAACATTCACGTGGTGCTAAGGGCAAGCTCAAGCGAGCTACTGTAGTTTTTGGAAATTCAAAATCGTTTGTATTTGAAATTTGATTAAGTGGGCTGAAACTGATACCAAAGTCGTGGGGGAGGAAGAGCCGGAGTACCCGGAGAAAGAACCCCCGACGGTCCGCCCGAATTAACGGTGACACTTACTAGAGGAGAAAAATCCGACGGGTGTGTGTGTGTGGGGGGGGGGGGTGAGAGGGGGGGGGGGGCAACACAAGGCCGGCTTAGGCACTGCACAACTTGTAAAAGAAAGATCGATTCTAGTAAAAACACTTCCAAAAAGTCGTTGTATGAATAAATCAAATTACATTCCACCTGACCTCAAGTTACACAAAATAAATCACTCGTGCTGGGCTCGATACAGCTGGCAGTCAATCACTCGTGCTGAGCTCGACACAACTGGCAGTAAATCAGTCACTCGTGCTGGGCTCGGTACAACTGCCAGTTTACGTGTGGAACTGAGCACTCGGGAGTTATTTTGCGTCAACGGAAGGTCAGGCATAACTTAATCCCATCCCTGCCACTGGACACTTAATTTGTTTCCGAAATTAGTTGTTCATTCAACGACCAGAACAGCGGCGTCCAGGGAACATGGATACAAGTTGGTCTCAGCAAGAGGCATAGATCTATGTCTCTTGACTCTGGACCGTGTTACAGTTATCTCGGCAGGTAAGGGGTTAATCTCTATAATGTCTATCCCGCTACTGTGTACATACACGCTATGGGGAATGGCAGACCAGTCATGATAGTTCAAGGCTCAGATTGTGTAAGATCAGTTTGGCTTGTCATTTTCCCTTTTGAATCAGAAGTACAAGTATCTTCCTCCTCCCCCCTTGGAGAGTGTGCCCCCCCCCCCCTTTCCACACACACACCCCCATCCCGCCCTTTGAGAGTGTGGAACACCCCCTCCCCCTTCCTTGTTTGGATAATCTCCTCCCTCCCCTCATCGTTTGATTTGTTCGGTCAGTGAAAAGGTCCGCTCAGTCACCCCCCCCCCCCCACAAACACACACACACACACACACACACACACACACACACACACACACACACACACACACACACACACACACACTCTCATCCCAGACGTTCGATATTGTCGGCCGGTGAAAACAGACTATAATCACATGAATAATGGAATCTATTAGACTAATTAAAATGTCAATGAATACTAATGGAATCCATTACTAACTGCCATCTGCTATCAGACATATCAGAATTGTTCACGCTCTTTACACTTTTCTCATTGGCCTGGCTCTATTCGATATTTTCTGGTCGTCCGTTCTCAAGGCAACGGGAGTCCCCGTGTCGTACGTTACCAAGGTGACATGTGATAAGCAGACGCCCTTATTAAATGTTACGATGACAACGTTACTCGCTGAGCAAAGCGCTCTCCCCCAAATTAATCTTTGGCCAATCACATTTCTCAGAACAAACATACCCTAATCTTCATTCAGTTAAACCTCTAAACAAAAATATGTCAATAAAATGTATGGGGCTACTAAAAAAAAAAGAACTATATGTAGGTGTTCTGTGATACCGCTGGTACCAGTTTCATACAAAACATAACTGAATAATTGCATAAGTTAGATAATATCAACGACAGGAAAATTCAAATGAAGCGAAGGCCCTATCACCTACTGACAGCATTCGAAACGGCGAAGAAACAAAAAGTTTGATAAATAAAAAATTGAGGGGGTTAAGCAACAAAATAGATAAATACACGCATTGCGTTCAGACTATATTACCAATTTCATACAAAAGAATGACTGAAAATGTGTTTAATTTTTTTTTTAATACCTGAGAGAGAAATTCCAGGCGAATGCAGTTCGCTCGAGGTAGCTGACTGATAGTCGGAAGTATGGAGATTTACGTCACCTGAATCGCTAAAGTTTGGAGTCCTTTCAATGGTACACTTCACACTTATACTTTTTACAGTTGAAGACAAAATTGTTGTATTACGAGTTAGGCTTTGCTAGTGGTTCTTGTCGCCTCTCGGGTCCGGTTAGGGGGGTCAGTGTTGGAGGTAAGAGTCGAGGGCTAAAGCCGAACCACAAGAACCACTGGCAAAGTCTAACTCGTAATGCAACTAATAATGTCAGACTAGAAAAAGAGTGGGTGAGGAAGGTGTCCAACGTTTTAGAGTAAGCAGTAACGCCATGAAAAGTGCATTCTCCTGCAAATTCAACTTACGGGCACCATATTTTGGGCACAGCTAGCCGTCAATACCTTATTGGTAAAACCAGTAGGATGTCATCGAGAGTTTGCCTTGGAACCGTCAAAAGAAATCGTTTGTGACATCATCTCTTGAATAACCATTTTACCACTATTACGTTTTAACCGCAGCTAAATCGCATCATTTAGAAGTTAGAAACATTTAGTTTTCGATTTTGATAAGTTTGATTATAGTGGAATATGATGATTGCTGACATGAATACCAATGACGCATAGCCGCCATTTTTAAGATGGAGAGAGAGAGAGGGAGGGAGAGAGAGAGAGAGAGAGAGAGAGAGAGAGAGAGAGAGAGAGAGAGAGAGAGAGAGAGAGAGAGAGAGTTATTTAGTTAGTTATTTGGGTTTAACGCCGAGCAGTCGGCAAGACTTAGGTAGTGGCAGCCTCGCCAGTAGGCTACCATCAAGCATAAAATCGCTGCATTTTGTGCCAACTTCAACTCAAATTTATCATGCATCTACTGCACCGATTGTTTTCATTCTTATGTCAAAATAATATACGTCCTTTCCTCTTTCCAATGATGATAATATGATATATGTTTTGTTTGTGTGAAAAAACTGAAAAAATAAACTTTAAAGCATGTGTTTCGGCTTGCGCGAGCCGCAAGCTGACTTCCCGGCGTTTGCTTCGCGTAAGCGCCTACACGATCCCTCCATTCAACAAGCCAGCAGATTTACCACACACACGCTACACAGCTATATTTAGTATCAAAATGTGGGTCATGATGTCAGCTTCAAACTGGTATAAGGTGTTTGGTGATTTTTGTATACACACATGAAATATTGTAGTTTTTCCACAAAAATAAGAACAAATTTTCGTTTTTTTAGCAAAACAGAACGTATAAAAACACACATCTGGGTACCATTTTGTAGAGGAACGTCAAATCTATCGAATGGTGTTAGAGGCTAAATTATGCAAATGTGGTGGAAAATCTGCTTGAGGAATTTCCCACATCACGTTACGCGCGACTTCAATTCAAAATGGCGACGACTGAAGACGAACCGGTACTTCCACTTTCGAGGAAATTGCAAGAAAACTACGTAAGTAAAAGCTTAATCGCTTTGCAGATTTATGCTATATTGTCATTTGTATGGTTTAGAAACTATTTCGTTTATTATTCTTCGGAATTCTTGCATACACATCCTTCTATCACTGCGTTTAGCCTCATTGATCATCGCATCTTTCTTTGGATGGAAAGTGCCATTGAATATAGGAAAATACTTCACTACAGAAGTCAGTTAGCTTTATTAGCTGCTTAGTAATGTATTTGTAAATGCATTTATCACTTTCCTATTTAATTTCAAACGTCGATGCTCCTCTGTTATGGTTATATTCAAGTTTAACTGTCGGGCATCGAAGCGAGTGATAAAGCCAGGGGCAGATAATTTGATGAGCGACTATGCGACATTGACAAAATAGGTCTCAGAGCGGCCAGTATTTCATCATTTCTCTTCGTTTTTTTTGTTGAGATAAATAATTAGTCACACTCAGCATGATCAAAATACCCTGCTTTTTATTTTTCTTTACTCTAGGCCTAATTAAATCTTCCTCCTCAAAAGATGTTTAAGGTAAACAATGACAATAGTACTGTTTGTGTAAAGAGCCATACTCTAAGTCATCATGATGTTGATAGTGAACCGCCAGTATTATTTAACTGATTAACATTATATTTAACAAAACAACCTCCAGTATTTTTAAACTGATTAACATTATATTTAACTAAACAACCTCCTTTGTTTTAGGTGGTGATGAGGCGTACACTGTACTCAAGAAAGTCTTCCTAGCCAAAGGGAGGGGGAGGCGCCATGACCTGCCCACCTTCAGTGCACTTGATAACTCACTTCAAGTTTATCTTCTGAATGAAGAGTGTGACAAGACTTTTGATGACGCACCAGCATTTTTTTGGAACCTTTTTCCGGACTTGACAGAGAGTCGTCTGAGATGTTTGGTGCCTGAGACAAAGCTAAACTGGGAAAAGCAGAACACTATACAACTGCAAGAGGATTTTATGAAGAAGCGTCATGACACGACGTGTAGGACCACACCTACACCAACTTGGCATCACCAGACAGCAACTTTTGACAGGCGATTGCCACCTGGCATCACTACAGTCGCCAACAAAAGGCTTACTTCTTGACCTGGAGTCATTTAGAAAATGCGAAGGCTCTAAATTCGAAATGATGTGTAGGTGGTGGTTCAGATTGACCCAGCAGACTGTGACCGCTGCAGCAATGAGGAGGAGGGTTGTAAAAGTGTGCAACTTTAAGAATCGACTCATTCGCTGAAAAAGGGGAATGTAGATTCGTTTTGGGCGGAAACACTGGATTCTAGCATTGTGGCAGCGTTTAATCCAGCAGAACTAGGTAACACCACCACGACATTGGATTCTGAAAGAAAAGGCATGACACTGACCATTCAGCAGTTGGGGAAGGAGCTGACCAGTGTGGGGCATCGCATTAAAAAAGTGGAGCAGGAAAATCAAACACTTAATATCAAGTTTCAGGCTGAAATGAGGACTTTGCAGCAAGTTTTAACCAAAAGGACACATCAGCTGAGTCTTGTTAAAGTGAGATTAGAGGGACTCCAGATCAACCACGACAGCATCACAGCTCGCTTGAGACAGTATACGAAAGGGACACTTTCCAGAAACTAAACCATACGGCAAACAAAGTGATGAAGCTTCAAGAAAGTGTCGATGATGCAACTACTTTTGCCGCAAACATCGGAGACCATTACCAACATTTCAAAAACACTCTGCTGTAGTGTGCATTTTTGTTCAGTGCTGATTGCATTGCTCAAGCAGTGAGCTGGTTTCATTGGTCCTTACATCTGTCCTTTGACTGTGCAGACTGTCTCGCAAGGTTCAGATCAAGCCGAGCTGCTATTTTAGACATATATATTCATCAATATAATTATGACGTACATTATTTCCAGGTGTCTCTTTACATCTTTTTTTCTGTTCATAATCATAACTGAATATCCTTTTTTTCCTCTGTGCTAAATGGCCTCAAAATCTGCATACTGGTTAAAGTTTTTCAGTCATATTTGTGCTTTCAACATGTTGTTGATGATACTTTTATTTTATTTGTAGCATGTTCAACATGAATGACATGATGTATGAAAGTGATTTTCTCTAATATTGCAGCAGAATATATATTCTGACTTGTGTCCAAACCGCATGAAAATCCATCAAGGCGTTCAGAAGTTATGCTAATTTTTGTGTTGTGCGTCGTTGCTCATGTCCGCGGCATGTCATTTTGAGCATTTTCTGGACTTTGGCACATTCTATCAGAACGGTTTATGTATATTACAGTCTGAAAAAAAATAGGCTTACTTTTTGTATATATATTTGTTAAAATCATCTCACAAAAGGTTATTTTAAGCGAAAGATTGTTCACAATATGGTCACAAAGTTGGACTTCTGTGCAATGTCAGCTCGGCTCCGATTTATTTTTTTCCATTTTTAGCAACTCGTTGCACATCATTGTACTGCATTATGGTTTTCATATTTGTTTCTGATACTTTCCTGATAATACAGATTGTGAAATAAAAAGATGAAGCCTGTATCTTCTTAAGTGTCTCTGTATCCCTTGTCTGAAAATGGCTTTTCATTAGGTTGGCGGGCCACGGACGAAAGCCTAAAAGTTTAAAATGTCGTATCTCAGGAACTAATCAACATATTTACAAAATCTTTTTTGCTGTTTGTTTGTTTCTTAATGCTCTATTAATAAAACAATGTAAGAAAGGTCTCAAGTTATAATGAAATTTTGGCTGCCACTACAGTAAAAGAAAGGTCTGAAGACAAGATGTAAATATATATTTTAAAAAAAAAAATTATCACTCAAACGGTTCTAGAGGCACAATGCTGGTTAACGAAGTCATTCATTATCTCCCTTTTATCTAGCTATACACAAAATATCTAGTCCAAATAAGAAAAATTACGGACTCCAGTGTGGATCAACCGGTTTTTGTGAAACGGCCATTTTCTCGGCCAATGAGCATCTTAATAAATAAAAAATTAATAAAAGGTCTCGAGATAATTCTTTCAGGGACAATATCTTAAAATTTCAAGCTTGTCCGTCCTCAAACGCGGGCTCTAATCGCTGTCACACACACACACACACACACACACACACACACACACACACACACACACACACACACACACACACACACACACACACACACACACACACACACACACGCACACACACACACACACACACACATACACACTCTAGCATGAGCAAGGTTTGCATAGCTAGACGTGACGTCATTTTTATCTTGTTACTTATTTGCCAAAATTTCTGCCCCGCACGCCAAAAACGTCATGTGCATGCTCCGCGGAATGCGCTCCGACTAGCCCCATTTCATAGTCTACCGTATTTTTTTTTTTTTTTCTCTGACTCGGCCAAGAACCTCGGCGTCATCCTCGATTCCTCTCTGTCCATGACCAGCTTCGTCTCCGCCACGGCCCAGGCATGCTATTTCCACCTCCGCCGCATCAGTCAGATCAGAAAATACCTCACTACCGAAGCTGCCACCAAACTTGCTGTCTCTCTCATCTTATCTCGCATCGACTACTGCAACTCTCTCCTTTCCGGCCTCCCTCACTCCACCACTTTCACTCTCCAACGCGTCCAGAACTACGCTGCCCGCCTCGTCCTCAGAAAGAAAAAATCCGACCACATCACTCCCTGCTCAAACTCCTTCACTGGCTCCCCATCCCCCAACGCATCCAATACAAAATTCTGTCTCTCTGTTACAAATCCCTGAACAACTGCGCTCCTGCCTATCTCTCCAACTTACTTCACCCCTACACACCTTCCCTCTCCCTCCGCTCTGCCTCCGACCCTCTCCGCCTCCACATTCCTCGCACCAAACTCAACACTTTCGGCCCCCGCTCCTTCTCCGTCTACGGTCCATCCACCTGGAACACTCTCCCACTCTCTCTCCGTCAGAAACACTCTCTCTCCTCCTTCCAGTCCGCCCTCAAAACTCACCTCTTTCAACAGTTTTAGCACTATATCACCACACTCCCCACCCCAAGCTGACCGTCGTAATGTATTTCACTATTTGTGGTACGTGAGTCATTGTCTAAAGCGTGCGCATGCGTGCGCGAGTTGTGAGTGCGCGCTTAGAGTTATAATTATTATAAGATAAGCGCATTATAAATACCGTAATTATTATTATTATAATAGCACAGTCAAGGGAGAGATCTGTGCATTATCGACCAATGATCATATTGTGTCTAGTCAAATCACGTTTCCTTTCATTTAAGAAACACGCTCTGCATTCCCTGACAGCGATGGGGTTAAAGTGTGCTAAACATACTGTGAAGTTTACCTCAAAACCCAACTTTACATAAATTGGGAAAACAGAACTTTACATAAACTGGGAAATCATAACTGTAATTAAACTGAGCCCATCAGAAGATCCGCCTCGACAAATAAACAATTAGAAAATTCACAATGATGGGTTTTGTGACTGAGGGTTGAACTCATTCAGAGGTCAGTTTTCCCAGGTAAAATGCAGCGTACGTTCGGCGCGTTTTTAAAGCAAGAGATATACAATCTCATGAACTCGTGATGCAGCCAGGACTCGTAGGAATCTCAGTGTGACATATGGGAGAATGAAAAGGGCAGGGGCCAGTTGCATGAGCGAGCTTAGTCCTGCACCAGCCACTAAGTTTGCTTAGTGGCTGGTGCAGGACTAAGCTCGCTCATGCAAATAGCGGCGCACCTTGCTTAGTGGCTGTTGCAGGACTAAACTCGCTCATTGTCGCAAGTGTAAGGAAAAGTCACTGATTAAAAGTTATTTTAGTCGTAGTAACTGACACAAAGACAAATTCCAATATTTTTATTCTTTTTTCTTTTTTTGCTTGTATGGAAACTTAGGGCAATAAACTATCTTATCTTATCTTATCTTATCTTATTATCACAAAATGCACATCTGTGACGAGTGACGTCACCTAAAAGCTGTCATGTGCACCTGGCAGTGTTTAGCTCACTGGGGACTTTAACCCTCTGGCTGTCGGTAGCGGTTTTTGTCGCGATGATTCCTACAGGGTTACATGGTAAAGATGCAAACGGATTGTCTCCCTTGAGACTCCCATGGATTTTGCTGACCATTGCTGTTTAATAGTTTGACGTGTTTTGTACCTTGTCATATCCTGGAAAAAGACGGGCGTGTTGAATAATAGTGTAACCGGGTCATCCGCCGGTTACTGATTTGTATGTTTATTTGTTTTGTTTTTTGTTCGGCATATTTTCATTCGGGTCACTTTGGTGACTCTCTGCATGAATTTGCTCTTTTCTCCTACCCGCCACCCCCCCCCCCCCTTTTTGTGTGTGTGTGTGTGTGTGCGTGGCCTAGTCTGCACACGTGTGCTCTGTTCTTTCTCTTCTCTATGTCACTCTTCCCTCTATTGTTCACCTGTCATCACTTAGTAGCCTGGGGGCAGTGTAGGTAACTCTTACACCGGCCCTGATTGCCGCCCTTGTTTCTATTTTTACCACCAAGGGCCAGATGACTAATTTAGTATGGCCAATCAAGGCCGGTGTAAGAGTTACCTACACTGCCCCCAATTTAGCATGGCCAATCCCACAACACACCCTCTAAACGATGAATTTCGACATTTGGCATTGTATTTACATCATAAAGCTCTCAGTACACAAAGGACCCATAGTAATACTGTCAGCAGTATCTGTTGCAGACAGTTTTCTGACTGTGTTGAGATGTTTGATCCTGGGGAAAATAACTTTATTTTTTACTAAAGAAGCTGGATAACGAACTCATCTAATGTCTTTATCCAAACTAGCTATATCCAAAATTTCAAGTAAATACTATGCTCACAAACCAGATAGGTGAGGCTAGCGCTGGCAGAATCCGGCGCTGAGTGATTCTTCTTGGTTTGTGTACAAGTAAATACTATGATAACAAAAATTACGGACTCTAATCTGGGTCAACCGAATTCTTATGAAATGAGACATTCAGCTACAATATGCTCGGAGGCTCTCTTTGCCACCTATTTAAGAAAGTATTTCGCCAAGTTTCAAGCTTGTGTGTTCAGAAATATCGGAGATTCTCTTGTTTACATACATACGCACACACATACATACATACATACATACATACTGACATACATACATACGCACATACGGCGCTTCGCGCCAAATGTACGTTCAGCAGCGAGGTTAGCGTAACTAGAAATAACGTAATTTTTACCATGTTACTTCAATTGTGAGAGGTTTAGGCCTGCCCGCCTCTGACATCTTGGATCTGTAAATAGAAGGAACTTAAAAACGTGTAGGAGTCGTAGCCCGGCGCTAAACGACAGAAATATGTTGTTTAAAAAGAATAATTTTAAAAAAAAGAAGGAACCATAGAAGTCACCCACCTGGAGCTCCTATGCCACCATAAACTCATGCACAGGCCATGTCAGCTACTGCGACGTGAAAGATTTCACTGATGATCTCCCGCCATTTTATCCACAAGAAATTAAAGAATTAGGGCGGATAAATGGATTCCACGTCATTAGCATAATTATAATGATGCTAACAATAAAAATTTACGTCACTCGACAGCAAGATGACGTCATATTCTTTTTCATTATTCCGTTGACGCCTCATCCGATGACAGTACATATGAAAACACTGTTCTCCTTGAGAAGGCTCTTTACGGGATAAAAAAAATAATAATATAATACTAAGTAGTTCTGCACCACCAGCTAATACTTTTACCAAGACAAAACTGCGGCGGAGATAAAAGCATCACGTGTTCAAAAATGGAAAAAAAAAAAAAAATTCTCGGTCTAACGACGAAACAACCTAACCGTAGCAACGGATCCGTTCCAATTCTAGTGTGCGCCATGATATCTGAAGGGAACTTAGGTGTTAGGAAAGCGACAGGATCCAAAATATCTTATGCGTCACCGTCAAATCATCCGGTAAGTAAACTCATTCGCGGCACTGAGCCGCATCCGGATGCGCGTCATTACTGAGCCGCGCATCCGAATGCGGCTGGCCGCGAATGAGTTAATGCGCCAAGGAATCTTTGCGGTTGGATTCGGGACCTCGGTTCTAGAACCCCCCCCCCCCCACCCCCCTCAAATAACTGAAGCCACGGACGGGGTAAACTCATGGCGGGAAGCACCGTGTGCCCCGTCTTTATCCGCGTGCGCCGGTGTGTGTTGATCAGAGTTTGGCTTATAGAGAAGGGAAATAGATGAGAAGGATAAGCTTAAAAATATGAACAACTCTGAATGTTCCTTTTAAAAAAAAAACGCATGTGAGCTTCAAACAGTACGGTAGACTATGGGATGAAATCCTCTTCTTGTTCTATTATAATTATCATTACATGTAAAGAAAAGGGGAGACTGCCAGTGCCAATATTTTAGGAAGATTACAAAGTAAAGTAGGTAAAGGCACTGTCAGGGGAGAGAAGTGTGCATGATCGACCAGTGATCATAGACCTACTTGGTCAAAGCACAAAAAATTGGTCCCTTGAGGGACCTAGATTTAAATTTCCATGCACCAAGGGGCTGGAACAGTGGGATATGTGATACGCCCCCCTTCGGGGGTAGGGGGTGGGTGGGGGATGGGGGGGGGGGTGGGCTTCCATATGCATTGCTTTCCAGTCACTTTCTTAGCGCACCCCCTCTTTCCTATCTTTTCTTTTTTGTGCTTTGACCAAGTAGATCTATGATCACTGGTCGATCATGCACACTTCTCTCCCCTGACAGTGCCTTTACCTACTTTACTTTGTAATCTATCAGTACATGTATTACCTATCTGCACTCTGTTCCATACCTGATCGTAAATGCGTGGCAAATTCAGTCGCTGGTCATAGTCTCTGTTGCTGCTTCATTATATTTATCGCCTCTTTGATTTTACGTGTTTTATCCCCGTTTTTTTGTTTTGTTTTTGTTTGTTTCTTTATTTCTTTGTTTGTTTGTTGTCAGTAGGCGCCAAGCTATTCTGACACTACCCTTAAACAATCATGGTTGATCTGGTTCCAGAGCTCTGACGTACTCCTCAAAGGCCAAAGGACATTAAAAGGACAGTGAAAAAAACAAATACAAAGATTACCAATTTTTACTGAAGTCCCTTCTATTTATAGAAGGGACTTTTTAGGACGGTTCGCGGTGGGGCGAATTTAATAGCATGTCCATGATGTCAAAGACGGGCAGGCTAAACCTCTAACAATTGAAGTAACAATATAAAAATTACGTCATGTCTAGTTACGCTAACCTCGCTGCTGAACGTACATTTGGCGCGAAGCGCCGTATGTGCGTACGTATGTGTGTGCGTATGTATGTAAACAAGAGAATCTCCGATATTTCTGTACACACAAGCTTCAAAATTGGCGAAATACTTTCGTAAGTAGGTGGCTAAGAGAGCCTCCGAGCATATTGTAATTCAATGTCTCATTGAAGACATAAACTTACCGTTTATAGGAAGTCGGTTGACCCATAGAGTCCCGCGTAAATGCATATAGCTAGTTTGGAGAAAGACATTGGATGAGTTCGTTAGCCAGCTTTGTATCCTTTCAACTTCTTCAGTAAAACTAATTCTTTTCAGAAAAAATTAAAACAATATAAAACCTTTACTTCTAGAGAAAGTCAGACAGTGGCGGTGACGTAAAAGAGGCAGCTCCGTCACCACGCAGACACTGACATAATACTCTAAATATGACGTCATTCTCGCTCGCGCGCGTCTCTCTCTCTCTCTCTCTCTCTCTCTCTCTCTCTCTCTCTCTCTCTCTCTCTCTCTCTCTCTCTCTCTCTCTCTCTCTCTCTCTCTCTCTCTCACACACACACACACACACACAAACAGGCGCGCATCTCCAGGAGGCAGGAGGAATAGATCCTCATGCGCCTTCTAGGTCTCTATGCCTCTTGCTGATGTTTGGAGGGCGCGTGCAATTCTCTGCTTTTTGGTCTTCCATCTGAGCAGATTATTTTGAACTCGCTGAAGGCGGGTAATCTGCTCAGATGGAAGACCAAAAAGCAGAGAATTGCAGTAGTCAAGACGGCTCGTGACTAAAGCATTCACTAACTTTGCAGTGGCAGATTCAGAAAGACTGTGTCGGACAGATGCGATGCGTCTCAGAGAGTATGAAGCACCACGACAGATTATCAAAATATCAAACCACGGGAGGGGTGGGGGGGGGGGGGGGCAAACACCCCAGACTTTGTTATAGCATTTTAAAGAATTTTGGGTCTGGGGAGGGGGGTCCGGAACCCCTGTAACCCCCCCCCCCCAGATCCGCCCCCTCCCCAAAACACACACGCACGCACACACACACACACTCACTCACGCACACACGCACGGTTTACAGTTTGTCTTCTGAAAGTATACATCAGATAATCACGTACATGTTCTGGCACATTTTTCTGCGCTGCCCTTGCAGGGCAATTATTTGCCTTTTAGCACATCATTCATGAAAACAAACACACGCGTCATCATGTGAGCTTGTCTAAATAGGGAACGTTACGGCCACCAGCCATATGGTCCAGAATGTGAGACCAGCACATTACAATATACGTAGTTCCTTTGTGAAACTGTTAACCCCTTCACTGCCCAGAAACATTGCCCAACTGCAATAGGCATAGATCCTCATGAGCCCCCGCAGTTGCGGGGGCTCATGAGGATCTATGCCTCTTGCTGAGGCCAACTTGTGTCTATGTTCCGTTGCTGACTGTGGCTTTTGGTCGTTTAATAAACACAGATTTCAGAAACAAACTTTGTGTCCAGTGGTAGAGACAGGGAAGTGGTTAAAAACGTTTAAATTGTGCTCTCAAATTGACACGAATGTTGTGCGCAGTGTTTTACCTCTCAAAGCTTTCTCTCTGCCGCTTCCGGGTGTGTTTTGATTGCTAAATTTAATTTGCCGATACAACGGTTTCGCAATGCTGCTTTGCCTCAGCTAAAACTTGTCAAGTATCCTACTTTCCACAATCTATGTGATTAGGCATCCTTGCGAGCATCTGTGGAACTTTCCTAGCGACGTCAAAACTGAAGAAGGGAAGGGCAAACGAGTTGTTCATGTGTCTACACACAAACTTCACGAGTTAAGATGGCCATTCACTTTTGCCCATCTGTATTGTAAGACATATTAACCCATTCAGCCCTGACGCACTCACAGCAGGAGATGAGTCGACCATGATAATTCAAGGGTAGTGCCAGATTAGCTTGGCTCCTGTCGGCGCCAAGTTAATCTGGCACTACGGCCCTTGAATTATCATGGTCGATCCATCTCCTGCAACAGGTGCATAGCCATTAGATGGCGCCTCCAAAATTTGGGAAATACATGCGCCGGGCTGAATGAGTTAAAGGAGATATGGCGAACTGTTAACCCGTGTTGCCTGGAGCAGGTCTCCTTAACGCGCCACGGGTTGAAATCGGCCTTGATGTTTGGGCGTTGTCCTCTGAAGGCTGCACTACATTTCAGGAAACAGATCGACCATGATCGTGGTCACGACGCCGACGCCGATAATTTACAGTTCGCCATATTTTATTTCTCTTTTAAAAGAAATATTACCTTTATCTGATGATAAAGAAATGTTAATGGTCAAATATAGTAACGCAATTGATTTCTAAGAGAGAGAGAGAGAGAGAGAGAGAGAGAGTACTCACCGGCCGTCGCACACTCCGCGACATCCAGTTGCTTCTTCCATCTCAGCTGGCCGCCGGTTGCACATAACTGTAGTGGCTGTCGGACATGCTCCTACTAGTACCTGCCTACACTTAGTGCTGCTCCAGGGGCCAAGTGCGCTACAGATTGGTCGAATCCGCCCTGGCTTCAGTCCAGCGATGACTGAAGTGTGAATAACCAACAAGGGAAGAAGCTTACTTATGGGGAAAAAACTAGAGCAAGATAGGTGGGGGAGGGGGGTTGGGGGGGGGGGGATACGTACTTTCTTACATTTTAGTGTGGTCGACTCACGGTGACTCGGCAGTGTCCTTTCACCGTGCCGACTACCAGCAAGGCAGAACAGAAATGTCACTGCCCAGCGAAAATCCCAACAATGATGATGATGAGCTTGAACAGGGACGGGGACTTCCAACTCTCGTTGATTTCGTCCGGGGGGGTGGGGGGTGGGTGGGCCAGGGGGTTGGGGGGGAGGTTGTCTCGCTGTCTGTTTGCCGCTCCGTCGCGCAGCTGGCTGGTGGTGCTGCCGGGGCCGGGTGGTTGATGGTACAGGAGGTGGGTGGTGTGGCCGGGGAACCGTAGCTATCGCCAGGCTGGTGGGTGGTGGAACGTCAACCACTCCAGAAGGTGTTGTAGGAGTGGTGGCGGTGGTGGTGGAGTCGGCCGGGGACACCGTGGCCGGATGAAGTAGGGTCTGGGGATGTAGGGTGGTGGTGGCGGCAGCCAATCAATTCTTGGTCGAGGGGCCGGGCGCTGACGTGGACAGGGTGGATGGCGGTGTTCGGGTAGCAGGCGGAGGTGCGGAGGCGGCGTGGCGAGGAGTGGTGGGCGCTGTTTTCTGACGCTTTTTGGAGGTCGGTGGCGTCTTCTTGTTTTTGGTGGCGGGCCGGCGACTGGTCCGTTGCCCGTCGGTGGTGGCTGGAGTTGAGGGGGCGGGTCCGTGCCCATGTCTTGTGTGGTTGGTGTTGGTGGGGCCTCGGTTGAGGTGTCTTTCTCCTGGGTTGCAGGTGGTGTGGTGCCGGTCTTCTTATTTGCTGTCTGTGGAGGGTCGGTCGTAGCTTGACTCTCCGTTTCTGCAGTGTGGGTGGTGGCCTGGCTGGCCGTTTCCTTCTTGGTAGGAGGTTGGAGGTCTTTGATGGCACCCGAGTGCACCAGCCACCGGGCGGCGACTAGTGCTCGCTGGTACGGGGTGCCATCAATCGCCGTGATGACTGGTGTGGCATCTTGGAGTACGAGTACCAGCTCGTCGAAGTCGATTTCCCTGAGCCGAGTCGCCCCCTCCTCCAGCGAAGCCGGCCGCTCCCGAGTTAATTGTTCGGGGATGACGACCGGCGGTGGGGAGCATGGGGACTCGGCCCACGACGAAAGCTCCGAAGAGGGCTCCTCTTCTAGTTCTGGTGTTGGCGACGATGATTGGGGGCGGGCAGGGCTCGCCTCTTCTTCGTTGGTTGCTGGACTACGCATTCGGTCCAGGAAAGCGTCCATCTGCGGGAACATTTCCCTTGGTGGTGTTGGTGGGGGGCCGGCGGAATCGCTGAAACGTTTCCCTCATTCTTCTGTCAAAATCCCAACAAAGAAAGAAACACGCTTAAATAGGGCAATAGACCACTGTAGAGCTCCGCTGCCATGATGAATCTGATTTCCCGCAAGCGCACCCAATACTTCGAAAATATGGAGTAAAGAGACGACTACCTGCGCTACGTCAGTGCAGCCTAGTTGCGTTGTCGATCTCTAGCTTCCTAATGCACAAAAGGCCATCAGACCGACGTCGGCCCGATGGTCTTTTGCGCTTTGGTTACGTCTGTGGAACCTAGACGCACTACTGAAAAGCACTGACACCACGCAATGCTAGCAGCCTCGACCTTTCCTCGAAAAAAATACTGGGCCAGGCCAGTGCTGTTGAAGTCCTCGATGAAAGTACCATTACGCATAATGACACATTTCAGCACCATTTGTGTTTGTTATGCCTTGTCGACACACCTAATTAACAGCAGTTTGGACGAGGAGCAAAAGCACACGCGTAATCGCACTTATTTATTCTGCGCAGCCGTTAGCGTGTCGATCTATTTTTAGCTTTTTCTCGTACTGATGACCTTGTATTTCTAGAACAGAGTCATTGTCAGGTTACTTGATATAAAGACGACTGACGTGTGCTAAACTGGATTCCCCTGTGCCTCAACGAACCATAACTAAACCTGTGTGTAGCGTTTTGTAACCATCTGTTACAGAAGTGTCTTTGAACAGTTACGGCGGCAGTGGGCCTTTGAGTGGTTTTTCTTCATAGTCTTAGTAAAAGGCATAACAGTACAGCGGTCTAGTACAAGGTAATTTACATGTATTGCGGTGTTGTGAGTGTCCTGTTTAACCCATTTAACCCCAAGGCCTCATTTCCCATATCGCAAATTTGGAGGTGTCACTTAACGTAACAGTTGCAGGAGATGGATCGACCACGATAATTCAAGGGTAGTGCCAGGTTAGCTTGGCGCCTGACGGCGCCAAGCTAATCTGGCACTACCCTTAAATTATCATGGTCGATCCACCTCCTGCTGTAGAGCGTTGGGGCTAAAAGGGTTAAGCGCGTTTCTGTGTTGGGATTTTGTGTGTCTACAACCGTTTGCCTGGCTGATTTGGTGTTTAGTTTCCCTTCCGGTCTGAAGGTTAGCCTAGCGTGACTGATTCCATCCAATCAACCAGAAATTGCTCCAGATTCAAAATCCCTCGGCGATGGCAGCAATTCAGTGTTAACCCCTTCACTGCCGGGAGAATGTAAACACCGTCAAAGTGCAAGAGGTGATTTTCATTAGCCCCCGCAGTTAATTGCAGGAGCTGATGAGGATTTATGCTTATTTGTTGATAACACTTTGTATCCGTACAGAGCGCGTGCAAGCGAGCTGCTCCGTTCAGTAAAGGGTTCATAGTTCGCAATATTTCGAAACGTGAGCACATAACACCCTTACGTGTTGACCTGCACTGGCTGCCTGTATCTAAACACATTGTGTACAAGGTTTCTGTTATTTGTTAAAATGCTATTCCCGGTTCTGCTCCCCCATATTTGTCCGACCTGGCTCACAGTTGCACGCCTTCAAGACTGATCCCTCCGTTCAGCATCAGACACGCGTACTTTCAGGATTCCTAGGCGAAAGAAGTCTAGAAAGCCAGCGTGCCTTTTCTTATTTCGGTCCAGTCAACTGGAACGACCTTCCAGCTCATGTTAGACGAGCTCCAACTCTGTCTGCTTTAATCACTACCCATGACTTATCTGTTTTCTTATGCGTCAATAGTTAGATGCATTTTCAGTGCGTTAGCAATCTTTGGCAGTAACTGTTCTTGTAACGGTGTGTGTGTATGAGTGAGTGTAAGCTTTTGATAATGTGTCACTTTAGTTTTTGTAACATTTATTGTAGCGTTTTCTTTCTAGTATTTTTTATTCAGTCATTTTTGATCTTGTACAGCGCATAGAGCACTATTCATTTGGAAGTTAAGCGCTATATAAATGTACATTATCATTATTATTATTATTTTCTGCATGAATGTTCTCAGTATGTCTTTAAATAATACTGGACAAAAGATCTAAATTAGGTTCTCTGAAAATGATAGACATTGAGCTCTTCTTTTCCTTTGTACGCAGGAGAGTTGCCCCAATGTGCGTACAGAGCAGTAAGAAAACCGCTGTTACGTGTTCCTACTCAAACGCGTTGGGAAAAGAAGTGTAGAAAAGTCTGAAATGAGGCCACACAACATTGAGAACTCATATCAACACATTTTGGCGACAAAAGCCCGCACTAGATGAGGTCACTTTAAACGGCCCACGTCTGATTATGTTGATGCGACAATTAACTCATTCTGCCAGGGACACACCACAGCAAGATATGGCTCGACCATGATATTCCAAGGGTGGTGGCAGAATAGCTTGGCGCCTATAGGCCCTTGAAATATCATGGTCGATTTGTCTCCTGAATTGTAATGCAGTCCCCAGAGGATAACTCCAAAATGTGGGTATTTCGTACCTCGGGCACAATGAGTTAAGCGAAATGGACCCTTTCAGCATAGGCAGGTATTGTCGTTATTTATCAAAAGCTATAATGTGCATTTCTGAGAAAATCGAGATTTTCATTGTTATACAATGGAAATCACGCGTTTCTGAAAATTGGACCTACTGGCTTTGCCATATGATGGCAGCGTTAGCTCATTGTGCCCGAGGTACAAAATACCCACATTTTGCAGTTATCCTCTAAAGACTGCATTACAATTCAGGAGACAGATCGACCATGATAGTTCAAGGGTGGTGGCAGAATAGCTTGACGCCTATAGACGCCAAGCGGTTCTGCCACCACCCTTGAACTATCATGGAGTGGTCGAGCCATATCTTGCAGGCAGAATGAGTTAGTCCATCTCTGTTGATTATCAGGTAGTTATTTCGCTTTGCCAGCTGGCTTGTTGATGTACTTGCTCATAACTTTCACATTGTTATGTTGATATGTTTCTGTACTGTTCGCCTCCGGGGTAGAGTGGATTATGATGACCCTCTGCATGGAGAAAACATACATGTCTGAATTTTGTTTTGGGTAGTTATTTTTGTTGTTTCTGTGAAACGTATTGTTTCGACCCCCCCCCCCCCCCCACCACCACCACCACTAAAACAACAACAAACAAAAAAACTACAACAAAAACAACAACAAATACAAAAAACAACAACAAACAAACAAACAACAAAAACAGAAACAAACAATAACCAACAACCAACCAAAGAAACAAACACAGCAAACAAATCAGACCGAGAGCCCAATTTATAATAATACATTAACATTCATTATTTATGTTATTTTTTACCGCAGAACCATCGGTGTCAACTGGACGTTTTCTCTGGGGTGATCGTCACTGAGCTACATAGGCCCCCTTTGTCATCGGCATTGAGCATAATTATTACTCATGATCCGTTAACTCACCACTCATCTGCAAGAGGCGCAGATCATCATGAGCCCCCGCTGCTTCTTGCTGAGCATGTGTTTACACTACATGGGTTTCTCATACGTAGTAGCTCGTGTGAGGAGCCACACAAAAATGCGGCGGGGGCCACGTCGGAGTTGCGTAGTATTCAAACGGAGGTATCTCAGTTGATGGCGATTAACTCAGTGATTCTATAAATTAGTAACGAATAGCAAATGAAGTTCAACTTACATGAGGCATAGATTCACATGAGGAACTGGATGCCTCTTGCTTACATCACTTCTTTGTATCGATGTTTCAAGTCTTGACGGGGCAAGTTGGGGTGGTTTGAGTAGATAAGTGTCGTTTCGGGTAATCTGTACCTATTACGGTCGCCGTGTGGACATATAGCTAACGTCACTGTATGATTCGTGTTAGTTTGTTCTGCATTGTTGGGTCATAGCAAAGATCCTAGCAAAGATCATATATAGTAATTTTATGTAGGATCTTTGGTCATAGGCATCCCGGTTCTTCAGTTCGAGTTCTGTGTGCATATGTTGATCCAGTCCGGCAGTGGCCCGAGGAGGTCGGTGCGTATTCAGCGATAGCAGGCGTCAGTACGTGCGACTAATTGCGATTTGCGGTCCAGTACGGTTTTAAGTCTAAATAATTTCACATATGCACGTAGTATGCCCTTAAGTGTGGTCGCGTCTTTTTGTTTGGGACTGTCATGACTGACGTGATCATTTTGTTCGGCCATAACATTTAACGATGAAATGTATGGTGCCGCGACCGCGTCATAAGCAGATTGTAAATCTGATCTGAGATGTATATAATGTCCAGATTTTTTAATTTAGACATTCTAAACATAGTATTAACCCGTTTTGTGCCAGCTCAGAAGCAGATTGTGTTTTTGCATTCTTTGTTAATTCAACACCCAAATGCCCTAGCTTTCCCGGGCACATGAACTCGAAGTGATGTCAGCAAGATGTATAGATCCTCATGAGCCCCCGCAACTGCGACGGCTCATGATGATCTATACCTCTTGCAGTTCGGTGGTGGTCAGATTTCCTCCTTAAATCCTGTACTGCCAGTGGACGCAGACTATGTTTTTGAAGTCATTGTAAGTTCAATGAAAAAAATATTCAGCCGTCAAATGAACATGGATACAAAAGTGGTGTCAGCAAGAGGCATAGATCCTCATCAGCCCCCGCAACTGCGAGAGCTCATGAGGACATATACCTCTTGAGTTGGATGATGTTCATTTTCCTTGGCAGTGGTTAAATTAATTTTTCTTACGTGTTCTTGCGTTTAGATGTGTTTAGTATTAGCATTCATTTAATTCTGCCTACTAAGTACATGTAACATTTTCTGTATTATGCACCCTTCCACTAAGTAATTTTGTTACGAGTCCATTTTTGATCCCGTGCGCATGCCAGGTATAACGGCTTGCACTTCAGCGCTAAAAATAGCGAAACGCACTCACACTGCAAGCGAAATGTTTGCAGATTTTGGAATGAAGAATGGCGTTGTATTAATTAAATGTGTATTAACCCGTTTCATCCTGATACACCCACTGCTTGAAATAAATTTGACTGATACTTCAAGGGTGATGCCAGGATAGCTTGGCGCCTGAGGTGCCAAGCTATGCTGTCACCACCCTTGAACTAAAACACTTGATCTATCTCCTAATCTGTACTTTAGCCTTCATAGAACAATAAGCAAATTTTTACAAAATCAGCCTCAGAATGTATGGGTTATATGATAGTGTTTTTACAGCTTCCTCGTCCACTAACTTACAATTGATAAGTAAAGGGGTCTAATCACGTCAATTAACATCGGTAACGGATGTAGGCTACACTAGCGGTATCATGTGCAGGGGCTTATGAGAACATGATCTGTTCCCCTCAGACTCTGGTAACTTTATAGCTTCAAGAGATGGACATTTCTCTAGCAGACCAAGGTCGCATTATACCGTTTCTGAAATCAAGGTTGGTTGGTTGGTTGTACATTGCTTAACGTCCCGACAGCAACAAGAGTTTTTTTCAGGACGTGCTCACGCTGCTTGTGAAAAAAACAAACACCCAACTAAACAGAATATTGAATGTATGTCACCAACCGGTCTAATAATACTAAATAAACCTAAGACATCGTCGTGCTAATTTATCGTACCCATGGAGATAAAGGGAGTGATTTCACCTTAACACATTTCGGACCATTCTGCATTCGGACACGCGGCTTCATGCAACGTATCCGGATGCGGTACGTCTCGAATGAGTTAACGCATTAAACCCAGCAAGGTATGGATCGACTATGATAGACTCAAAATTATCCCCATGCTGCTATGACATGCTATTCTAATTCAAGAATGTTGCCCGAATGGCTTGGCGCCTGCCGGCGCCAAGCTATTCTGGCACCACTCTTGAACCATATCAAAGTACTGTTCTGGCACCACTCTTGAACGATCATGGTCGATTTGTCCTCCTAACTATGCGTTATTTAAAGAACAACTGCCAAATGTGGGAATAATAATAATAATAATAATAATAATAATAATAATAATAATAATAATAATAATAATAATAATACCTGTGTTATATAGGCGCTTTTTCTCAAATTCTTTTGTTGCGAATCGACTCAAAGCACCGCGAACTAAAACCCAACACACACGCTCACCTGACAGACACGGATTTACTCTGAAGACAAACACAGTACAAGACAGACGAAGGGTCAGCTCAGCTACTGAAGTTACAGAAATTTTTGATCGCTTGTATTTGAAATTTATAATGTGGCCTGAAACCAAAGTGGTACCAAAGTGGAGCTTGGGGGTGGGGGGGGGGGTGGGGGTGGAAGAACCGGAGCACCGGAGAAAGAACCCCCGACGGTCCGCCCGAATTAACGGTGACACTTAACAGAGGAGAAAAGTCCGACGCCGGAACCCGTTTACGAATCTCGCACCTTTGGCATTGGTGGCAGGCGCCTTAACCACTGCGCCACGGACCGACCCGCCCGTGTTCGACCTTCAATACGTGACCTCAGTGACGAAAAGCCTTGCATATTGGTCAGTCCATTATTTATTTTCCACACCATCAACGTAATCAACGCAAGGAACGTCGTACTGTCAGTAGGTGCCACCACAGGTGGTGGGTTGCGTACCTTGCAATATTTACAAATGGCATTAACCCCTTCCTTGCCACTGGACGCATCCTTTGTTTCGGAAATCTGTGTTCATTCGACGACCAAAGACACAACCGTCCGAGGGGCATGGATTCAAATTGGTCTCAGTAAGAGGCATAGATGCTCAAGAGCCCCCACAGTCGCGGGGGTGCATAAAGATCTATGCCTTTTACAATTGGGTGGTGTGCAGTTTTTCTATTCAGTGAAGGGGTTAATGACTAGTGTAGTTTAAAATTAATAATATATATATATATCACATTTTCAGCGATAATTTCCCCCGCTAAATCGGTTAGCCCTAAGCCTCGCGTTACTCATTGCGCAAAAGCCTATCGGGCCGCCGTTGACGCACGCACAACCGTTCTCGGGCGAAAGGCGGCCGACATCGGCCCGATGGCCTTTGCGCACTGGGTACATACTCAAGCCATGCTAAACTGTGCAAATGTATACTCACCGACACATATTTAACTGATTTTCTGTTGAGTAAGTATTTCCGTCAGACAGAACACGTACTCGTGAAGCTCGATTTCACACCAAAGAGCATTGAACGATATGGTATGGTATTCGACATTCCGAATACGTTTAGTGCGATGTTCATGCCGCAATAATCATGTCCTAATCGGCACCGGCCCCATTACTGTTCAGGGCAGAGTAAACGTAAGACTTACAGTGGTATAGTGCTAACGTGACATGAACGGTCGACCTTAAGTCGAACAAACGACAAACAAAACAATTCCCCAGACAAAGCTGTTCTTTCTATGACTAATTTTACAACGGATAACTCCTTACGCCGCGAATCCGGATGCGGCACGTCTCGAAAGAGTTAAGTCGAAGTTCGGATAAGTCGAAGGTGTTTCTCCTCTCAAAAGTAGGACAAGTCGAACTAATCTTTGTAATGCAGTTCCATAAGCCGCCTAATATAAGTCAAAGACAATTAGGTCGAAATTAAAACGTTAAAGTCGAACCAGATTTCTGTTTTTCCCCTGCCTAAAGCTGCTCTTCTAAGACTAATTTTTACAGCGTATTTCTAAAACGGCCCAGTTTTGTTCATTAATTTTCGGATAAGCTGAACATGTTCCTCCTTTTCCAAACTCGGATAAGTCGAACCAGTTTCCCCCGTGGCCAAAGCTGCTCTTTTTAATAGAGTTGCATACCGATACGAGAATCCGTACAGGTAATTTAACAGTACATATTAGACCGTACCGGTATTTTCTTTCCGTATACCGCGACCGGTAATCGCAAATGTCAGTGTTTCACACCACTCAGCCTCACACATGAACTGACGCTAACACACTCACACGGGTGCGCGCGCGCCGCACACACACACACACACACACACACACACACACACACACACACACACACACACACACGCACGCACGCACGCACGCACGCACGCACACACACACACACACACACACACACACACACACACACACACACACACACACACAGGAGCACAAAAGCCTCACAGTGGGTTACCTACCATTTCATGTGAAAATGGGTTCCCATATTTCTATTTATTCTAGGGCTCTGGAATTGATGCGAATGTTTAGAACTCACCTCACTCACTCTATAACTTAAAATAAAATAGACATTTTCTAGAAACAGAGCCACTAGATGCAGAAAAAATGGGTTTCTACCAATAAAGTGGGTGGGTGTCTCTCTCACACAAAAACTGGCATTACAGTCAAAATGGGTGTTTCACAACATTAGGCGTCTGTAATAAGGTCAAGTGCATGGAATACTCTTTTTTTTTTCGCATTCATTTTTTTTTTTTTTGTTTGTTTGTTTTTTTTCAACTTAATGTGTATGTATGCATTAACATTCTTAACATTGTATGGTGCAAAATTGAATGAACACTGGCCTGTAACCTTTCGATTATGATTTTTACAGAGAAAATCTTTTAAACATTGCTACGTTTTGTCCTTCTGAAGCAAAACAGTTTATCATGGCATTTATGTGAGAATTCTGGAAATTAAACGACTTTTTAAAAAAATGTACTCTGCAGTTTGAGACAAACAGCAACAGAGCATTTTGAATATTAACCCTTATTATTCGGAATACACCAGTGTGTGCAACAAGTGTGACTAAAATAGTCCAAAGGGTAGTGGCAGAATAGCTTGGCGCCTCTAGGCGCCAAGCTATTGTGGCACCACCCTTGAACTAATAATGCCATTGGTCTATGTCCTCATCTGTAAGTTCTGTAATGTCACTTGCATATATGGCAGTGTACAAATTTGAAGCTTTTAGCCTCAGTATTACTTACTTACTTACGCCTGTCACCCCTACCCGGGTATAGGCCGTCGACGAGAGACCTCCAGCAACTCCTGTCCTGTGCTTCTCCTTCGATTCTACTCCAGGTGGTTCCCAGTCTCTTGATGTCTGCTTGGAGGTCTCGACGCCAGGAGTTTCTCGGCCTACCTCTTTTCCTCTTTCCCTGGGGGTTCCATGACAATGCCTGCCTAGTGATACTGGAAGCTGGCTTTCTCAGACTGTGACCGATCCATCCCCATCTTCTTCGCCCAATTTCATTCTCTGCTGTTATCTGCTCTGTTCTCTCCCAGAGTCTGACGTTGCTGATCTTCTCTGGCCAGTGGATTTTCAAAATTCTTCTAAGGCAACTGTTCATGAAGATCTGTACTCTGTTGACTGTGGTTTTTGTCTCCAAGTCTCTGCTCCATATAGGAGAACTGCTTTTACATTGGAGTTGAAAATCCGGACTTTGGTGTGTTGTGACAGCTCTCTGGAACTCCACACTTTTTTCAACTGGAGAAAGGCTGCTCTGGCTTTACCAATTCGTGCTCTGACATCTGCATCAGTGCCGCCTTTTTTGTCTATGATGCTCCCGAGATAGGTGAAGGACTCTACATCCTCCAAAGGGGTGCCAGCAAGCAAGACTGGTTCCTCCCTGGTTGCGTTCAGCCTCATTGTCTTTGTTTTCTGTTTGTGAATGGTGAGGCCCACTTGGGACGAGATGTCAGCAAGCCTCGTGGTCTTGTCCTGCATTTGTTGATGAGTGTGGGACAGTAATGCCAAGTCGTCTGCAAAATCGAGGTCGTCAAGCTGTGTCCACAGTGTCCACTGTATTCTGCTTCTTCTCTGCTCGGTGGTCCTCTTCATGACCCAGTCTATGGCCAGTAGGAAGAGGAACAGAGACAGTAAACACCCCTGCCTGACGACGGTTCTGACCTGGAGCTCCCTGGTGAACTGCCCTTCGTGGATCACGCGACATGTCATGCCATCGTAGCTGCTCTTGATCAGGCGGACGAGCTTTGTGGGTACACCGTAGTGTCGTAGGAGTTTCCACAGAGTCTCTCGGTCCACACTGTCAAATGCTTTGTCATAATCCACAAAGTTGACGTACAGCGGGGAGCTCCACTCCAGAGACTGTTCCACGACTCGATGCGGAGAGTGGCGATCTGGTCTGTACATGATCGGTTCTTCCTGAATCCTGCTTGCTGGTCTCTCAGCTGGGGGTCAACGGAGCTCTTCATTCTCTCCAGAATGATCCTGTTGAAGACCTTTCCTGGTACTGACAGCAAGGTGATTCCTCTGTAGTTGGAACACTTGCTGAGGTCGCCTTTCTTGGGAAGCTTGATTAGGTACCTCTCCTTCCAGTCAGCCGGCATCACCTCCTCTTCCCAGATCTTTCCAAACAGTGGGTACAGCATCTCCACTGTTGTCTCTAGGTCTGCTTTCAGAGACTCCGCTGGGATGCCATCTGGGCCTGCTGCTTTGCTATTCTTCAAAAATGCCACTGCTCTTCTGATCTCTTCCCGGCTGGGTCTGTCACATGTGATGGGTAGGTCGGTCTCTGCCGGCTGGATGTCTGGGGGGTCGGGTGGGCTAGGTCTGTTCAGTAACTCTTCAAAATACTCGGCCCATCTGTCGAGTTGGTCTGCTCTGTCTGCAATAGGCTTGCCTTCTTTGTCTTTTACTGGTCTTTCTGTATGGCCATACTTGCCTGACAATCTTCTGGTAATGTCGTAGAGCTGTTTCATATTTGCCGCTGCCTGCTGCCTTTTCTGCCTCTGCTGCCAGGCTGTCTGTGTAGGCCCTCTTGTCTGCCCTGATACTCCTCTTCACCTCGCGGTTGGCTTCTGAGTATTCCACCTGTGCCCTTACTTTGGCTGCTCTCGTGCGACTGTTGTTGACAACTGCTTTCTTCTGCTTCCTCACTTCTATCTTCTTCAAGGTCTGTGCCGACAGCCAGTCCTTGTGATGGTGTTTCCTGAACACTACAGTGTCTTTGCAGGTTGAGTTCAGCGCCTCTCTAACTGCCTTCCACTGCTGCTCTGTGGTGGCCGCCTCCTCTTCATTTACTAGCTCCTGTAGTGCTTGAAACCGGTTGGACAGCATCAGTTTGAACTCTTCTCTAACTCCAGTTTCTCTCAGGAGGCCTACATTATAGCGCTGTCTTCTTGTTGTCTCTGTGCGGCTTTTCTTTAGCTTGAGCTTCATTCTTAAGGTAAGCAGATGGTGGTCGGAGGCGACATCTGCTCCCCTCCTCGCTCGAACATCTTGAAGGGATCTTCTAAATTTCTTGCTAATGCAGATATGGTCTATTTGGTTCTCTGTTGTATGGTCAGGTGAGACCCAAGTTGCTTTGTGTATCCTTCTGTGTGGGAAGATGCTGCCTCCAATGACAAGTCGGTTTAGAGCACAAACGTCTACAAACCTCTCCCCGTTCTCACTCATCTCCGAGCCTAGTCCCTGTCTCCCCATCACCTCTTCGTATCCGGTGTTGTCCTCCCCTATTTTGGCATTAAAATCGCCCATGACGATGGTGATGTCTCGCTCCGCACATTTGTCCAAGGCACTCTGGAGTCGGTCGTAGAACTCTTGTTTCTCTTCCTCGTCCCTGTCATTAGTGGGCGCATAACACTGGATGACGTTCAGCTTGAGCTTTTTCTTGGTTCTAAAGGCTGCTGTGATGATTCTTGGCCCAAGAGGTTCCCAGCCCATCAGCGCTCTCTGCGCCACTGGTGACAGCATGAATGCTACGCCTTCTGTATGGGGGGCATTCTCCTCTTCATGACCTGAATACAGAATCATCTCCCCACTTAACAGCCTTTTCTGGCCAGACTGCGTCCATCTGGCTTCACTGATACCTAGCAGGGAAAGGTTGTACTTTTGCATTTCCGCTGCTATCTGGGCGGCCTTGCCGCTCTGGTACATGGTCTTGACGTTCCATGTGCCCATGGTTGTATCCCTGGATAGAGAGAGGCGGCTCGGTCCTGTGGCTTCCGAAGACTTCCGGCTTTCACCACAGGACGTCATAAGTCTTCTGGTAGAAGAACCTTCCTTCTCCAGGAAAGGAATTACTGTTAGTCTTTTCGTCGGCGTTTTTGTAGCTATTTCCTTTTTTGCAGGGTGGGGAAGCTACCCCCACGCCCAACCCCCTTACTAGGAGGACCAGGGGTTTTCTGTCGGGGTCACCTTCCCTTAGACCATGTTGGTTCACGGCACCTTATTTCATTCGGTGCACCCCTCTCACGAGGGACCCCCTATCCACCACCCAGGGGACGCGCCTCAACGCCATATGGTCCCAGCGCGAGGTTTAGCCTCAGTATGATGCAGGTTAAAAAGTGTGGAAAAATATGAAGGACAGAAAAAGACCCAGACGAAGAAACTAACACTTAACTTATTCTACCCCAGACACACCAGAGCAAAATAAAGATCGACCATGATAGTTCAAGGCTGATGCCAGAATAGAGTGGCACCTATGGCCGCCAAGCTATTCTGGCATCACCCTTGAACTATCGTGGTCGATCTGTGTCCTGCCCTGCAACGCAGTTTTCAGAAGACGACTTCAACATTTGGGGATTCCGGTCTTGGGGTAGAATGAGTTAAAATGACAAAACAGAACACTGACATTAATTAATGAACTGACAACATAGGAAATCAATCACTTGAAACTTCAGCCTTTATTAATCACATCAAAGGTGCATGCATATAAAAACACAGTAATTGTTTGTAGACACTTCAAATCAAACAATCAAGAGCAGTCAAACCTTTTTCTGCCAACTTTGTGATGAGAAAAACTAGTTCTTGCCCAAGTTCGGCACGTAAAGGGTTACCGCGACTTATGTGCCTCTATTCATAAAATGGAGAGAGAAATATAATACTGAGTTCTAGCAAGTGCGACAATAAAGTTTAGCCGAGTTGGTATACCTCGTCCAGTGCCTAGGTTAAATACACCAGTGGTGCCAATGTTGCTATATTGGCAGCAGACCGGTCACTCGGACCGGTCTGGTGCACCCGATCGGTTTAGAGCGTGTGCTTTCTGCACCTGTAATGGGCAACCTCGGAGAAAGAATCACGTGAGCTTCGTTTGACCAGTGCTGCAAAATAACATGAATAAAGAATAAACCCTTTCCCATATATGCCAATCCAGCAATTATGCATCCATCCTTATGCTAGCACCACGAAACATTACGCGATTTGGCAGATTTTTAAAAATAGCTTTTTTAAACCCTCAATGGAGGTGATTTTTGCGACATCTGCGTCGTTTGCGGCAGAAAGCACCGTCAAAGTTAAAGTTCGAGAAATGAGCGCACTACATGTACAATAGACTTGATTCAGTGGTGTTGGGCATGACTCAAGCCTCCGCCATCTCAACACAAAACTGGCGTATTCAGGGAGATAAAAGGCTACAAGTTAAAACCGCAAACGAACCTTTTTTTTTCGACTGCGATCACAATCTTCTGCGTGAACGTACAAGCTACAAGTGCACAAGCCAACCTGCGCGCGCAGTTCTGGTGCACATGACCGGTCCGAGCGACCGGTCTGGTGTGAAAATAGCAACAGTGGCACCGCTGGTGCGTTTAACATAGGTAGAGGGCGAGGTATACCAACTCAGCTAAGGTTTATGCTTCCTGTGACTTTAGAAACAACAATGCACAGTATGCAAAGTGTACTTTATAGTAACCAAAAAAAAAAAAGTTACAGACATTTCCAAAGTGATCCAGGCATACATCGGATAAAAACAAGCTATACACACTGAAAAAATAACACTCTTGTAATAAATGTTTATCATGTTGACAATGGTTTTCTTATCTTATTATTGTCTTTCATCCCGATTGGTTGTACAATGCTGAACGTCCGGATGTGCCAGCACTGATAATAAAGGGGAAAAAAATAAAATAAAATAATGAACAGAATATTGAATGTATGTCGCCAGCCAGTCTAATACGCTAAATAAACTTAAGATCATTTAGCAACACACATCCAAAATCAAGAGAGATACACCACCACCACCAACCCCCCCCCCCTCACTCCCCCCCCCCAAAAAAAAAAAAAAAAAAAGCCACAAAAAAAACAACAACAAACAAACAAACAAATTATTCAGACCCAAAAGGTGACTGCCAATCATGAAAAAAAAGGAGAAAAGAAGTGCCCAACGGAAAAAGAAACAAGCTTAGAAAAGACGGTTACAACACAATTCAGTAGTTGAAGATTTCAGGTAAATCCACCTTGTCAAAACAGACAAACAAACAAACAAACAGAGAGATCAGTCGCTACTTATCTTTGTTCACAGAAGGAATGTGCTGCACATTCCTTCTGCCAATGAAGATAAGTAGCGGCTAGTCTCTCTGTTTGTTTGTCTATTTTGACAAAGGGTATTTACCCGAAATATTAATAAATTGTGTTGTACCCGTCTTTTCTAAGCGTGTTTCTTTCTCCGTTGGGTACTTCTTTAATGTTACACAGCATACAAAATGATCCAGGTGTACATCAGATAAAAACAGAGCTATACACGCTGAAAACAACCGAATAATAACGTTCTTGTAATAAGTCTTTATGTTGACAATGTTTGTTTCTTTTTCTCTTATTTTTGTCTTTCGTCCCCAACCGCCGTTTCATCAGCAGTTCCATTTTCAAAGTTTTACATGTTATATACAGTATACAAAATGATGCAGGCGCACCAACCCCATAGTAGCACTCTTGTAATAAATCTTTATGTTGACAATGGTTTTCTTACTCCTTATTATTGTCTCTCGTCCCCAACCGCCGTTCCATCAGCAGTTCCATTTTCAAAGTTTTACATGTTATATACAGTATACAAAATGATGCAGGCGCACCAACCCCATAGCAGCACTCTTGTAATAAATCTTTATGTTGACAATGGGTTTCTTACTCCTTATTATTGTCCCTCGTCCCCAACCCCCGTTCCATCAGCAGTTCCATTTCTAAAGTTTTACATGTTATATACAGTATACAAAATGATGCAGGCGCACCAACCCCATAGTAGCACTCTTGTAATAAATCTTTATGTTGACAATGGTTTTCTTGCCCCTTATTATTGTCTCTCATCCCCAAGCGTCATTCCATTTGCAGTTCCATTGACAAAAACAAGCTAGACATGCTGAAACCAACCCAATAATAATGAACACTCTTGTAATAAATCTGTATGAAAACGAAAATGACGCGAGTGTCGGAGAATCCCAATTCATTTCTTTTGTAACTTTTTTCAGTCTGTTGCGGATGTAATCCTTAATGTTTGTCCAGCGCCTATGCCTAAGTGCAGACTCTTCTGCAATTGCCTGCTGTATCTCGGCCTTTCCAGGAAGTTTGTTCACGATGAGGCGTGACTTGAAACGAGTTTCAACAGCTTTCTCTTCAGCTTTCCCCCATGGTTTCCTTGTAAATCTAGCTTTCTTTCAAACAGGAGCCGACGCAGAACTGTCATCATCAAAACTATCTAGTTTGTCATCAGGCTCTGGACGTCTTTTCTCGGTCATGCTGATTGATTCCTGTGTTGTTGACTTGCTATTTGCTTCATTCACAGGTGCTGTTTCCCCAGAGACCTCTCTGCGAGTTTCTGATGTGTTTTCATTGTCAAAGTCAATCTTTTCATCATCGCCCAGTTCAGCTCTAATGCAACTCTCAAAATCTGTCATCCCATTGTTAACTGACAGAAGAATCTTTGCCACTTTTGCCTTTTGAAGGACGTCTTGAGGTTGGCGGTAGATATGGCGATGTATCCGAATATCATGACCAAGGAAGTCTGCCAGCTGATCCTGGTCTAACTCCGAGATGGCCATGGACTGAGCCAAAGTTGCAACCTGCTTCCGTAACTGAGTAAATGTGAACATGGCTGGGTTTGACACTTGTGCTTGTAGCGCATGTTCCTTCAGAACATCATGGCCTCTGTAAGGCCTCTGACCAGAAGGTGTGGCAAAGATGTACTGGGAACCGGCGAGAGCTGGCACTGATTGCCTCATTTGAAGGATTCTGTCCACAGTTGTCATCATCTTCTTCGTCAGCAAAATGGGAACACTCCTATTAAACTTGCCCCTGATTTCCACTCGCTGAAAATGATTCACCATTTTCTTCTCAACCTCTGTGAGACCTTTCAAGATATCTTGATTGGTGATCGATTCAATCTTAGCATTCTGAAAGTCTGATACCTTCATTCTCTGAACTTCTCCCCCTCGTTTTCAGTTGAAAAGTGATACAGCGCAAAGAGTTGCTTTAACCACTGTCGGATAATCTTCTGAAACCATCCTTGTCTCAAGAAGCTGTTGGACCTTCCTCACATCTTCACATGGTGGGATCAGCTTGGGTTTGTTCATGGTCATTTTCCCGACCGACTGGGCTGCTGTAGCTGACACACAATCGTACCAGTCCCCGGTGAAGACAGAGTCAAAGCGCTGCGCCTCAGAGAGCTCCTGTCGCCACCTGTCATCTGAACCATGCCCAAGCTGTTTGGATGCCAGCGACTGTTTGATCTGTGAACATTTTTTCAAAGCATGGCCTATGCGCATTGCAAGATTGCCTTTTTTGAACTGATGTGTGTCCTCACCAAATTCTGCTAGCTCTTTTACAGCCAGTACAACATGATCAAAGCTAGCTGAATTGACCACAGCATTTAAACTTGCGATTTTCATTTCTGACCTCACTCTAAGAATCTTTAATAGTCTCCCTAACTCTCGCATCCTGGAGCTGATTTGCCCAGCCGTGTGTTCTTCAATGTCCCTGCGGTCAAATAATCTCTTTCCATACTCCAGAAGCAAGGGGTCAGTTCTGATGAGACGGCTTATCTCATCATCTCTCTGTTTGGCTAAAACCTTATGATAGAAGGAAAATTCAACGTCTAAAGGTATTGGAAGCATTAGCCTCCCACGTTGAGCAGCCTCACCTCTCTTAGCGAACTGAAACCCTCCTTGTTTCTGACAGCAACGTTTTGAGTGTACAGAGATCAGCTTTTTTTTTATAGAGCCCTTTGCAATGGCTACAGGCGAGAAGGTCATCTACCTTACTAGTTTTGGTGCGATACTTAGGAATCAAACATCCTGATTTCTTTTCAAGAACTGCAACATTATGCATGTAATCACCCTCATCTTGTATTCTTATCCATGCTTGACGTCTCTGCTTAGTCCCTTTTTTTATCATCAAAATTTTAGCAACGTCTGCCTCATCTGCATGGACATCGTGTAAGAGCGTGCTCATTTTCAAAACAAGCTTGCCACAAAATTTGCATGCATGTTTCTTGTCCCATTTGTACTTTCCTTTCCCTCTCTGCGACACGTGCACACCCGTTTCTTTGGTAAGCGCTCTTTCCCCACCCCCAACATCATGTTCCTTCTGCCTATCCACATTGTCATTGCCACCCCCTAATTCATCCCCTAACGAACACTGCACCTTGCTGGTACTTGCTTCACTGACACCTGCCCACCCTGAAACAGCCACTTTGAAATCTAACATATTCAATACAATACTGTCTGTGTCAGAGAACCCAGAGATTGATGGCGACACACCGTCTGAATCCTGTGAGCTCGAGCCAGGAACAAACTCCTCGTCATCACTGTCCTTGTATTGCGATGCGCTTGCACTCTCAGTCTCAGGCCCATCCCAGGCTCCATTTGCGAACTGGAAAAGGAAAGACAAAAAAGAAAGCTGCATTAGTACAAAAGCAGCCCAATTTTGGTTTAAGGGGCCTTGCACAAGAATATAAAGAGTAATCCCGTGTATGACCGATTTACATATGTGTGACCTCGGTGACGAGGGCTGGCTTTCGCAGCAGCAAAATCCATGTTTTCTGAAAATGTAAGCAGTTTTCACACATCTGTCAAACCCGCGTGACCCTTTGAGAGAGGTCACTCAAATTGGTATGTTTATAAAGGTCTTGCCACAAAGTATCCTTGGGCCAAGCTTGAAGAATGTGGCTTAAAAAGTCTCGGAGAAAATGCCACCATTAACGTTTACCATGGACGCGGACGGACGGACAGACGACCAGTGGCCCAGAACATAAACTCACTTTTGCTTCGCACGCGAGCCAATAAAATGAAGATGATCATAGAATCACTTACCAGTTTGTAATTGGGGGCATTCCACTGCCGTCTATGCACCCTTCTACCAGACGCACCCTCTGTGACAGACGACGCTGGGCCATCATGCTGCTGCTGACTAATTTTGCCATGGGCCTTGGCCATGTGCCAGGAAGGGGCGTGCTTGTCCACTTCCATAGATCCCGATGGGTTTGGACATCCTGCTGCCATCCGGCGCTGGGTGTGTGCAGAAAGTGCTGAGTGTGACCAAAACAGTGTTGCTGCAAACATGTCAAAAACAACCATGTAAACCATTGACATTTTGAATCAGATTTATACATAATTACAGCAGTACCCCCTGCCCCCTACGAACAATAACTGGTAATACAGTAAAATGCGACACTTCAGTTGCAAAATCCGAAAAAAAACTATTCGTGGAAGTCTGTTCTTCGAATCGCAAGGTAGTTTTGCGTACGAGGATTCAAATACACAATGAAATCTGGCGCCATCTTGTTTACAGTGCATGCATACATGTCAAGTTACTTTTCGATCACAACATCACACATGTCAGAGAAAAAAAAAGCAACCCAATCGCGTGACAGATTGACCTTGTAATGTGTTATTGAACGAATTCCTTTCGTTGAAGAAGAAAGCTTTTGTTAAATTCGTGGGGTTCTATTATCTGTTACTACAAGACTGACTGAGCAGCACTGAGACGTGGGTCGTAGCAGACGGCGTCTCAGTTTTCTCGGCCAAACGGGTCCATATAGTCTACTGTGCAATTGTATCTGATTGGGAGCATCTCAGTTAAATAACTGCGCTGAAGAAGTACACTTGGGCGTGCTTTTAACTAAGAAATATTGCATAAAAACAATCTTACCTGATGGAACGACGGTTGGCGGGACGAGAGACAATAGAAGGGGAAACAACTCAGTTCACTCTGCGCAGCCGAACGACGCTCGCTTCCGTGGTAACACACTGGCCCAGTGCGTTTAAAACACACAACATTAGGTAAACCTGCAAAAATGGGACATCCAATTTTTATATATTTTTCTGACTTTTGAATGAAAGATAATGCAGAAACAACCCTCAGAAAAAATGGGTGCCTGACTTGGTCACCCAGAATTTTACACACACCCATTTTCCAGAAGGATGGTAAAGAAAGTCACCCATATTAGTGGTTTTGTGCACGCACACACACACACACACACACACACACACACACACACACACACACACACACACACACACACACACACACACACACACACACCACTCTCTCTCTCTCCCTCTCACTTTCCTCAACGGAAATAAAAATTCAGTCTAAAGTGTAGTTAGCCACTTAGTTTTGCATTTAGCTTAAAATGGTGTGGTCTGTCAACGTGTTAACACCTTTACCTCAATGATTCATTGACTCTCTCTCTCTTTCTCTCTCTTTCTCTCTCTCTCTCTCTCTCTCTCTCTCTCTCTCTCTCTCTCTCTCTCTCTCTCTCTCTCTCACACACACACACACACACACACACACCGACACACGTGTATACACGCACACACACACATGAGTATGACGCCATGCCAATCAGTTGCCAACAATGAACTAAGTGCTTGATCTGTTCACCGCGATTTATACGTATCAGACCATCTGGAAACGTGATTTACTAAGCTAAACAAAAGCACAGTATAGAAAACAGCAAACACTAGTTGTCTCCAGCCCTCGATCAGCCACATTAATGTATTATTATTATTATTATTATTATTTTAATTTTCGTTCATTGCTATTAATAGGCCAGGGGACCGGTACACGCACCCGTACCGGTGCAGTGCCAGATGGTAGTGTCACTGATGACGTCATGAGTCATCGATGTGGGATTTTTAAGACTAAACATTATATTAAAACTTTGCATAACACACTCTTCATAACATTTTCTAATAAATGACGTCAAAATAACAGGGATTAACACATATTTACGAAGAAAAGCGCTATGCTAAAAAATTCGCGTTTTTAATGGAAGTCAGTATATATAAGTAAAAATTCGCGTTTTTAATAATATAGATCAAAGCGACGATAAAATAATATTAATAAAAAAGAATCCATTTCAACCACGTAGTATTGGATTTGTACTTTTATTTTCTCTTTCTCATATTTTCGTCCTCTCAGCGAGGGCTTTATCAGGGGAATGCCCAGGTAAGAGGTAACTAGGTCATACAAAACAGGTACATTACATAATTTTCGCGTTAGAATGTAGTTCCTCTAGTAACAGATATACCCGTGCACGTTTGGTGGAAACTAAAATCTAAGATTCTGAATTATCGTAATACTTTTACATGTAGACTGAAGTACAAGTACATGTGCATGAGTTGACAATGATGATGATGTTAATGGTGATAATGGCGTTATTGTCATAAATAGTTCATTGACACACTTTTTATGCACAATGCATGTCCATGTTCGTGTTTCATAAACTTTTCAAGACATCAGTACGGTGACGCACTAAATATTACGAGCTTTGGCGAAAGTTGGCTCTTGGTGTCTCAGGACATACCTCGGGCCCTGGGACCTGCTGCATCGACGGATCAAGGCCCTGGCGTGTCTCTTGTCCACACTGGGTGCCAAAGTACTTTGTCCGGAAACGCTTATAGAGGTTACTTAAGGGACAGCTGATCACTTGTGCTCTGAGCGGGCAAGTTTGGCGGAAGTTGGCCTTTTGGCTCTCAGGACGTTGGCTTGGCCCTGGCAACTCGCTGCGTCCGCGCTAAAAGGGTCTGGGCTGTCTCCTGTGCCGACTGACTACCTAAAACTGAGGCTGCAAAGGCTACACATGCTGCATAATGGAAACCTATCACTTGCGCGCTGCGGCGGGTACCTTTGGCGGAAGTAGGCTCTTGGGGTCTCAGGACATACCTCGGGGCCTGGGACCTATTGCATCCACGGCTCAAGGTCCTGGCTTGTCTCTTGTCCACACTGGGTGCCAAAGTACTTTGTCCGGAAACGCTTATAGAGGCTAAATAAGGGAAAGCTGATCACTTGTGCTCTGCGGCGAGCGCATTTAGCGGAAGTTGGCCTTTTGGCTCTCAGGACGTTGGCCTGGCCCTGACAACTCGCTGCGTCCCGATTAAAGAGTCTGGACTGTCTCCTGTGCCCCCTGCCTGCCCAACAATGAGGTTACAAAGGCTACATAGGCTGCATAAGGGAAAGCTATCAATTGCGAGTTGCGGCGGGCGCCTTTGGAGCTAGTTGATCTGTTGAGGCCTCGGTGACTTGCTTTTGATGTGCAACGCCCGCTGTCGCGAGACTGGTCGATATCTGCTGCCTTTTCTCCTCACTGCTGGTGTCCATAATAGCCTATGTAGCTTATAGACGCCATAGAAAGAAAACCTTTCGTTGTGCTCTGCCACGGGCGTCTTTGGCTCGAGTTCCAGTCTTGCTGCCTCAGCACATACCTCGGGCCCTAGGAAGTGCCTGCACCCAGGGTCAAGGCTCTCGGGTCTCTCTTGTGCACGCTAGGCGCCAAACCACTTTGTCCGGAAACGCTTATGGAGGCTATATAAGGAAAAACTTTCGCTGTACTCTGCGCCTTTGGCACGAGTTGAAATCTTGGAGCCTCAGCACATACCTCTGGCCACAGAAAGCGCCTGCACCCAGCGTCAAGACTCTCGGGTCTCTCTTGTGCACTGACTGGGCGCCAAACCACTTTGTCCGGAAACGCTTATAGAGGCTATAATGGAACACCCTGTCCTCGTGCTCAGCGACGGGCGCCTTTGCCGCAAGTCCCACCCTGAATGTCTCGGGCAATTGGTCTAGCCAGAAGAACTCCTAGGAATCCGATCACTCTGCCCTGCTATGGCCACCTGTGTCGCCAGTTGCACTCTTTTGGTGCCTCAGTACAATGGTCCGGCCCTGGGATCTCGGCACGCCCACAAATAACAGCCCCGGGTTTCCCGCTGTATCTTGTCCACACTGGGTGCACCATTCTATGTCCATGTCTGGCTATACAGGTTTCATTTGGGTAACCCATCGTTGCGCTCTGCGACGGGCGCCTTTGGTGCAAGTTGACTTCTTTGTGTCACTGTATATACCTCAGGCCCTGGGTACTCGGCGATCCGCGGATCAATGGTCTGGGATGTGTCTTGTGCACACTGGATGCCAAAGTACTATGTCCGGGAACGCTTATACATGCCATATAAGGGAAATCCGTTCACTTTGCTCTGCAACGGCCGCCTGTGTCGCAATTTGCACTCTTGGTGCCTCAGTACAAGGGTCCGGCCCCGGGATTTCGGCACGCCCACAAATAACAGGTTTCCCGCTGTATCTTGTCCACAATGGGTTTACGTTGCGGCGTTTCCCAACACCGGCCACACGGCCTGAATGCAGATCTGCTTTCTCAAAATCACTCCATGCTGAGACCGTTAATGTACAGCAAATCATAGTTTTGCAGTAAATCGCCACAACATTTGACTGTAGTTCATATTTTCCGTAACGTGAAACTACCTACTATATCAAATGCCAGACTACAATAGATCATCCCTACTGTCCCATATGTTGATCTTCATAAACAGTTGCCTTAGAAGAATTTTGAAAATCCACTGGCCAGATAAGATCAGCAACGTCAGACTCTGGGAGAGAACAGAGCAGATAACAGCAGAGAATGAAATTGGGCGAAGAAGATGGGGATGGATTGGTCACAGTCTGAGAAAACCTGCTTCCAGTATCACTAGGCAGGCATTGTCATGGAACCCCCAGGGAAAGAGAAAAAGAGGCAGGCCGAGAAACACCCAGCGTCGAGACCTCCAAGCAGACATCAAGAGACTGGGAACCACCTGAAGTAAAATCGAAGGAGAAGCACAGGACAGGAGTCGCTGGAGGTCTCTCGTCGACGGCCTATACCTGGGGAGGGGTGACAGGCGTAAGTCCCATATGTTAAAATGCTTTAGCTTAAACAGTTTGTTCCAATCGTCCCCTAATTTTTCAGTCCCCTAAAATGCTCGAAATAACAATGCCACCCACCAGCTGCACATTTGCCAGAAACATAAATAAATAAATAAATAAATTCAGGAGATCAACCGTTTAATTTTTAAGTTTCTGGCTATGAACTTGACGTGATTCCGTACCACGCACATAAGTTAAGCGCAAAAACCTCTAACGCGCCTCAACTGAATCACTATCCGCACGGCATTTCCAGTCTGTTACATTATGCATTTAGGCCAAAAAGAGTCCGTTAGTCAAGCGACGGCTGAAAGCATCAACCATGTCTCTTCTCGTCTATCAAGAAATTCCAAGCGTTTTCCAACGTACTGCTTCAGTACAAAATGTAAAACAAGTCAGATTATAATAAATAAATAAATAAATAACCAGATTTAAATCAAGATTTTTAAAAAATTTATTTATTTATTTTTACCTCAATACAAAATGTCAAACAAGTCAGATTAAAATAAATAAATAAATAACCAGATTTAAATCAAGAATTTTGTTTAAAGCCCTCTTACTGCTTGACCTTCCTAAGCTACCTTCCTAATCTAAATATGTAATGTGACCTGTATTGGCCTCTACTCGCTTACTGATCCTGTGCACATGCCCCATACTCATAGGTGCGCATGAATACACTAAGGATCACCAAAAATAATGTACAACAAGGCGTCCCTTTGTAGTTTCCACTTAATCGACAGCACTTGCCAAGCAACTGCCAGCGGAAAGGAAAAGAACTGGTAAAATAACAGAACTGGAGGTGACCGGTACTCAGGGGCGGATCCAGAGGGTGTCTCGTTGGGGGAGAGGGGGGGGCCAACAGCAATGACTGGACACTTTCCCCACCGCTGGGGTTGACCAGCACTGAGTCAGCGGCTTATGAACCCATATGAGTGCAGGGGCACATGACACTCTATATCTGGGTGAAGTACTGTGACAGGTGCAGGTCAGCAGTGCCAAATGACGATAATAATAAATAAATAAATAACCAGATTTAAATCAAGATTTTAAAAAAAATTATTTATTTATTTTTACCTCAATACAAAATGTCAAACAAGTCAGATTAAAATAAATAAATAAATAACCAGATTTAAATCAAGAATTTTGTTTAAAGCCCTCTTACTGCTTGACCTTCCTAAGCTACCTTCCTAATCTAAATATGTAATGTGACCTGTATTGGCCTCTACTCGCTTACTGATCCTGTGCACATGCCCCATACTCATAGGTGCGCATGAATACACTAAGGATCACCAAAAATAATGTACAACAAGGCGTCCCTTTGTAGTTTCCACTTAATCGACAGCACTTGCCAAGCAACTGCCAGCGGAAAGGAAAAGAACTGGTAAAATAACAGAACTGGAGGTGACCGGTACTCAGGGGCGGATCCAGAGGGTGTCTCGTTGGGGGAGAGGGGGGGGGGCCAACAGCAATGACTGGACACTTTCCCCACCGCTGGGGTTGACCAGCACTGAGTCAGCGGCTTATGAACCCATATGAGTGCAGGGGCACATGACACTCTATATCTGGGTGAAGTACTGTGACAGGTGCAGGTCAGCAGTGCCAAATGACGATAATAATAAATAAATAAATAACCAGATTTAAATCAAGATTTTTAAAAAAATTATTTATTTATTTTTACCTCAATACAAAATGTCAAACAAGTCAGATTAAAATAAATAAATAAATAACCAGATTTAAATCAAGAATTTTGTTTAAAGCCCTCTTACTGCTTGACCTTCCTAAGCTACCTTCCTAATCTAAATATGTAATGTGACCTGTATTGGCCTCTACTCGCCTACTGATCCTGTGCACATGCCCCATACTCATAGGTGCGCATGAATACACTAAGGATCACCAAAAATAATGTACAACAAAGCGTCCCTTTGTAGTTTCCACTTAATCGACAGCACTTGCCAAGCAACTGCCAGCGGAACTGGAGGTGAAAAGGTGACCGGTACTCAGGGGCGGATCTAGAGGGTGTCTCGTTGGGGGAGAGGGGGGGCCGGGGGGGGGGGGCCCAACAGCAATGACTGGACACTTTCCCACCGCTGGGGTTGACCAGCACTGAGTCAGCGGCTTATGAACCCATATGAGTGCAGGGGCACATGACACTCTATATCTGGGTGAAGTACTGTGACAGGTGCAGGTCGGCAGCAGTGCCAAATGACGATAATTGACTATAGGCCTATGAATACACTAGGCTCACCCACCGATCCCGTGAGATAATTGTAAAATACACCGTACAAGAAAAGAAGAACCATCGAATAGTAAAACACAGCATCCACAAATAACCATTAAAATAAATTGGGGGAGGGGGGGCAGGGTCAAGGCTGACGGGGGCCTCGGGCCCCCCTAGGCCCTCCCCCCCTGGATCCGCGACCACACGACTTCCAAACCGGCACACCAAATTACATCGGAGGGGGCGGGGGCGGGGGAGACGGGAATGGGGTGTTACCATTCCATGGCCGGATTGAGTTACTTCAAAATTATTTTGTGAATCACGAATTTAAAATACCCCCCCCCCCCCCCCAGCCCTCCCCCGGGAAAATTTGCAGTCTTCCTACGCCACTGACATTTACAGACACGGCGGTGATGGATGCATTAATCTCTTTGGGGTTCCTAGTTTTGCCTGTTCAATTTCAAGTCTGCCTCTGTATTGCGTGGGTCAACAACCGGGTCAATTAGGTTATGCCCCCTTTTCACACACTCTTCTCTCATGCTTAGCCTCTTGCAACATAAAGCTATGAACGAACCTTTCTGCCCAAAACAAAAAATCCACGCGGAGCATATCACAGGAGAAACATTTCCAGCAATTCTTAAACAAATTGTATGTTAGCGGCGTTTTCCGCAGCACTCTAATGCATACAACTGTGCACGAGTGAAGTACACTACTGAAACGGTCGGGGAGTCCGAAATAGCTCAGGCGGTTAAGCGTCGGGGCAGGCCGCGGGGAGCGAAGGGCCGGGTCGTGGGTTCGAATCCCCGTCCCGGCCCCGGTAGCTGGACTCGCAATCCACGGGGAAAAGACGGCCGGTTTGTTCAATAGCAAGTGTCCATTGAAAGGTCCCGTGGTAACTGAATCCGCAGTCAAAGTGGCACAGTTGGAGTGCGTCGGCTGAGTTAATCAGTGTTCAGGCCGTACTCCATAGGCAATAGATTTCCCTGTTTCCCATAACCCGCCCGTCAGGGGCGTCCATTATCACTTCGGTGCCGTGGACGTTCAAACCCCGTGAACAAGAACAGACCATCTCAGTAGCTAAGTCGTAAGTTACCGCCCAAATTTTGCTCTTTTTCAGCCGGATCACCTGTCATGCCTTTTGCTGCTCAAAACGCCCCAAAAGGAAAAAATGAAGTTTTACACCCTAAAACAATTGCAAAAAAGGAGGACATTTAAAAAATATATATGCGGAAAACTTACTACATGCACAGAAAGCAATGGCCGTGTGGCCTTAGTTGGTCATCTTGTACTAAATAGACGCTCTCGACCGGAAGTAGAGTTTTGCTAGCAGACGATCAATTATGCGGGTCAATTTTTACATGCTGTGGAATTTTGCGTTCCTTATTTTTCTTCTTGTGGTTCTGTTGTACTATCTGTTTGCTTCATAGACGAATATGTGCACTACAATGCATGGATAAAGAAAATACTTTAAATGTACTGTGGAATCGGAGATTTTAAAAATCAACTTTCTAGACCGATTTCCCGCAGGTCGATATCACCGGAAATGACGGACCCGTATGGCGTCCTGGGACCATAGTGATAATGGATGGTATGTCTTTCTTGGTATGAGTGAAGAAAAGATCAAGGACATTTTCAATGGCAGACCTCCAATCAGCTGGTCATAACCTTCGATAATGAACATGAGGTAAACGCTTGTTTCTTTTAGCTCTTTGATCGTGATCGCGAAACTGCCGAACAGGTGCCCGTGAAATTAGAGGACAGACTGTCTGGCTGTATTCATGACCAAGCTGATCAAAATATCCTTTCATTTTAGTACAGGTAACATCAACCAACACAAATATTCTAAGTGCAAGCTAATATGTTGAAAGACGGTAAACCAGGAAATTTAGTCAGACGTTTTAAATAACTCAACTTTTATTGCAGTTTCATTTGCATCCGATTTTAGGTTTCAAAGGCAATATTTCGTAGCTTTTGCTACTGTGACAATGCAAAAAAATAAAGTTACACACACACACACACAATGTATAATGCATGCAAAGAACCTTTAGACCCTATTCAACCATGACTGTAATGTCAATATTGCCACACGTTTAACTTGCCAGAGTTCTTCTATTCATTCAGATATGATACACTTGACTGATCTCATTTGTTGAAACTGTGAACTAAATAGAGTGTACTACTGCTTTTGTGGCAGTTCAACAACAGTAGTGACCTAACATTACACTGATATTGGCTGGTGCTCTGCTATTGCTGGGTCATTATTTTTGTGACTGACCATGGAAGTATACATGGTTGGTTTGGAAGTGTAGATGAATACTGTATAGGAGAAAGTTTGATTGGCATAATAGACTTAAAGAAGTAATCAAATAATCATCTTTAACACACTGAGACCTAAGGTTGAAATTCCCGCCATTGGGAGTTGAGGTCAGTTGCATGAGTGAGCAGAGTTCTGCATAGGCCACTAAACAAGATGTGATACACTATGGCAGAGCACCTTACTTAGTGGCTTGTGCAAAACTCAGCTCACTTATGCAACTGATGCCCCAGTCTCTGAGAACTATGAGTATGTAATAGTTCCGACTGACCATGATAGTTCAGGGTTATGGCAGAATAGTCTGATGTCTAGAACTGTTTCAGCACTCTTGAACTGGCATGGTCGATTCATGTCCTGTTATTGTTAAGTGTTCTCCATAACACACAACTGAGGGTCTGTTGCACACATATTTACATGCTGACTCACAGGTCTTTTTAAAATAAAAGGAGTTGGAACATGTTTTGACTCATAGTTTCAGCTATGTGACCCCCAGATGCTCTTGTCACAGGGTGGCATAGTGACCCTCACTTAAATTTATCATTTGCAACAGAGTACAATATGATACCTTTTAAAGTCCCTTCTATTTATAGAAGGAACTTTTTAGGATGGGTCGCAGTGGGGCAAATTTAATAGCATGTCCATGATGTCAACGGCGGGCAGGCCTAAACCTCTCACAATTGAAGTAACAAGATAAAAATTACATCATGTCTAGTTACACTAACCTTGCTGCTGAACGTACATTTGGCGCGAAGCGCTGTATGTGCATATATAATTATGTCGCTGTATGTGCATATATAATTATGTGTGTGTGTGTGCGCATATGTATGTAAACAAGAGAATCTCCAATATTTTTGTACACACAAGCTTGAAACTTGGTGAAAAACTTTCTTAAACGGGTGGCTAAGACAGCCTCCCCTCGTGCTGGGACCATATGGCGTTGAGGCGCGTCCCCTGGGTGGTGGATAGGGGGTCCCTCGCGAGAGGGGTGCACTGAATGAAATAAGGTGCAGTGAACCAACATGGTCTAAGGGAAGGTGACCCCGACAGAAAACCCCTGGTCCTCCTAGTAAGGGGGTTGGGCGTGGGGGTAGCTTCCCCACCCTGCAAATAAGGAAATAGCTACAAAAACGCTGACGCAGATCTTCATAAACAGTTGCCTTAGAAGAATTTTGAAAATCCACTGGCCAGAGAAGATCAGCAACATCAGACTCTGGGAGAGAACAGAGCAGATAACAGCAGAGAATGAAATTGGGCGAAGAAGATGGGGATGGATTGGTCTGAAAAAGCCAGCTTCCAGTATCACTAGGCAAGCATTGTCATGGAACCCCCAGGGAAAGAGAAAAAGAGGCAGGCCGAGAAACACCTAGCGTCGAGACCTCCAAGCAGACATCAAGAGACTGGGAACCACCTGGAGTAAAATCGAAGGAGAAGCACAGGACAGGAGTCGCTGGAGGTCTCTCGTCGACGGCCTATACCCGGGGAGGGGTGACAGGCGTAAGTAAGTAAGTAAGTAAGACAGCCTCCAAGCATATTGTAATTGAATGTCTCATTTAAGACATAAACAACCGTTTATAGGAAATCGGTTGACCCAGATTAGAGTCTGTAATTTTTGTCATATTTGCTTTAAATTTTGGATATAGTTAGTTTGGATAAAGACATTGGATGAGTTTGTTAGCCAGCTTTGTATCCTTTCAACTTCTTTAGTAAACATTAATTCTTTTCAGGAAAAAAAATTAAAACAGTAAAAAACCTTGACTTTTAGAGAAAGTCAGACAGTGGCGGTAACGTAAAATAGGCAACTCCGTCACCACGCAGACATTGACATAATACTCTTCCTTCTTCTTCTTCCTCGATTGCTTCAATGAAGCTCAATATGCATGATGCAGCCGTTAGGCACCGAAGAGGTCCTGCATCTCTGTCTTCGGCCAGGAACGTGTATCGGGGATCCCTCCCATAGACCGACTGTCGTTCAGGACTGTTGAGCTCGGTCTGCCCACCAATGAGTAACAACACATTGGCCCCTCACATCGTTTAGCCCGCCAGCAGAAGCGGTTTATCAGGGTGTGGCCACTGTTATCCCTAACAGCTTTCTTGGAGCCAGAAGTGAGAGTTGAGTGCTGGGTGAGGACCAGTGCTCCCGTCCACCCGGATGGGTGCTGCTGCCAGGTTTACAAAGGTACTACCTCTCTCCAGACACCCCATACACCCCCCCCCCCATAATACTCTAAATATGACGTAATTCTCTCTAGCACACCGCACTCTCTCTCTCTCTCTCTCTCTCTCTCTCTCTCTCACACAGACATGCGCGCATCTCCAAGAGGCATAGATCCTCATGCACCTGGAGATCGCATGAGGATCTATGTCTCTTGGAGATGTTTGGAGCGCGCGCGATTGCACGCACTAACATTCACACACACATATACATCGTCGAGCTTTCAGAAAAGCATGCAGGTGACCTGATATAGCTCGTTTGGAGAAAGACATTGGATGAGTTCGTTTCAACTTCTTCAGGAAAAAATAATTCTTTTCCCCAAAAAATTAAAACAGTAAAAAACATTGACATCTGGAGAAGGTCAGACAGTGGCAGTGACATAAAAGAAGCAACTCTGTCACCACACAGACATACTCTAAATATGACATAATTCTCTCTCTCTCACTCGCTCGCTCTCTCACACATATGCGTGCATTTCCAAGAGACATAGATCCTCATGTGTCCAGAGGGCACATGAACATCTATGCCTCTTGAGGATTTTTGGAGCACGCACATGCACACACACACACACACACACACACACACACACACACACACACGCATACACACACATTGATGCGATTTCAGAAGAGCATGCATGCATATGCCACCCAAGCAAAGTCATGTTAAAGATCCTACTGAACAGGCTGAAGCCACAGGCAAAGGAAATCATAGCTGAGGAACAGGCAGGCTTCAGACCAGGGCGCAGCACAACTGAGCAGACCTTCAACCTGAGAGTTCTATGTGAGAGGTACCTCCAGCACCAGCAAGACCTCTATCATGTCTTTGTGGATTTTAAGAAAGCATTTGACAGGGTGTGGCATGCAGCCCTTTGGTCCACCATGAAGCTATACAACATCAATGCCAACCTGATCAAAGTCATAGCAAACCTTTACAACAAGGCCACTAGCGCAGTCTGCTTCAACAGCAAAATAGGAAACTGGTTTAGGACTACAGTCGGAGTCAGACAAGGCTGCTTGCTCTCACCTACTCTTTTCAACATCTTCCTGGAAAGAATTACCCCACCCGGGTCTGCCCTGGGGGACTTGGGTGGGGTTAGGTATTTTTTAGTTCCCAGGGTCACCCTGGTCAGCCCCACAGGGTGGGTTTTTCTCTCTATTCTGGGGCATGTGTTTCTGTCTACCCTTTGTCCATTCACCTGTATTTGCCTTTTTAAAACTCTCCCTACTGTCTGCACTGCCTGTAGCTCTTGATATTGGATGTGTGTTGCTAAATGGTCTTAGCTTATTTAGGCCCCATGTGTTAGGTTTATTTAACGTATTTGACCGGCTGGCGACATACATTCAATGTTCTGTTTCTTTTTTATTTTTTCACAAGCAGTGCAGGCACGTCCTGAGAAAGCCTTGTTGCTGTCGGGACGTTAAGCAATGTACAATCAATCAATCAATCCTGGAAAGAATCATGACGGATGCTCTGAAAGATCATGAAGGAACTGTCAGTATTGGAGGCAGAACAATCACGAACTTGCGCTTTGCGGACGACATTGATGGCCTTGTAGGAACAGAGAAGGAGATAGCTCAGCTGGTGGAAAAGCTGGACAGTACAGCCATTGTGTATGGGATGGAAATCAGTGCAGAGAAGACCAAACTGATGACAAATAACACCAGTGGCATTGGCACTGACGTCATGATTGGAAGCCAAAAACTAGAAACAGTTAATAAATTCAAATACTTAGGAGCCATTGTGACAGATGAGTGATCAAAACCAGAAATACTGTCCAGGATTGCGCAGACAACAACAGCACTGACAAGATTGAAGACCATATGGAAGGACAGAAACATCACACTCTGCTCCAAGATCAAACTGATGCGCGCCTTAGTCATCTCAGTGTTCTTGTGTGCCTGCGAGTCATGGACCCTCACAGCAGACCTTGAAAGGAGGATACAAGCCACTGAAATGAGATGTTTTCGAAGGCTGCTTGGCATTTCATACAGAGATCACATCACGAACGAGGAAGTGGGAAGCAGAATCGGGCAAGCCATCGGGCCTATGAAGACCTATTAGCCATTGTGAAAAAACGCAAATTGAAGTGGTATGGGCATGTCACGTGTTCAGATGGGCTTGCCAAAACAATTCTGCAAGGCACTGTGCAAGGGGGACAAAGGATAGGAAGACAGAGGAAAAGATGGGAGGACAATATCTCAGAGTGGACAGGACTGAAGCTGGGCGATACGCTGAGAATGGCAGAGAACAGAGATGAATCAATGAAACTTTATTTTACAACGGTTTAGGCATTGACATTGTCATTGACACAGCCATTTTACAAACCTGCCATTGATGAATGGAGGGAGCTGGTTGCCAAGTCATCAGTGGTGCCCCAAGGGTCGGCAAGACTACGGGATGTAGATAGATAGATGCAGGTGTACTTGGTATAGCATGTAGCTAGGTAAAGTCAACCTGATTTCACACAAATTATAGCAAGACTGAAATTGTACCGTGAAATTCTAGTTTTGTCACCATTTTCTCAAGTCTTGAAGTGAAAGTGAAACTCATATCATATTAAATATAAAATTACATAAAAGCAAAAAAAAAACATCATGTCAAATGACGTTTGACAAACCAATGGCATGTATGCACTGCGCACATCCCTTATGGAGTTCACTATGACACATTGGCACATCTGCGAGGCTTTTTCAAAAGGAGATATTTCAGCCTCAGAATCAAGTCATCGACAAAAGGTATAGACCCCTGACAGCGAAGACAGCTCTCATATAGAAGGGACTTTGTGGGTTATGGTTTATCCCATCTTTTTTTTACCCTTTGGCTGTTGGTAGCTTTTTTTGTCATGGTGATTCCTGCAGGAATGACCATGAAAAAAACAGTACCAACATATGGTTAACTTCTAATCAATACACTACTGTTATATATTGATACATTGTCAGATTGCTGCCTGTAGATAACAACCTGACTGAGACCTCAACAGACAGACCAGTTGCAGACCATTCTTGATCTGTCAACCAAACTTTGGACATGATGGAGGGTGAGACAATTTCTGAAGCAAAGCCAGCCATTGGGGAGCGCGAGGCATCAACATCATCGAAAGTGTCTGAAAGAGATCAACTTCTCCGCCTTCTCAATTTTCTTGAGAAAGATAAAATAAACCTCGGAGATGTCAAGGTATTATTCAATTACTATTTGTCAGGAGTTGGAAAATGTGACACTTTTACTTTCTGCATTGCTTTTGTTATAAATGTTGTGTTGTGGTAAAAATAAGATTACAAGGTGATTAAGCCCTTTTTTTAATGCAACCACTGATACTGTAAACAGTACCAGTGACTGCATGTGCAAGTTGTTCACTATCAGTAAACATTTCATCTCTCTTTTGTTTACACATGTTATGGGATGTATAAAATTCACATACATTTTCTATTACAGTATAAGAAGATTTAATGGCATTTAGGTTTCATTTTGAAACAAAGTAAAGAAATAGATTCATTGTTGAGACACCAATTGTGGTAAGTACATAGTATTGTAATGTCATATCTTCGACCTGAAATTACAGAGACGTCAACAGCTTGGTGGCTCACCTCGCGTAAGGTTTTAAATTTTAGTTTCTTTTTTCCTTATATACAGGCATTTTACTTTATCTTTCATTCTTTTCCAGCCTTCACGACTAAGTTATTCTTCCACTATTTTCTTTTGGGTGTGGTTTCTTCTGCATACTATGCTTGTAGTATTTCTCAAGTTCATAAGTTAAAATTTTGTTGTAACTTTTTGTTCACGGAAGGTTAATTTTGTAAGAATGTATATATTTATTAGCAACCACTAATAAAACATAGAAAAAGTAACAAAGAGAACTGTGCATAATCACACTGAATGTCTCCTTTAATTTGCTACCAGCTGTGGTGAAGCTAAGGAGACAACCAGTATGTGCATTGGTTGTTTTTTTGGGTTTTTTTTGGTGGAGTGATACATGCACATTCTTTTCTCTCTCTTTCTCTCTCTCTCTCTCTCTCTCTCTCTCTCTCTCTCTCTCTCTCTCTCTCTCTCTCTCTCTCTCTCTCTCTCTCTCTCTCTCTCTCTCTCTCTCTCTCTCTCCCCCTCCCCAACCACATTTTCTTAGATTTTTTCTTCCAGGGATATTACTCTGCAACAGGTGCTTCATTCTCTTTTGCTGATAACATATTGCAGGGGTGATGAAATCAATTACCTATGGCAACTAGTGCATGGGTGTCTAAAAAATAAATTGGGCATCTTGAAATTCTGAAGAATTTATGATGCCCTCAGAATTTGGAGCTCAGAAGAACATTTCATTTGATGGGCAACTGAATTTTGTCTTTGGGTGCTTAACCTTAACCCGGTTACCTTAATTTTCAGACTTCATCACACCTGTATTGTAAATGACTGTACACAGAAATTGACACTTTATTGAGATAATGCTTGTAATAGTTGCCAAACAATCACCATGTAGAGATAATAGAAAGTACTTTCCAAAGACTTCGGATTACCCATTGTCTTAATTAACCCCAATAATTAACTAATTACGGTCGTTAACGTCCACACTGTCGTTTCTCTCAAATCAAACCAAAATCCTGACAGTGCAATCTATAATAGACTAATGACTTTTTACACACCCCAAATAATTAAAAAATTACTCCTCATTGTCTCTCAATACTGTCAGAGTCGATTTCCGAAAAACTCGCAAGCTCTGTTTAACACATAATATTCCAGTTCACGCTTGACAAAACAA